>JAPMOR010115487.1:0-48612 GCA_026543865.1 Argiope aurantia | reverse complement strand
CGCAATTTCAGCTCCGCATTATATGGAAACCGCGTTCTGAGAGTACCGCGTTATAGGATTGACTGTATACTATCAGAAAGTGTCTCTTAGTGCATGAATACCTGAAACAGCAAGAATCTCTTCTGAGGGAATCTCACTGAAATAGGGCTTCTGAGGAATTTTCATTATAAATGGAGAAATTGCATTTATTTCAAAAGTGGTATAAGAACTTTTATAACTCCACAATGTAGATAATTTAATTACGACATCATAACATCGCGAAATGAGTGGGTTCACTGAAAAATTCAGTAAAATGCTGGCTTAACATTATCAATAAACGTTGATATTAAACAAAAATATCGAGGCGGTATTTTGCTGCTTGTCTTATCTACGAGCATTACAGCAAAATAAAGGACAACACTGGAAGCAATGCTTCCGGTTAAAATCGAAGGCGTAATTTTGGAAATTATTGTAAATATAAATTACAGCACGTTTTTAATAATAATTATTGATATATTTATTTTCAACATATGTTAATAATCGCAATTATATATCCAGCTATTTTTATTTTACTTACTTCTGTAACAAAAATATGTGGCACTTATATTAAAGGCATTTTTTAAAATGTTTTTTTTCTCTTTTCGCAAGTTAAACTCGTAATATTTTTTTATAAATGTAGCACAAAATAAAATGAAATATAATTTAATTTTTTTAAAAGAAAACTTGCATTTAATAAATATATTACATTTTTTCACTTCTTATTCACAATATTTGCAAAGATTTTTACGTCTGAAAAAATCTGCGATCCAACTCTTTTCATATTTGTCTAAGATTTGATGTAAATATGGTTGTTTTATGTTAATTTAATAAGAAATAAATTGGTATAATATTTTTTTTAGAATTGAAAACTGCTCTTTTTCACCGTATATGAGATTGTCAAACAATTGTTGGAAAATGAATACTTTATATTTTATTAAATCCACCAAAGAATTACACACCTAACAGGAGTTATAGTTTTCATCGCATCATTAATAAACTATTTGAATTTTCTTCTTTCCATCAAGGTATAAATTGATTCATCATTGCTGAAGGCGTGCCTTTTCTGTTACGGAGATAAACAAATTCCAAAGATACTCCTAGTCGTAGTTGAAAGAAATGTGAATCTATTATTTTATTTATTAACTAACGGTTTGCGTTAAAATCAATAAAAAAATATTTACAGGAATTTTTAAATTCCAGTTTCATTTTTAGAACAATGAATTAACTAAATATTGAAATGTTTAACACTAGAATGTCCATCTGTGTCGATTGGACACTGGAACATGTTTAGTTTGCTCTAGTTACTGCATTTTTGCAGGGAATTTGAAAAGTTTTCTTAACTTTTAATCATTTCCCATGGTGATTACACAGAAAAAAAGTTTTTTGATTCTTGGTTAATTAGAAGAAATTTTACATCTAAATATGCCTAAAACGTCCGCTGGTGTCGTTTCGACCCCAAGCAGTTTATCATTATAAATAGCTGTCGCTCAACAAAAAGTAGGCACCATTAGTAAAACAAACTTCCGAAAGTACTATCTCACATTTGTTTTACCTTGAATGCAGTGTTATTGGGTTCACAGCTGAAATGAATTAATTGTACCAAAATTGTTATGTCTAAGTGTTTCGGTATATAGCATTTGCTTCTCTGCTCATAAAAAGAAAATCATTCTATTTTCGAACCTTGTGCCGTAAACGACGAAGCAACAGCCTGAAATGATGGCTCGTAGAAGAGGCCCTGATGAAATTGCTAATTTGTTGTGAGAGCTTTCTGAGAACGAATCGGATGGTGGCAAGCTTTCTTGTTCTTATTTAGATCTCGATGAAGACATAGAATTGCGTGAAAGTGACTGCGAAGAATCTAAAGAAAGTGCAGATGAAATTGATAGTACTCCAGTAATAAATACTGAATTTAAAGAAATTAGAAATCTGCTAAAACGCAAAAAGTGAGAAATTAAAGAGTGTCATGGAAATGCAACAAACAAACAAACAAAAAAAAATGTGTGTATCTTGCATGAAAATGGTGTGCGGATGTACGGGAGAAATTGAATATCAATGTATCCTTTGCAAATAAGGTATGTACAAAACATTACTCATAAAAGCGATAAATAATCATTAAAAAATTTGCAATCTCACAGAAATGAGGATTTTACTTATTATACTAATATTTATAAATAATATTGTTTTATTTAATTTTACAAGATTAAATAATTTGTTTTGTTATAGTTTTTATGATATAAAGGGTCATAATATATGATAATTACATGAAATAATATTAAAAAGTCTTAAAACTAAACATATATACAAAGAATTTGTTTACTAGACTTCTTAAAATAATAGAGTTCTGGAACTTTGTGCAGATATGTTTTCTTTGAGAGAGTAAATTAATTTAATATATTCAAAATTTAACTGCGAATTAGATTATTAATTTGAGCTAAATTTTCGCAACCTGGAAGTGAATTATGCAATAATACTTTAGAAAATGAAAACTATTGCACATTAGAAATTAAGACGTCAAAATACTAAAAATGAAAACTGCTTTTAAAATCACTGCTTTCTTCATACGTTAACGAAAGTGTATTTATAAAAAAAAATTGCTTTTAATTTCTCACCCAAATTAGTTCGTGATAGAACATGCACTTAACTCATAAATATTTTCTATTCGTCTAACATTCATTGATGGAAATTCTTCTTAAGATCATCATTTAGGATTGAACATGAACTCTGCCATCCAATAGTACCAATCAATCTTCCATTCGATGCCCGTCGCACGCTCCCGAATATAAATGTCGACATCTCTTTGTTTCATTCCGAAACAGAAACCGGAGCGACATGCTAGTGGATCCCACAATCAATTTGTCACTTGCCTACAAGCTGTTGCGTATAAATAAACCCGTTTTGGACCGAATAGTTACGCCGCTTCGATGTTTCGTCCTTTTCTTTCTTTCCGTTTCGTGCAGCGAATTTATAAAGGAAATATTTTTGTTGTGGATGGAAGCGGCAGCTGCTAGCAAACCGATGAACAGCGGGGTCTAAGTGTGGGTGAAGGAGTGTATTTGAAAATAGGAAGAAGTGTCTTCTGTTCTTCAATTGTTCCAGCCGAACACTGCAAAACAGTCATTAAACAACAATATTTCCTCTCGAACTTTCGCCTTGATAAACTATGTAGCTTTTGTATTTTTAGAAAAGAAAACATTCTACATTGAAGAGCATTTATGAGATTTAATTTGCCTCGTATTTATTGGATTTGTCTGACTTGTAAAAAAGGGGATTTTAATCACATCTCACTCATTTCTTGTGGTGCTACAATTTCATATTTTCTCCACTTGTCTATTCTCAAGGATATTAATATTTATCAAAACTACATTATCAATTAATTAATTAATCAAATTATATTTAGATTCCACATAAGTGGTTGCCCCTTGTAATGGAAATAAGTTTAGTTTAATTATATTAACATTCCGTTTTAAAGCCACACTAGACCTTTTTTGGGACGTAATTTTGAGCCACAGTCAGATGACGAGGATGATATCTGAGCTGGAATTTTAAAATTTTTAACGACTTTCCATCATTTCTTTCCTTTTTACTTACTTTTAAAAATGTTATTTTGTTGTTTATTTTTAACATATAAATGTTATGCAATCATGTTTTATATCCATGTTTTATGAAATTTTTATCCTGCGTATTTTTTTGTGCTGTAAGTAATTTTAATGATTAATTAAGCCTATTTTACCTTTTGCTTGGCGCAGTATGGCCAGATATGGCTCTTGCGCCATAAAACTCCAACCAACCAACCATCTGAGCTGGAACATCTCTGTTCAAACTTCCACATCACACCAACCAAGGGACTTTTGTTCCGGATGGATTTAATGTGCACCAGACCCGCTTACACGATGGATCTTCGGTGGAACCAGGTCTCGAAAGTGAAACCTTACCATGAGGCTACCGTGGATTCCATTCTACATTAAAGAGCATGTATGAGACTTAATTTGTCTCGCATTTAAAAATGAGAAAATGGGGTTTTTAATTGAATCTCACTCATTTCTTGTTCTGCTACAATTTCAAATTTTCTCCACTTGTCTCTTCTCAAAGATGTGAATATTTATAAGAACTGTATGTTATCAGTTAATTAAATTATATTTAGATTCCATATAAGTGGTTGCCTCTTTTAATGAAATAAAAATTTATTTCAAGAGCCCATATATCATAGAGCAGTGTAAAACGATTGTTTGTTTGTTTAATTTTATTATTAACCCTTTGCACACGGATATCTTCTTGAAGGCCACATTCAAGGGGATGTTTCATTTGCTTTATATTTATATTATAATTTTGATTTTTAAAAATACTACAGAGTGGTTCAAAGCTGTAGATTAATTTTTTGATTATATCCAACTTCAAACAATGATATATATTTATTTATAGGAGCAATAAACAAATCCTTGTTTTAGATAAATAATTAAGTATCAAATTATTTTACCGAGTGCTAAGGATAAATGTTTGCTTTTAATAATATTTTTTATTAAAGTTATTTAGACTTCGATAACGGAAAGAGGAAATCATGAATTTTTCTTTTAAAGTGATCATTTCCCAAGACTGGAATTTTAATATTTACATCAAATTGGTTTGATGGTAGGGAAGTTCTCGTCATTTTAGACTGTGGCATCTTAAACTGAACACTCCGGAAAAATTTAGTAAATAAATAAAACGGGGCGAAATAAATAAATGTAAGGTTTCGTACTTCCGAACTAGAGGGTTTAGGTTCGAGACCCGATTCTACGGAAAGAACCATCGTGTAAGCGGGTGTGGTGTGCGCTAAGTCCGGCAGGGCCAAATGTCTTCCCACTGGTGTAGTGCGGAAGTTTGGAAAGGGGGTACCAGGTCAGGTGCCATCTTCGTCATCTGACCGAGGCTCAAATTTGCGAGGACCGTCTCAAAATAGCCTTAGTGTTGCTTTAAAACGATACGTTAATATGACTAAACTAAAACTAACCGATAAAAAGCAATTACCAATAAAGAGAATCATTTGATTTTTTAAATACACTATACGATTCAAGCAATAAATTTGATATGAAAAATTTATAAAGATCAACAATAAAAGATACACATCGAATTTCTTTTACTATTCATCGTTAATACATTTTCAATTTATTTATTTATATAGATACAATTTAAAATTTAGAAGATATTGGTGTTCACAGATGGGATCATGAGAGAGAAAGACCGGTGGCGTGTTTACAGAGTAAGATTAATAATTTCCTTCTACTGAAATTCAATTACATGAATGCAGCATCCGCATAGAGAATTATTATAGCGAACAATAAGCCTTTAAAACGAGATCCGGTAACTATATTCGAAAAGGATGGGTGGTTTGTTCTTCGAGGATTTATGACAGGATGAAAGGGGTCAGAGAGAAACTCGGAGGGAAGGATACAGTTAATGGGATAGGGTAAAAACTAAGCGACATTCATCAGATTAATTACAGCACCGCCGTACACGCTCATACATTAGGGAAGAGATCATGTCTCCGCTTCAGGATCAAGACGTAGAAAAATTTGGAATTAGTGCATAGAAAGTCCTAGGAGAATTGCCTCTATATTACTATAAAAAGAAGTTCTAGTGTTAATGATATATTAACACTAGCACTATCAAGTTATAGTTCAAAA
The DNA here is from genome assembly GCA_026543865.1 of Argiope aurantia. Lineage (NCBI taxonomy): Eukaryota > Metazoa > Arthropoda > Arachnida > Araneae > Araneidae > Argiope > Argiope aurantia. Next base: position 42,934 of record JAPMOR010115487.1, on the reverse strand, counting down.
TGTCAACAATTATTTACTTTAGCTTTGTAATATAGATAAAAGGAGGGCCGCTGGTAAGGTCTCGGCTTCGGGACTTGAGGGTTGCAGATTCGGGACCCATTTCCACCGTCGTGTAAGCCCGTCCGGTGCACGCTAAATCCGACGAGAAAAACATCCTCCCGCTGCTGCGGTGTGGAAGTAGGAGACGGGGTGCAAACTCAGGTGTCGCTCTCGTCATTTAACCGTAGTTCAAAATTACGAGGTGCCCCTCAAAATAGACCTAGTTTTTCTTTAAAATTGGGTCGTTAATCTAACTATAGAGAAGTGGATGTACTTTATGAGAAGTCTATATGCTTTATGATTTTTTTATAATTATATCTTGCATTGTTTTATCCGAATGCTCATCATGATATATATATATATAATATTGTGAAATTAATTTCTGAGCAAGGAGTAGTACAAGATGTGAAAAGCAAGGAGCCGACTTGGAGTATTTTCAATACTGCTTTATAGTTTGTTTGTTTTTTGTCATTTTTAGCAATTAATAGAAAAATATTGCTTTAGATTTAAAGGCACTTAAAATAGCTACATATGATATTTGATTTATGGCACTTAAAATAGCTACATATGATATTTGATTTATGTAGACTACAGTGGGAAAATTAAAAAAAAAAAAAAGACCTGACTGGTTGCGTATAATATCCGTAGCCTTTCTATATAATACAGAAGATTTTATCTTCAGGGCTCATATTCGAAATTATAAATACTTAATTATTCATTAACTGTCATTAATAAACAGTACGGTCTGTATATTCACCACATTCAATCATACAGACAAATATTCTATTTTATTGAAGCAAGTGACTAAATAGCATTGGAAAACGTGCTTTGAAGTTGCATACTTTTATTCTTAGGTATTCTTAATTCATAATTATTTAATTTTTCAATTATCGATTCACAATAAGGTGTATTATGTTTTAGTTTTTTAATTTTTGAATAAAGATTGTATTTTAATGTAAATTATGTCAGAATTATGTCAGGCAATAAACATCCTTCTTCTGTTATCTTATTTATCACAGCGGATTTTTTTTTACTAAGAAAAATAGATGGTGACCTCAGAAATGACCTATAGAAGAAAAAAATATATATTTTCAAAAATGAGTTTTTTAGATGAAGGTTACAATCAAAGCCAAATGCACATAAAGCAAAAAGGAACGAGGTATTATTTCGAGAGGAAGAGACAATCGGACCAGCAGGACGTAAGGCACAATTGAACATTTAAAAATAACATTCCGGAATTTTACTCATTTTACCTTTGAAATTTCCGCAATCAATTTCTTTTTCTACTTAGGATTCCCAAAATAAGATCATAAATATCGAGCAGACGTGAGATTGCAACGAACGATTTGAGGATACAAGAGGATTCTTTTGAATCCAGGCTTTCGAACTCTCTTTCATTTCAACTATCTTACTTTGAGAGCAAACTTCCAATAACACCCTTATTGTTATGAAAGGGGGGTAAGTGAAGGTAAATCAAATAAACATTATATATATATATATATATCTTGAGAAATGCAGAAAGCTCCAAGTCTTATTTTTCCAGACAATATATGCTGCCGAATGCGAAGAAGCACTAAATTTCTTCAGCATTGAAGAAAAAAGATGTTTAGAATTCAAAGTGGAATGCTTGATGTTATTTAGAATCCCTTTCATTTTTTTGTGTTTCTTTCTTGAATTTCAGCTTGTTTGACCTTGGTTGATTTCTGAGCCACACACATTTTGTTTAAAAACTTGGTTGCATTGGTTTTTTTTATATGTTCGGTCGAAATAAGATGCAACTGATTTTTCTACAGAAACATTTACTACACAATAAGAGATGTCTGAAAAAATTAATCTTCCAACATATTCTATAAAACTGCATTCCTTATTTCACGATTTTGTTTAACTTGACTTTCGTGTTGTTGAAGTTGAAATTTAGTGATTATTTTTCACTCATTGCTAGGTAATGTGCTTCTAAAGTTAAAATTAGATCCACAATTTCAGAGACTAATTATCATATTGTTACCTGGAAGTGAATTTTAGAAAAATTTAAGGCATATAAACAATTAAAATATACTATTTTGCTTAATTAGGTTCTAAATTCAATTAGAAATTGGTACTTATCAAGAAATGAAGTTGACTACAACGTAACTATTTATCTTTTCACTACCTACTCCTTCCTTCTACATCCCACATCTATTCGCCTGTGATTAACCTTATTTTGAACGGAAATGCAGTATTAGTAAATATTTATCTTCATTTAAAATATAATATAACAACTAATTCCAAATTAAAGACTGACATGTTTTCTTTTATCAAAGCCAATCTTTTGCATATTTTGAAATAAATAAGATTTTGTGTTCTCACCAGCAATTTTAAATCCTGAAAAAATATTTGTTCTATTAATATAAAATGTGTTCGATTAAAAAAATTTTTTGTTTCGTTTTTATAGTGCAAATAGGAAATATGAGAAGACTGAGATAGAGTAAAATATTTCAAATTTAAGAAAAAGTCGTCGTCCTTGCGGCTATTTCAAGACAAGTTTAGATATCCGCGTAATTCATTTGCCTTTTTTTCTTAATCAAGAATTAAAAAAAAAGTATTAAGATTTGTCGTTCCATTCTACTGTCTATTTAGCTATGCCAGTTTCATTGTTGTGTTTTTTTTATAACTTTCCAAACTGATTTCTCTAAAAAACATTCTTACCCTCAAATGTATGCAAAAAATAAGGGCTGGAATATTCCTACTCCAAAAAAAGAGGAGCATGCAAATACCTTACAGCAATAATAATATATCCAGGAATTCCAAATTCGAAACCGTAGTTTTGATGGGTTTTTTTAAAGACGTGGAATAAAAAAATATGAATTAACCCCTAACGGAGGTAAATTCATATATAACTGTATATAATTCATAACTGGGTGAATAGAGGTGACCGAAAGTCCATCCTTAGAGGTCTGAGATACCGCATCTCCCCAGTAAAGAGTTAATAGAATTAATGATATATTAATTAATATATCATTAATTCAATATGATGTAATCAAATAATGTAATATGAATTTAACGCCTCTACAACGGTTTTTAAAGTAATGCTCATTCGCAAGCAAGCGGAAATTATAGAAATAGCCCGTTAGCACCTTTGATGAAATTTTTTTTTGTTCCCAAGAGAGGTTCTTTGTGTTTACATAGTGAAATGAACGAGTTTCCGTTAGACAGTTTAAATGAGGCTCTCATTAATGAGAAACAGAAATGGTCAATCCAGGAAAATTAAAGCTTTGGTTATTAGATTTAAATAAAAGTAATATATGTTAAAGGCTAGGATCAATTTTATATGTTACACACATGTATTTCCTTTCAATAGGAAAGAGCAGTAATCTGAGAGATGATGACACTAATCCAACTATAATCTAAAGATTTAAATGGATATACCCAAATTTAATTATTCTGAAGTAATTATTTGTGCTGATAAAGAAAAAAAGTTATATTAATGTTGAAGGCAGATTAAAGAAAGTAAGTCATAGCTTTAAAAAAAAGTATTTTCTAAGCACACAATCGTCTAGTCTGGCCAGCTGCGATCTGAGCGAATTCTTACTCAAGTCGCGTGCACCCTTTCAGACCCACGTCTTTCGAAACTAAATCCAATAAAAAAATAATTTTCTTTTCTGCTTCCCTCTCCAAATGAACTTACTCAAAAGATATTCAGCCTGAACGAGCCGACGGGAAAAATTCTATTGATGCAATATCAAGGGTAAAAGAAAAGTTGATAATATATAGAGACTGGGAAATAGAAATAATAAAAGGACCATAAATAAAATTTACATAATACTAATTGTACAAAAAATTATATAGAGACTGAGAAATAGAAATAATAAAATTATGAAGAGTTAAATACGATTTGACGATATATAGAGACTGGGAAATAGAAATAATAAAAGGACCATAAATAAAATTTACATAATACTAATTGTACAAAAAATTATATAGAGACTGAGACATAGAAATGATAAAATTATGAAGAGTTATACACGATTTGACGAGCAACTATCAATTCAGAATTAAACAATATGAAAATTAACTATATAAAATTTCCTGTATCTATATAATAAAATATACATTGTATTTCGAGAGCGCTAATGCTGCTATAACTAAAACACAAAAGAGCTTAACAAAAATAGAATAGAATTAAAATAAATTTGCATTCAAAATTCAAAAGGAAAGATAAAATGAATCCGTCCCGAAGACTTTTTCAAGGATCACCCTCAGGCAAGGATTCAAACCAGGGATTTCTTCTGTGAAGGGTCTGACTCTCGTCCAACCAACTGACCCTTCGTGACCCGAAAATCCCAGAAAATTGAGGTTTTGGAGACAAAAATTAGTATCACAAGAATAAAAACATTTTCAAAAAACAATCCAGAAAAAAACACATACCAAGAAAAAAGAACCAAAATCATTTAAACCAGAAAGATAAGTACTTACTAATTTAAAGTATAATTCCAAAAGACAATGTCAGGTGTAAACTTGTTAGAGCAAATGCACTTCGTTAAATTGAACCAAAATTAAATTTTCCACGTTTACAGCTATATATGCTTACTAAGTTTAGTAATAATGTAATGTCATCAAAGTTGAAGCGCCCTCTGTTGTGTCATAACTCAAAGCCAACCAACCGGAGGAAGTCAGAAATCAGACAGTCCTTCTCTTATCAAAACCTCTATATTGCAAAAGTTTTGGGGGAATTCGTTAATAGTTAAGTTCTCAATGAGATTGTTTGTTGCTAAAATATACGAACTTTTATTATTGCATATTTTTTTAATACTGTTAAATTGTGAAAAAAATCAAAATTTTGAAAATTTTAGAGTGTAAATTAGAATGGTAGTTACTAAGTTTTATTATTTTAAAGTTAAAATCATCCCTTTTATCAAAAATACCTATTAAAGTTTTTCCATTATTAATTTCAATATTTAAATCTAAATAATTAGCTCTAATTTGATTTTCGTTTGTTTGAGTCAAAACTAAATCCTTTGGGTAACAATTAATAACATCAATAGGATTATAAAAATTTAACAAAATTAAGTCATCAATGTATCTCCAGCCTATTACTAAGTTGTGTTTAATTATTTCTTTTTCATAATAATGTAGGAAAATATTGGCTAACGCACTTGAAAAAGCTGTTCCCATTGGAATCCCCTTTATTTGTTTATAGAAATTATTTCCATTAAAAACATAGTTTTCTTTAATATTAAATTTACACAACTCTAGCCAGTTACTTTTTGTAATAATATATCTATTTAAATATTCGTCATATATAATAGTACAGACCTCTATTAACTTTTCATGAGGTAGATTAGTGTACAAATTTTCAAAATCATAAGTATTAAGCTTATAAATATTGTTATTTTTTAGAAATTCCAAGATATCTTTATTACTATTGATAATAAAATTATCTTCAACTTTAATTTTGTCTAAGACAATTTTCAAGTATTTAAAGAAATGTTTTCCAGTATAGTAATTGTAACTACCGGTGCTACAAGTTACAAATCTAAATTTTATTGGTTTTTTATGAAATTTTATTGTTGGGAATAGGTAAGGGTAGTTTAAAGAGCAAGTCTTAATTTTAGTTCTTTTAGCGAAAGCCAGCATCCTTTTATCTAATTCCTTTTTCCCGGTGCTATTTAATTTGTAAGTTGAATTGGAGTTATATTCATTAATTAGAAGTTCTTTATAATAATATTTACAAATTAAACCGAAATTATTTGCCGATTTATCTATGACTGTAACAACAAATCTGTCTTTTAAATTTTTTATTTCTTTTTCAATTCTTTGTTGAAAATTTGACGATTGACGATATATAGAGACTGGGAAATAGAAATAATAAAAGGACCATAAATAAAATTTACATAATACTAATTGTACAAAAAATTATATAGAGACTGAGAAATAGAAATGATAAAATTATGAAGAGTTATATACGATTTGACGATATATAGAGACTGGAAAATAGAAATAATAAAAGGACCATAAATAAAATTTACATAATACTAATTGTACAAAAAAATCAATAACCTAAATAAAAATAATCTCTGTAAATAAAATAGTAAATATAATTTTTAAATCAATGTAATAAAAAAATTATGTAATCATGTTTACAATCAATACTGATATCACCTAACAGGGGTGACAAACAAAGGATTTTAAACATTTTAGTAAAACTTGGTTTGTAAAGAAATTTAGGATAGGAAAGAAAAGTAATACCAAAACTCTAAATGATAGTATGGGAAAGTCGTCTGTTCTTTAGAAATGCAAATGAAACGAAATTATATCAAATAAAAAATAGAAGTTACATGCATCAATTATAGAGGTGATTTCTTGTATACAAAATAACTGATTCGAAAAAAATGTTCATAAATGTAATTTTTTTTTAAATTTCTCTGAATGTTTATATAGATCAAAATTTATAAAGTGGATATATTTAAAAACATACGGTTATGCGCCTCTTATTTCTTTGAAATAAATTGTGAGGAATAAAGAATCTTAAAACTCGTTAAGATAATATGGAAATGGATCATACCCAGTTAAGAAGTTTAGTGTCCATAATTAGACGATACTATTTTAAAGTTTTCTACAGGCGAAATTATAATTCAGAAAATTAGGAAATTTTTTGTAAAGCATAATAAAGAGCTGGGAATTTTTTTTGAACGAAGAAAATTTGGTTCGAAAATTCACCGCCTGTAGAAATTTTTTAATCACCGACACATTTACGACTGGTTCCTTACTTAGATTTCATCACCTTTTATATCTATAGATAGCTCTAAAGCATTAACTCATTAAATGACATAATTTCTAAAGCAAATTGTAAATTTAATTAAAACTCTTAAAAAACCTTGCTTACACTTGGATAGCAGTTGCCACTGAACGCACTTGAGATGACTTCTCTCAATTGAAATTTACAGAAAAAAAGTTACTTTAGTAGTTAACAAGAGAAAACATTTATGTTTAAAAATGCTTGGTGATGCAGGCACACGATTTAATGAGGTGTCGTTCGATACTTTCATTCGATCGAAAACTTTTTCAATAAATATTTAGCGAAAAAGGGGTTCAAAGAAATAAGGAAGAAGAGGAGATAAGAATTTTTGTCCATATCATGCACCGACTGTAATTTAGAAACGAGTGCCGAGATTTTAAATTTTGCCAATCAGAATGTTGTTATGGAGTTTTGATAGTTAAATTGTTTTGCTAAAGCGATAATTCCGCAGTCATTCATATACACAAATATCGGATTTTGGAGGGCTTGCGAAACATTGATTGTTAAAAATCTTCGATTAATCGTGACCTAATTTGATTTAAAAAAAGGTTTATTTAATGCTTATTCTGGAAGAAGAAGAGATTTGTTTCGGCAGAAAAAATAAGGTTGCGCTCCAGGTGGTCGAAAACAAGGCTTTCCACTCACTGGCTAGTGTATAGAGGGTTCTGTCGTTTGACAGAAAGATTGGATAAGCCCCATTCATGTAAAAAATTATGCAAATATCCTCCGATATTATCCATGCAAACTTCAATTTGTACAGAAGTTGCTTCTGCGTGGTTTCGAGATCCGACACAGCTTCTTGCTCGCTTTGAATGGGATTCAAAATAGTTCGGTATATCCTCTGGACAGAATTAGCCCCCCTTTCATTTCAGGGTTTGATGAGTACTCACAACTGACAAATCAGAGAAGCAGAAAATCCACGTTAAATTTTACAGGTTTCATTGCAATCACCAAAAGTAACGGTGTGATTCGTTTTACTGCATTATTTATTGTAGGCCTTTATTTCTTGAAGAAAAGAAATCTTTGAAATCCAGTAATATGTTAAATGCCATGCAGCTGTATGTGTGGTTGTTATAGAATAAAATGATTCCGGGGCAAGTACATTAGTACCTTTCACTCACAATTTTTATGCCAAATGGAACATTTTCATACATCACCTTTGTGCTAAGGAAGTCCTCATAAATCATTTCACTGAAAGACATGTCCTCAGAGGCTACTTTCACGATCTTGAGTCTCCTTCGAACTCTTTTGTTTGAAAATTAAACTCAAATCCATAAATGAAGGATGATGAAGAACAGGAAAAGAAAGAGTGAGAAGCAAAACAAATTTGACTTATTTATTAAACAAAAGGTAAAGAGCAAAAAATGCTATATGTTTGATAACATTAATAAAAATTGCGATTTTTTGCTCTCTCTAGCAAATTACAAAAAAAAAAAAAAAAAAAAAAAACTTTTTACGGAAACCAATATTACATGGTTGGTATGATGGTTAATACATAGTATGTCTCCCAGGCGATGCAATATAGTACGTACAACACCTAGGCATGCTGAGTATCACATTATCAATATGATCTTGGGAAATATTACACCCCTCATCAATCAATGATTTCCGAAGTTCCGACTGATATGTAGGAGGTGGTTGACGGGCGGCAACTCGTCGGCCAAGCATATCCCACATATGCTCTACTAGATTCAAGTCCGGTGAGAATGCTGGCCAGTCCGTACGGATGATATCCTCCGATCGAGTGAGTGAGTGAGTGAGTGAGTATTATACTAGCGCAAGATCCATTCTCTAGATAAACTGCACCGCAACTAGATGTAAGCTTTAGCGTTACATCTTAAAACTATGTATAAAATATTTACAATCCGATTTTAAAAACAACTATAAATTAGGAACAATGATAAGAAAGAATAAACATTTCAAATTTCTTTGATAAAACCAGCTTCTTTTAAATAAAGGAAAATATTAAAATGCGGTTTATGTCCAATTAAAAGCTGAAGACAAGGAACAACTGTATTAAAATACTTAAGACGCAATGAGTCCAGTGTCTCATTGCGTCCGACATATATTGCATTCTATCAATATATGTCGGATATCACCACAACGACTACAAATTGGTGGTGGTTGCTTTAAAAGTATATATTTATGAGTTATGTGAGAGTGTCCAATGCGTAATCTTATAAGAATAACATCGCATCGACGATTTAGGGAGGAACACCAAAGATCAATAAAAGGTTTGACTGTGTGTAGTTTGTTTTCTGTCTCGAGATCCCACTGGTTCTGCAAATTTTGGAATAACCATTTATGAACGGAAGAACGTACGTAAGCATAAGGAATGGCTTGTTTGTAGGATTCGTTTGCTGATTTTGCAGCAATATCTAATATTTCATTCCCTTGGATACCTACGTGGGAAGGAATCCAACAGAAAAGAATTTGAAAACCATTTTGACATAATTCCTTTAGCAAACTCCTGATATCAGAAATATATGCATGATTCTGCGACTTTTCAATAAAGGCTTGAAGGGCACTCCAAGAATCGGAACAAATTATTACCTTTTTAAACTTATTCTTATCGATATATTGTATGACACGATATATAGATGTGACCTCCGAGGTAAAAACTGAAGTAAATTCGTGTAATTTGTGACCTACAACTACACTCTCACAAGCAAAAGCATAACCAACATGAAAATCGGCTTTAAAACCATCCGTGTATTCAGGAATGTAATCACTGTACATATGTCTATGAGTAGAAAAAAGTCTCAAAAAATGAAATCAGGAGTATTGGATTTTAGAAATTTTTGAAATGCATGAAGCAAAACAATATCAAATTGACACCAAGGTGGTACACTAAAAGGACTTTCGTCATGAATTTCAATATTATGGTAACTTTCTGGTGCGAAATTCAAAATACGTGTTCCCAGAGGAGTTATGCAGGATCTGCGGTCGTTGAATAGTGGCGACTGACAACAATTTAATAACATTCCCGTTAAAGGATGAGATCGGTTAGATAAAACACGGAAATAGTAACAGGCGGACAACATGTTTCGTCTAAAAGACAACGAAGGTTCACATGTTTCAGCATATAGACTGCTAATCGGGGATGTTCTAAATGCACCGCAGCATACACGCAGAGCTTGATGATGAACGTAATTAAGACGAGATAAATAAGAATTTCTAGCCGAACCCTATACAAAACAGTCGTAATCCAATTTGGTGCGATCCCCTTAGGGGCTCACCTACTATAGGTGAGTACTGGTGTCCCAATTCCGAGGTTCCCAGGGATCTTTACTCCCTTGATATTTATTCTCCCCTAAACATGATGCTGTCTGCTGTATCTTTCCTTTCCTCGACGGCAAGTGAGGGAGCTCTCCATGAGAAGCTGTTACCGTTCTGTTTGCTTCCTGCTTCTCATGGACAGCCAAAATTCCCACTTGTTAGCCGTGCTTGTAGACCCATTAGACGGGTGGTGCACTGTGTTCCCCGGTGTATCAATCGGCTAGTACCTAGTCACCTGAGTGGCTAGTCTGCTAGGGATCAAGCGAAGGGGTTACTCCTTGGGCTTGGCGTTAAGGGTGGTCACTGTCCCTGGGGGTAACTCCCAGCGTATAGGTACTGATTAGCACTAGGGTAAGTACCGAGGTTGGAAATGTCCAGAGCCGGTGGCTGCCTTCCCTTGTTGAGCTCCGTGGTGTTCGGTGCCGTCGGACCCGAATCTTTAGTAATATCGTATGGGCTCCTCCAAACGTGGTCCCTTCAGTGGGCATCATAATGTGCATATCAATTCTAATTTTGAACAACTTTTTGATAGATATTTCATAGTAAAGCGAGTATCAGATAAAAATGAAACTTTTCAGACAGTGTCTCCATTTTTAGTCCAAAAGGTAATCACAACTACTGTTGGTGAAGTTAATTCAATAAAAAAGATGAGGTCTGGTGACTTGTTGGTAGTAGTCAACACTCGAAAGCAAGCCCAGAATATACAAAAGCTGAAAGAGTTAACAATTCGGGTTAGTGTCAGTCCTCACCAGTCACTAAATACATCCAAAGATGTAATTACCTGTGGTAAAATTTTCAATCTTCCTGTCGAATTAATCACAGAGGAGATCAGACCTCAGGGAAGAATAAATGTAAAACGTATTACCATCAAGAGGGATGGTGAGATAATTGAAACGAAGCACCACATGGCATTCTGGCATTCAAATCATCTAAATTGCCTGAATATGTCTATGCCGGCTATATCAAGTTGCCTGTTAAACCCTACATCCCGAATCCACTCGGATGTTTCAAGTGCCAACGCTTTGGCCACTCAAGATTAAATTGCCATGGAACCGACACTTGCGCACGCTACGCAGAAAAATGCCACAATACCCAGCAGTGTATCGCACCTGAAAAGTGCGTGAACTGCGGTGATCATCATACGTCTTACTCTAGATCCTGTCCTCGTTGGCAGCTGGAAAAACAAATCGGAACAATAAAAATTAAAGAAAACTGAACTTATCCCGAAGCCAGGCGTAGAGTTCAAGCTCAGACTCTTACTCCTGGTATTACTTATGCTTCTGTAGTTAAAAAAACGTTTTGTACTAATTGTTCATGTGCAAATTGTATTAAACAATCTACAAAAACAAAAGATAATATTAAAACCTCTCATTCAGACACTGAAAACTCCATCAGCAGTAACCCTGATCCTCCCAAGGAAACTAGAGAGAAACCTAAACGAAAGTCAAAAACATCTTCGCTCACATTACGATTTGCGAAACGAGGTCTTTCTCATAAAGATCTCCCATTGAAGCTAACAGCAGCAAAGTCCAAAAATTCTGTCGTTCTGGGGCTGGTGGCGCAGGGTATTGTCCATAAGGACTTATCGTCCATCTTTGGTGGCATGCCCAATAGCCCCGATACAAAGTTGCATCTTTCTGAGGATGAAAATGATTTCGGGATGAGTTGCGAAGGTTTGGCAACTCCAACAAATGCGCATTATCTTTCCCCATCAAAACCTCTCTCTTAATGGGTACCTTCATCTTCCGGAATTATCGTGGCATTCGGCCCAAACTGTTTGATATCAACACCATCATTAACAAGTATAATCCTGTTTGTATTGGTGTTCAAGAAACTTCCTTGACACCCAATATTGCCATTAAATTACGTGTGGTAAATAACTGTGTTCGGAAAGATGCAGACACTGGAGCCAACTGTTCTGTCGGTGTCTGTATCTTCACATCCAATCTGTATCCGAGCACACCTCTAAATCTGAATACTTCACTTCAGGCTGTGGCTGTACAAGTTCATGTAAGATCTTTGGTCACAGACTGTTCTATATATTTACCACCTAATGATATCATACGCCAACAAGATCTTGACATCTTAGTGGACCAGCGTCCTTCGCCTTTTATTCTACTAGGAGATTTCAATGGTCATAGTACGTTGTAGGGTTCGAAAACACAAATTCTCGTGGGCGGCAGATTGAGCAGTTTATTTCTAACAACTGTCTCTGCTTGTTCAATAGTGAAGAGAAGACTTATTTCCATAAACCCACAAGTATTTTCCATAGTCTTGATCTAGCCATATGCTCTCCTGAACTCTTGCCATTGATGACCTTTACAGTTGAAAAATATTTATACAATAGTGACAATTTCCCAGTTGTCGTCTCATATGCTGATGGAAATAATGCGACTGCATGCCCCCAACGTTACCTTTTCCAACGAGCAGACTGGGCTGCATTCATGCAATTGGCAAATAACACTCAGGCTATGGTCAGTACATGAGACGTATCGGTAGCAATAAAACATGTCATTGATATAATAATAAAAGCCGCAAATATCACAATTCCAAAAAATTAACCATGTTTAAAAAAATTTCGCAAACCGTGGTGGAATTAAGCTTGCCGTGATAGTCACAAAGATCAGAAAAAATTATGAAACATCTTTCGAAGATACCCAACAACTGAGAAACTTATCGCTTTTAAAAGAGCCAGAGCGCTAGCTCGCCGCATTCGCCGGTATAGCCAGAGAGAATCCTAGATATCCTTTGTTTCTTCTGTTACCTTCAACACCTCTAGTAAAACTTTGTGGAAGAAGGTAAAGGCTGCTAATGGGATTTACACTGAAACATCCATTCCTATTTTAAATGAAGGAAATATTGTGCATTCTGCTCCATTAGATGTGACCAATGTTCTCCTTCAAATGTTTGCACAAGTATCTTCAATCGATTCCTACAATCCTGCTTTTTTGACAGTTAAGAAGAGCGCGGAGCGGTTGCCTTTACGTTTTAATGACCGAAATACATTCCCTTATAACTGTGAGTTTCAGATGTATGAATTGGAAATGGCATTATCTAAAATCCATGATACCAGCTCTGGACCAGACGGAATCACGTATAACATGCTCCGCCATTTGAATACAACTTCACTTTCCAATCCGTTACTGCTTTTTAACAGAAAATGAACTGAGAAAACGTATCCTACACAATGGCGTGAAGCTATTATGATTCCAATATTAAAACCCGGCAAAGATTCATCCAACCCTCTGAATTACAGGCCGATTGCTTTAACAAACTGTCTTTGTAAAATCTTTGAGCGCATGGGCAATGCTCGCCTTATGTACGTATTGGAGAAACGAGGACGCATCTCCCCGTTGCAGAGTGGTTTCTGCAGAGGTATATCTACTATTGTTAACCTCGTTTTATTGGAAACCCAGATACGCAACACATTTGTTAGAAGGAACCACCTTGTCTCCATTTTCTTTGACATCGAGAAGGCATATAATTGTGCATGGCGCTATGGTATACTATCAACACTTTTTAAATTTGGTTTTAGAGCAAATTTACCTATATTTGTACAAAACTTTTTATCACTTCGTACTTTTCGTGTTCATTTTGGTAATTTTTACTCAAATCATTTTATACAAGCTGTGGGTGTCTGTCAAGGAAGTGTCCTCAGTGTCACTCTTTTTATCGTTCATATGAGCCAAATCTTGAATCTTTTGCCATCATCAGTTCATGGAAGCCTCTATGTTGATGACCTGCAGATCTCCTTCCAGGGTAGCAGCATGAGTGTCATTGAACGACAGTTGCAAAATGCTGTTAATAAAGTGGTAGATTAGGGCCATAATAACGGGTATAACATTTCTCCTGAGAAGAGTAGATGCGTGCACTTCTTCCGGAAGAAAAACATGCATTTGGATCCTATTATCCAAATACACAATACGCCTATTCCAGTAATAGAAGAAATGCGGTTTTCGGGTGTGGTCTTTGATCGTAAACTAACATTCCTTCCTCATTTTCTTAACCTGCGGAAGAAGTGCGAGAGGGCCTTGAATATTTTGAAGGTACTCTCCCGAACATCTTGGGGTGCCGATCGAACCTCCCTTCTCCGTATTTATCAAGCGATCGTTCTTTCACGTAGGGATTATGGTTGTATGGTGTATGGTTCTGCCCGTACTTCCGTTTTACAAAGACTACATACTGTGCACCACTCTGCTTTACGAATCTGTTCAGGTACATTTCGTACTTCTCCAGTTGAGAGTTTGCATGTTATTTGTCACCAACTCCGCTTTAATTTAAGGCGTAATAAATTGTCCGCTTTGTATTACTTCCGAAATTTGTTTGTGACAGAGCATCCTGTGCGTAAAATCACATTGCCAGTTGGTTTACGTCGGTTGTATGATGCTCGTCCATTTCATATCCTTCTATTTAATGAAAGAATCAAAATTCTGCTACATGACTCGGACCTTGATAATATTGCTGTTAAATCACCCGATATATTTTGCTTCCCACCTTGGGATAAACCACAATTTTTCCTTTTTCAATCCCTTCTCCGGATTCGATAAATCTTCAACTACACCGACTGTCTTGCAACAGCAGTTTCTACACCATCGCTATCAGTATGCTTCTTTTGCCCAAATTTTCACGGATGGCTCGAAATCAGACGGCCATGTTGGTTATGGAATTATATTTCCATCTGATACATTGAGCCACCATCTGCACAATTTCTGTTCAATTTTTACTGCGGAATCGGTGGCAATTCTTGTGGCCCTCCAAAATATTTCACTATGCACTCAGCGGAAATTTGCCATTTACACCGATAGCATGAGTTCTTTGGAAACACTTTCACACTATCACAATCGGATGCATGCTATAGCAATTAAAATTTTATTAACTTTGCGTGCCCTACAAAATGATGCGTTTCTGATAATTTTTTGTTGGGTGCCGAGTCATGTTGGTCTCTTTGGAAATGAAATGGCAGATTCAGCGGCAAAATCTGCAACAGACTTTTTGTCTCTGAAACTTCCTTATTGCGATATTAAGAAGTCCTTGACAAAATACATTTTTTCTACTTGGCAATCAGCGTGGGATCAGCGTACTGAAAATCAACTGCATTCCATCAAGCCTCTTATTGGATTGTGGTCTGCTCTTTCTATACGTGAGGCTGACGTAAAATTGACTCGCCTCCGTGTAGGACATACTCGCTTCACGCACAGACATCTTCTGTTTGGTGAAGCTGCACCGAAGTGCCCCAAATGTCGTGTGGATTTTACTGTGAAAAATCTTTTAATTGAGTGCCCTGATTTTAACTCCCATCGTATTCGCTTTTTTCATTCAAGTTCATTGACTCTTAAGGACTTGGTAGGTGAAAAACACAAACCAAATATTTTTAAACTTTAAAAGATATTAAATTTTATACTTATATTTAGTGTAACTGATACTTTTTTTTTCTCAGTCATCGTGCCCACCGTGATCAACAACGATATGATTCCATATTCTTTGGTTTTTTTTTGATGTTTATTAAATTCTGAAATTTTATTCATGCACTGTCACACTTCATAAGTTTCAAATTCTGAGTTTAAAGTACATAATATTTATTATCTGAGCTTGTATTTTACCCCTGATATTATATTTTACCATTTGCATAGTGCAGCTTAGCCAAATGTGGCTTTTACGCCAAAAAAACCTCACAAAACAAACAAACAAACAAACCAACCAATTTGGAGCGAATAACGCTTCGATATACTTTCAACAAACTAGTGCAATCAGCCCCCCAAGTAGTATTTGACAGAACTCGAAGGATATTCAACGATCGCAGACATCTGTTCCGTAAAACCATTATATGGGGGAGGAAAGTCAAACGTTTATCGAATATAACACCTAGGAATGTATGCTGTTCGCATATAGTCAGAGGATTACCGTTCAGTGTTAAGTCAGGATCTGGATGTAATGGCCTTCTACTAAAATGCATACATACAGTGTTTTGAGGAGAAAATATGAACCCATTGCTTTCAGACCAGGCTACCATGTTGTTAATTGCAATTTGTAATTGCCGTTCTATAAAACGCATATCCCTATTAGAACAGGAGATCAGCAGGTCGTCAATATAAATGTTTTTATGTACAATGGATGGAATGTTGGATAGAATTTGGTTGACTTTTATAATAAACAGAGTCACTCTCAATAGGCTGCCCTGAGGTACTCCCTCTTCTTGACAATGAGCTTTAGAGAGAGTATTCCCCAACCGGATTCTAAATACCCTATGTGCTAAAATGTTTTTAATAAAAATAGGTAAATTTCCACGAAAGTTAAAGCTAAACAAATCCTTTAAAATTTCAAAACTCCACGCTTTATCATAAGCTTTTTCAATGTCAAAAAAGACAGACACCAAGTGGTTTCTTCGTACAAAGGCATTTCTTATGTCTGTCTTCAAAGCTATAAGATTATCAAAAGTGGAGCGTCGCTTTCGGAAACCACTTTGGAAAGGGGATATAAATACAATTGTTTCTAGCACGTGTATCAAGCATGCATTCACCATTTTCTCAAGAAGTTTGCTTAGACAGTTAGTCAACGCAATAGGAATGTAATCCATGGGGTTTTGAGGATCTTTTTTAGGTTTTGCTACAGGGATTACAATCGCGTTACTCCACTGAAAAGGGAAAACATGTTCTCTCCAGATTTTGTTAAACATATACAGGATATTTAACAAAGCATCAGGAGAAAGATATTTAAGCATGGCATACGTGATTCCATCCGGGCCAGGAGCTGTTTCTTTTGTATTTGATAAAGCATGCTGTAGCTCCGAAAGGGTGAAATCCGAATTATACGGCAGAAATTTGTTTGAATTAAAGCATAGAGTAGCTCGTTCCGATTTACGTTTAATTGAAAGAAAGTTCTCAGTATAATTATTAGAATTGCATACGGATGCAAAAGCGTCAGCGAGAGTATTCGACATTTTCTGCAAGCTGGTAATTTATTTGTTGTTTACCTTTAAACAGGAAATAGGGACTTCAGGGTATATCCCACAAGCTTTCTTTACTCTGATCCACATTTCTATTGCCGAGACAGAAGAATTAATACTGGATGCGTAATTCACCCAACAATCTTTTTGACTACATCTTCTAAATAGTCGTGCCTTACTTTTTGATTCGTTAAAAATTATGATGTTTCTTGTTGTTGGTTGTCTCCTGAATTTATTCCATGCTCTTTTTTCTCTTTGCCTAGCTTTAGTGCATTCTTGGTTCCACCATGGCTTCCGGTATTTTGAAAAGTAGTTTCCAGATTTTGGAATAGCTGAATCTGCTGTTCCTATTAATGTGTCAGCAATTAAGTGAACTACATCATTTATATCCTCAACCGTTACCATTGCTTTTGTAATATCTGCTAAAGCAGAAAAAGACACCCAGTCAGTTTTTGAGAATAAATAACGATATAGGCGTTGCATTAGAGAGCAATTGGAGTAAATGGGCTCTAAGAAAATTGGAAAGTGGTCACTTTCAAAAAGATCATTTCCCAATCTAAAATTAAATTTCGTTGCTAAAGATGGTGCGCAAATAGCAAGATCTAATGAGTGAAATGTTCTATTTTGCTTATGAAAATATGTGTGTTCTCCATTATTTAAGAGGCAAAGAAAATGAGAGTCAATTAGTTCCTCAATTTGTTTCCCACTAGGATTAACACGCTCACTACCACAGAGAGGGCTATGGCCATTAAAATCTACAACTAGGATTAGAGGGGGTGGAAGCTCATTTAATAAGGCATTAATGTCTCTTTGGTCTATAGGTGCAATCGGTGGTAAATAAATGCTACATACTGTGATCAGAAAGGGAGCCATTATTCGGACTGCAACTGCCTGTAGATTCGTGTGTAGAGAAATAACAGACGATGGACAGTCATGACAGACTAAGAGGGCAACACCCCCAGATGCACGATCAGAATTAACGTCCTTTGGAATCAGGCTGTAACGCCGAATTTTTGCATTATCTGATGGCTTAAGAAAGTTTTCTTGGAGCGCAATGCAGACGGGATGAGTTTCGTTAATGAGATCTTTAATATAAGAGATTTTATTACGAATTCCGTGGCAATTACAGGAAAACCGAGCTTCCAAAAAACTCTTTATCTGGAGGGTTTTTTTTTCTTTTTCTTAACACCATCAGTAAGATTTTTCTTTAGTGGAGTGGAAGAATCCAACTCCATATCTGAAAATTCGTATGATGACGTATCAATTTTTGAAAATTTTCTGCAACATGAGGCCTTGCTGCAATTGATTTCAATTTCTTTCTGTTTTTGGCAATTTGTTTTTTTGAAACATCAGAAGTTCATGGTGCTGAATTTTTATTAGACAAATTTTCAGAGGTTATAGAAGTTTTTTGAAGCTGAACACAGGTAGATGACATGTTAGTAGGCAGTACTGGATTAGTTATTGCGCAGTGACCATGAGTAATAGTTGCATCAGTTTGAGATCAGGATGTATTCTGAATAGATTTAACAGCAGATGAGTAGGAAACACCAACTTTTGGAGTTCTATCGTTCACAATTCTTTGAGCTTCTGGGAAAGTTATATTCTTTTTTTATCTTAATGGAAATTATTTCCTTTTCCAAGATCCACTTAGGACAGAACTGGGAAAATACAGCATGGGATCCAGAATTGTTAGTACATTTCAGAATGTCGGATGTGCAAGCATTCATTTCATTCTGCATATTTACCACAATTATTTTTATTATTTCGACGACTGGTTTTTGAATGCCCATACCTCTGGCATTTGAAACAGCGTAGAGGATTGGAGATGTAGGGTCGAATTTTGCAATTAATATATCCACCTTTGATGGATTTAGGCAAAACCGGCGTTTGAAATGTTAGAACAACATGTTGCGTGGGGACAAGTCTGTCACCTCGAAGAATGTTTATGGGACGAGCGTCACAGACATTTTGATCTAAAAATTCTGCTTCAGAAACCTTTATAAAATCATGTTCAGAAAGGATACCACGTGATATATTCATCGCTTTATGGTAAGATGTTTGTACTGGGAAGGAACCCAGTGTGGTCATGTTACTGATCTGCAATGCTTGTTTTTCGGACACTTGTAATAGTATATCACCAGAACGTAATTTTTTTATATTTTGTATCTCACCAATAGCAGATAAAATAAGTTTATTAATGAGAAAAGGAGAAATGTCATGAAAAGTGCTATGTGTATGAATGTCCATGTAACGAGTAGTAGATTTGGCTTCGACGACGTTATAAAGAGACCACATAGGACATTGATAGTGATTCGGGTCCGGCGGCATCTCCCACCACGGAGCCCAACAAGGGATGGTAGTAGCCGGCTCTGGAAATTTTCCAACCTCGGCACTTGCCATAATGCTGACCAGAACCTATATGCTGGGAGTTACCCCGGGGACAGTGACCACCCTTAACGCCAAGCCCAAGGAGTAACCCCTCCGCTTGATCCGTAGCAAACTAACCACTCAGAAGGCTAGCGACCAGCCGATTGATCCACAGGGGACCATAGTGCACCACCCGTCTAACTGGAAGCCACGCTGTGCAAACAAGTGGGGGTATTTGCGGTCCATGAGAAGCAGGAAGCAAACAGAGTGGCGACAGCGTCTCATGGAGAGCTCCCTCGCCTACCCACGAAGGAAAGAAGAATGACTGCCAAAATCAGAAGACGGAGGGGAGAGTAAACATAAAGGGAGTAAAGATCCCTGGGAACCTCGGGATTGGGACATCCGTACTCATCTATAGTAAGTGAGCCCCTGATTGGTATCCCCCGATCGAAGGCATTCGTTTACGATGTTTCAAAAGTGAGGAAGGGTCTTGTCATCCATAAACACGAATTCTGAGCCCATGGTGCCTCGAAACAAACGTACATGTTATTCCAGAATGACGTTCCATCGCCATCTACGTTTTGAGAAGCATCAGCAATGTGCTCTCAATGCAATTGCATCATGTCTGTTTACCATATTCTCAGTGAATGTCCAAAATTTAATACTCAACGTTGATATCATTTTAACAACTTCACATTTTCACATTTGTTTGATAGAATACCACATGCTAATTTTTTTGCTTTTTTGAAATCAGTAGGTTTTTATTCCCATATTTAAGTAATCTTCAGATTTTTCAGATTTTTTACATTGTCTTTTAGAGCTGAAATTATATTTTTAATACTAAAATAAATACAGTTTGGAGCAGCTTAGTCAATACCATGGCTCTTGTGCCAATAAAATCCAAAAAAATCCAAATGCAAATCTAGAAAGACGTCCCGATAGATTTGGCCTGCCATTGTTCCAATTTGAACATGCATGTCAGTTCTGGAACCCAAAATAATTCCTTCCCAAACGAGCAATCCTGCACCACCGTAACGGTGTCTTTCAATGATGTTTTCTTGATGGAAACGGTACCTGGCGCTCCCCATATGAAAGTCTGGCGATCTGCCCTAAGCGTCTTTTCACGGTCTGCCTTGAAACTGTCGTACCAGTGGCTGAAGAGAGCTGACGAGACAGGTCTGATACAGTTATCCGACTGTTTCTTTTGACAGTAATTGCGAAATGCCAGTCATCATTCGGCGTTGTAACTTTGGGGCGACCTGTGCTGTAACGTCTACTCACATTACCATCATCTTGGAATCGTTGCCAAAGCCTGGAGATGACACTCTGAGAGATTCCAAGTTCCTCCTATACTTCCAGCTGGGTACGCCCACATTCCAGAAGGCCGATAATTATACCACGTAAAAAATCATCCAAATGCGTCCTTTGTGTCATAACTATGCGGTTATTGCACTGAAAGGCTTATAAAGCGCTTGCGAACAATTTTACTTCTTTGCCGCCTATATTCCTTATACACCACTCTCTTACACTTTCGTCATTGTGACGCACTATCGGTGTCATCTGGTGGCTTCCAGCAATTTACATATGATTTTTAAAGATGTGTGTAGTCATTTTACTGGTAATATATGTATTTAGAGTTCGATTTCCTCGTGACTCTGAATTATCCTTAATTTATGGACATGAGTGTAGTTAATACGAATTGAATTTTGAATTTCTGTGACACAAGAGCCATATCTGGCTAAGCTGCGCCAAACATTAATCAAAAACGTAAAACCATGAATGTAAAATTCTTAAACATGAGCGCTACGATTCAAGATAGACATGAAACAAATGTTAAACAGCGAAGAATAAGGAATAAAATAGCAAAATATTAAAATTTCAAATGAAGTCTAAAGTTCATGTAAACATATCAAATACAAAAAGGCTAAAATATGAAGAACGTTTTTAAATTTTTGATAAAAATTCAATACGTCTAAGGAAAGCAAATAACTGCAGGTGGGGCCTTTCCCCCAACAAATCTTTCAGATCAACATCAGTAGTACCAAAAAAATATAGACGAAAGGGATTGAAATCGGAACATTCCGTCAAAACATGATCTGCCGAGTCTCGCATTCCACATGAGGAACACATCGGTGCTGGGTCTTTAAACAACAAATGCTTGTGAATATAACGAGTGTGCCCAGTTCGAAGGCGAGTCAGCCTCACATCAGCCTGACGAGAAGGCATAGTCGGCCATGTGTTAATAATAGGTTTAATGCTGTAAAGGTTGTTGTCTATTTGGCAACTCCAAGACTCCTGCCACTGAGTATAAATATGTCGTTGCACACATCGGTGGATGTCCTCACATGATGTACCATAGTTCAAAGGAGTTGAGGCCAGTCGAGTTATGCTATCTGCCCTCTCGTTGCCATCAATTCCAACGTGACTTGGGATCCAGCAAAAAATTATGTCAAACCCGTTCTTTTCGAGTGAATTGTGGCTGTATAAAATATCCAAAACAATTGGATGGTAGTGGAAAGATAGGTGTCCCAGTTGTGTTAGAACACTCCTACTATCACTATAAATACAGAATTTCCGTAACTGACTTCTAGAAATGCGTTTCAAGGTATAAAATATTGCCATGGCTTCTGCATTATAGACGGAAAGTGAAGAAGAGAGAGTATGGCTGTATGAGATATTATCAAATACAACACCAAAACCTTTATGCCCCTCAGTTTTAGAACCATCTGTAAAAACGGCAATATAATCAGAATACTGACTTCGATGAGAGTCGAAAATACTTTGATAAATGACTGGAGAAGTTTCCCTTTTATTAAAATTTATGAAGGGGTTTATATTTTCCACTGAGAGCATTTCCCAAGGGGCTTGATGAAAAACACCTGTCGACAGGACTTACAATTCCTCCAGGTTCATATTTTTAATCAAAAGTTTAGTGCGGTCTAAAAAAGTTCGGATACACGATGGTCGAGCATTATAAAGTCTGATGGTTTGATAACTGGAATGCAGATGTTTCAAAGGATGATTAGAGTTCAACATTACTTTAAAATAATAAATAAGTGACAATTTCAGGCGCGTCAAATATAGTGGCATTTCGTGACATTCAATATAAAGACTATCGATGGGGGATGTTCGGAAGGCTCCAGAGCAAATTTTTAAAGCTGAATGGTGAACTGGATCACGTTTCCGTAAGGCAGATTCGAGTGAAGAACTATAAACAATACAGCCATAATCGATGCGAGCGAGTATTACATCCTGATATATCCTAAGGAGAGAAAAACGATCCGCGCCACAAGTAATGTTGGATAAAATTTTCAAAATATTCAATAACCATTTGCACTTTTTACGTAAATAGAAAATGTGCGATAAAAAAGTCAATTTACTGTAAAAATAACCCATAGGAAACGAGCTTCTTGAAAAACTGGAATAAGTTGATTGTGAATATAAAGTTCTGGATCAGGATGCAAATTCCTTTTTCTCCAAACCACTCAGGGGCTCACCTTCTTTAGGTGAGTACGGGTGTCCCAATCCCGAGATATCCAGGGATCTTTACTCCCTTTATGTTTTACTCTCCACTGCACCTTCTGCTGTCTCCTTTTTTTCTTCTTTCCCTCGAGGGTAGGCGAGGGAGATCTAAATGAGAAGCTATCGCCGCTCCTTTTGCTTCCTGCTTCTC
Organism: Argiope aurantia; assembly: GCA_026543865.1. Classification (NCBI taxonomy): domain Eukaryota; kingdom Metazoa; phylum Arthropoda; class Arachnida; order Araneae; family Araneidae; genus Argiope; species Argiope aurantia. The sequence continues at coordinate 19,858 of JAPMOR010115487.1, read as the reverse complement.
ATGGACAGCAAATACCCCCACGTGTTTGCCGTGCGTGGCGACCCATTAGACGGGTGATGCACTGTGATCCCCGGTGTATCAATCGGCTAATATCTTAATCATTTGGTTAGTCTGCTAGGGATTAAGCGAAAGGGTCATCCTGAGGGGCTTGGACCCCTCAGGGACTCACATTCCTTAGGTGAGTACGGGTTTCCCAATCCCGAGGTACCCAGGGATCCTTACTCCCTTTATTTTTTCACTCCCTTATGCCTTTTGCTATCTGCTGTTTTTTTCCTTCAATCGAAGGCAAGCGAGGGATTTCTCCATGAGAAGCTGTCGCCGCTCTGTTTGCTTCTTCCTTGTCATGGACAGCCAAAACCCCCCACGTGTTGGCCGTGCGGGGTGACCCATTAGACGGGTAGTACATTTCGGTCTCCGGTGTATCAATCGGCCGGTATCCTAGACATATCATTGGGCTGCTCAAAGGGATCAAGCGAAGGGGTCACTCCTTGGACTTGATGTTAAGGGTGGTCACTGTCCTCGGGGGTGAATCCCAGCGTATAGGTTCTGGTCAGCATTATGGCAAGTGCCGAGATTGGAAAATTTCCAGAGCCGACACCTGCCATCCCTTGTTGTGCTCCGTGGCGGAGGATGCCGCCGGGCCCGAATCACTATCAATGTCCTATGGGGTCTCTTTCCAACGTCGTCGAAGCCAAATCTACTACATGTTACATGGTTATTCATACACCTAGAACTTTTCATTCCATTTCTCCTTTTCTCATTAATAAACATATTTTATCTGCTATTGGTGAGGTACAAAAAAAATTACGTTCTGGTGATCTACTATTACAAGTGTCCGAAAAACAAGCATTGCATATAAGTAAACTGACTACCCTGGGTCTCTTCCTAGTAGAAACATCTTACCATAAAACGATGAATATATCACGTGGTGTCCTTCCAAATCCGATTTTATAAAGGTTTCTCAAACAGAATTTTTAGAAGAACTACGAGATCAAAATGTCTGTGCCGCTTGTCTTATAAATATTCGTCGAGGTGACAGACTTGTCGCCACGCAACATGTTATTCTAACATTTCAAACCCCGGTTTTGCCTAAATCTATCAAAGGTGGTTATAGTAATTGCAAAATTCGACCCTACATCCCCAATCCTCTACGCTGTTTCAAATGCCAGAGATATGGGCATTCACAAACCAGTTGTCGAAATAATGAAAATATTTGTGGTAAATGGGCAGAATCTGGCCATGAAATGAAGACTTGCAAATCCGACAAATGTGCTGACTGTTCTGGCTCTCATGCTGCATTTCCAAGTCCTGCCCTAAATAGATCTTGGAAAAGGAAATAATTTCCATTAAGATAAAAAAGAATATAACTTTCCCAGAAGCCCGAAAAATTGTGAACTATAGAACTCCAAAAGTTAGCGTTTCCTAATCATCTGCTGTTAAATCTATCCAGAATACATCCTGATCTCAAACTGATGCAACTATTACTCATGGTCACTGCGCAATAACTAATCCAGTACTGCCTACTAACATGTCATCTACCTGTGTTCAGCTTCAAAAAACTTCTATAACCTCTGAAAATTTGTCTAATAAAAATTCAGCACCACGAACTTCTGATGTTTAAAAAAAATTGCCAAAAACAGGAAGAAATTGAAATTACTTGCAAGAAGGCCTCATGTTGCATAAGACTTTCAAAAATTAATACGTCATCATCCGAATTTTCAGATATGGAGTTGGATTCTTCATCTCCACAAAAGAAACATCTTGCAGAGGGTGTTAAGAAAAAGAAAAAATCCTCTAGATAAAGAGTTTTATGGAAGCTCTGTTTTCCTGGAATTGCCTAGGATTTCGTAATAAAATCTCTTATACTCGGGTAATTTAGGCCTGTGGAATGTGAGAATTAGATGCTTTGTCGGAAGGAGTTTTCCGTCTCAACGAACAGAAATACGTCGTACTTGTGTTACTTGCGTACTTGTGTTACAAAAGCTAACTCTGGAGTGATTTTTTCAATGGTTTTATTAAAAAGTTCTCCACAAATTATGACTCCTTTGCAATTATTCATGGAAGAATGAGCGCTAACCGACACTGTTATAGTGGCCATACTTTTCAGCTTAAGTATTTGCTGCGATTGTTTACTAGTTTTAACCTCCACAAGAAGGTCACCTGAGCGTAGTTTAAGGATAGACTCAACCTCACCGAGAGACCTGGTAATAGCCTTTTCGACAAGAAATGGTGAAACAGCATGGAAAGTTTCTTTCAGATCAGAAGTGCGATGTATAACAAAAAAGTGTCAAAATGATTATCAATAATTTTTTTTTGGTTTCGATTGTTGCCCACTGAAGGGAGCCTTCTTGGAATGACCCATGCAAGGAAGAAAAAAGGTTCAGATGCCGGCGGCACCGCCCACCACCGGGCCCAACAAGGGAAGGCAGTAACTGGCTCTGGTAAATACCAGCCTCAGCACTTACCCTATTGCTGGCCAGGATCTATCGCTCAGGGCCACCTCCAGGAACGTTGACCACTCTTAACGTCAAGCCCTAGAGAATGACCCTTTCACTTGATCCCTAGAAAACTAACCGAATTGTTAGGTTACCAGCCGAATTGATGCACTGGTGACCACTGTGCACCACCCGTCTAATGGGTCGCCACGCACGGCAAACACGTGGGGGTACTTGCTGTCCATGAGAAGCAGGAAGCAAACAGAGCGGAGACAGCTTCTCATGGAGAGCTCCCTCGCCTACCTTCGAGGGAAAGAAGAAAAAAGGAGATAGCAGAAGGCGCAGTGGAGAGTAAACATAAAGGGAGTAAAGATCCTTGGGGACCTCGGGATTGGGACACCCGTACTCACCTATAGTAGGTGAGTCCCTGAGGGGAACTCGATGTTGAAGAATTTATTGAAGAAGTTAATCGTATGTACGACTCTCGTTCACTTCGACGCGACTGCGGACTCTACGAGCATGTGCTTTGGCGCTTTTAAAAGCAATAAAAATTTTTGTGGTTTGATATCGACGGAAGATACCCATATTTTTTGCTGTTTCTTAAGAGCATCATGGCATGCATCGTTCCACCATGGTTTTCGCAATATGTGCGGATGAGGAGAGCTTTTAGGTATTGAGGCATCAGCAGCAGCAATTATTGTATCAGTGACGTATCGAATTGAGTCATTTATGTCCGAAGATTTGACCATTTCTTCAGTGATCTTAGCATCTGTTTGAATAATTTCCAATCTGACCGTCGGAAAAGGTATTTACGTGGAAAGGAATTTGCACAAACACTGGAAGTGGCATTAGAAGTGGGTAGTGATCGCTGTTATGAAGGTCACTCTCAACAACAAAATTCAGTGAGGCCATAAGTGAAGGGGAACAAATAGCGAAGTCCAATGAATGGAATGTGCGTGTTGGCATATGAAAATAAGTTTTTTCATCCCTATTAAGCAGACACAGACAGTGATCAGAGATAAGTTTCTCTATCTGTCTTCCACGGGAATTAGTATTATCACTACCTCATAATGTACTATGACCATTAAAGTCTCCAACCAAGATGAAAGGTGTGGGCAACTGATCAATCAAAAAATTTAATTCTGCCTGATTAACAGTTTCATTTGGTGAGAGGTAAATATTACAAATTGTTATAAGGGTTTTAAAATGAATTTGTATTGCAACAGCCTGTAATGAAGTATGTAATGGAAGAAAGGTACTGGGATACAAACATGAAGTCAGTATGCAGACACCACCAGCTGAGACTATATCTGTATCTACATCTTTCCTAGTGATTGAGTACCCACGTATTTTTGCTGGATGCGCTGATTTTAAAAGAGTTTCTTGAAGGGCTATTACAGCAGGCTGATAAGCGTTAGTTAATGTTTTAATATCAGTAATTTTAGAGCGAAAACCGCTGCGATTCCAAGAAATACCGAGACACTTGAATTTTAAGATTTGAGATCAGGATTGCTACTGACCCTAGCACCTGCATCAGAACAGGTAAAAGAATGATCCATTTCAACATCCGACAAATCATTAGAGGATGTTGTAAATTTTAATATCTCATTAGAGACTTCCATTGTAGAGGAATCAGTAGGACGTGGAGGATGCTGTAGAGATGGAGATTTAAATTTTTTTTTTACTTTTTTCTTTGGTATTTTTTTGTCCTTTGGCAGTCGTAATGTACTGTTGTACCTTAAAAAGTGGCAGTTCTGGTGAATTTCAAGCTTTGGCAGATGTGGCTTTATTAGTTACATTTACAGAGGGAGTTAATACTTTCACTGATTTGATATTGTTAAGGTCATATTGAATACCAATATCTGTTTTTTGAGTGAGAACAGAAGAATAAGATACCCCTGGCTTTGGCATTTGTCCGACAATTAATTTATGAGCTTCTGTGTAGGACATATTTTGTTTCACTCTAGTCGCCTGTATTTGCTTTTAAATTAACCATTTTGGGCAGATTCGAGAAAAGGCAGGATTTGCGGCTAAGCAGTTGGAGCATTTTAGGGTTTCTGAAGTGCAAGTTTCAAACTCGTGTCCAATTTCTGCACATTTGGCACATCTAACTGTACCTCGACAACTTGGTTGGGAATGACCGAACCTCTGGCATTTAAAACAGCACAGAGGATTCGGAGAGTATGGACGCACACTACAATGCAAATAACCAGCCTCTATTGCTTTTGGGAGGTCAGGAGTCGAAAAGGTGAGTACTACATGCTGCGTAGGTACCATGACACCGTCTCGTTTGGTGTGGATGCGACGCGCTGCGATAACTTTAAAACCACTTAGTTCCTGCACAAACTCATGTTCTATATTTGGTAAAAAGTCTTTCTCAGAAATTATACCACGGGAGTAGTTTAAGGATTTATGGGGAGAAGTTTCTACAGGAAAATAACCAAGCTTTTTAAGCTTCTTCATAATTGAAATTTGGGTTTTATTGGCAGCTTCAATGAGAAGATCACCAGAACGAAGTTTTTTAACATCCTTCACTTCACCAAAAACATATACAATTAGTATTTGAATCAGAAGAAACCGAATGAAGAGTCTTAGGCGTATGAACAATAATAGAACGAGTATCATAAGTAATTGGAAAAAAGAAAGAAGGCTTGAAGTAAGAGCTCATACAAAGTAGAATAGAAATTCGGGCCCCAAAGGCACCGCCCACCACGGAGCCCTACAAGGGAAAGCGATTGCTGTCTCTGGGAATTACCAGTCTCAGTATCCACCCTGATGCCAGCTGGAACCTATACGCTAAGGCCGTTTTCCAGGAACGTCTACCACCTTTAACGCAGAGCCCCAGAAGGTGACCCTTTTGCTTGATTCCTAGGAGACTACCCACTCTGGTGGCTAGCTACCGACCGAATTGATACACTGGGGACCAACAGTGCACCACCCGTCTAATGGATGGCCACGAACGGACTACACGTGGGTTTTTTGGCTGTCCATGAGAAGCAAGATGCAAACAGAGTGGCGACAGCTTCTCATGGAGAGCTCCCTCGCTTGCCGTCGAGGGATAGAAGGACCAAGCAGACAGCAGTAGGCGTAGGGGAGAGAGAACTAAAAGGGAGTAAAGATCCCTGGGTACCTTGGGGTTGGGACATCCGTGCTTCCCTAAAGAAGGTGAACCCCTGAGGGCGTAGTTAATCTGAAAGTTTCCTATTGATTACAAATATCGACCTGTAGCCAAATTTTTAAATGAATTTTTTATTCGTTCAAACAAATTCTCATCCTTTTATTATATCCTAAACTATTTTTCCTAACTTTCTTAACAACAGTTTTGTCTGTTGACTATATTTAAAGTAGTATCATTTAATTATGGACATCCTAAATCGTAAAAATTATTTTCAAATTTGTCCTTGATAGAAAAGTAACGAGCCAAAACATTCGTTTCTTCTAATGTAATAGTTGCTTTTTAATGCATTTATCCGCGAATTCATTACTGATAAATGGCTTTATTCAGCCTGTGTCCACTAGCCACTCCTCACGTTATTTCCTGCTTTTATTAGGCTCCTCAAAGACTCACCTACTATAGGTGAGTACGGGTGTCCCAATCTCGAGGTCCCCAGGGATCTTTACTCCCTTTATGTTTACTCTCCACTGCGCTTTCTGCTATCTCGTTTTTTCTTCTTTTCCTCGAAGGTAGGCGAGGGAGCTCTCCATGAGAAGCTGTTTCCGCCCTGTTTGCTTCCTGCTTCTCATGGACAGCAAGTACCTCCACGTGTTTGCCGTGCGTGGCGACCCATTAGACGGGTGGTGTACAGTGGTCACCAGTGCATCAATTCGGCTGGTAACTTTACAATTCGGTTAGTTTGCTAGGGATCAAGTGAAAGGGTCATTCTCTAGGGCCTGACGTTAAGGGTGGTCAACGTTCCTGGAGGTGGCCCTGAGCGTATAGATCCTGGTCAGCACTAGGGTAAGTGTTGAGGCTGGTATTTACCAGAGCCAGTTACTGGCTTCCTTTGTTGGGCCCGGTAGTGGGCGGTGCCTCCGGGATCTGAACCTTTTTTCTTCCTTGCATGGGTCATTCCAAGAAGGCTCCCTTCAGTGGGCATTATCCTCAAATGAAAACTCTAAATCCCAATTTTGATTCCTTTTTTGTTTTGAAACGTGCGTCAGATGGAAAAGATTCATTTCATTCAGTCTCACCATTTCTTGTGCGGATGGAAATTGCAGCAGCAGTCGGTGACGTATCATCTATCCGAAAAATGCGTTCTGCTGATTTGTTGGTTCAAGTCTGCTCAAAGAAGCAAACCCAGCAAATCATCAAACTTAAAGCTTTAGCTACCATACAAATAACAGTTAGTCAAGATACATCTCTGAATTATTCAAAAGGCGTAATAACATGTGGGGAGCTTTTTAATATTCATTTAGAGGAGATAACTAAGGAACTAAAAACCCAAGGAGTGACAAACGTACAAGAAATAAATGTTAGGCGGGATGGACAACTTCTCCCCACAAAACATTACATCCTGACATTCCACACCCTCCAATTACCCTAATACGTATGCGCTGGATTTTAAAATTACCTGTCAGACAATATATTCCAAATACTTTAAGGTGTTTCAAATGCCATTCGGAGGCCGCGGTACTCTTACTTGCGCCCTTTGTGCAGAAAAAGGTCACGACAGCCAGCAGAGTTTGCCACCAGAAAAATGTGTCAACTGCAATGGCAACCAGACATTATTCTCTAGATCATGTGAAGGCTGGCAATTAGAGAAACAAATAACCACAGCTAAAATAAAAGAAAACATTTCTTGGCCCGAATCTAGAAGGAAAATTCTTTCCCGAACTCCGAAACCTGATCAAAGCTATGCTTCCGCTACTCAAAAATTCTTTTGCAAAAATCCTTTTCAAAATGCAATTCTAGTACAAAACTTCCTGATAAGGTATTTGAATCTGATACTGAAAATTCTTCAACCAGTCCCTCCGAACCTCTCAAACAAAAACATCAAAGCAGAAAGCCAAATCTAACAAATCTTTAAAGCTAAAGCTTTCCAAACGTGGTCTTTATGAAAAAGATTTTTCATCAAAATTTAAAAATTCTCCTTCACAAAATTCAGTTCCCCTGGGACTAGCGAATCAGGGTATAGTACACAAAGACTTAAATTCCAGTTTTAGTCGCATGCCTAAAACTAAAACTACTGGACCAACTTCCAAATCCTTTCATTATACTCGGCGATTTCAATTGACATAGCACTTTGTGGGGTTCTGATAGCACAAATACTCGTGGGAGACAGATCGAACAGTTCATATCAAATAACTGTATCTGTCTTCTGAATAATGACGAGAAAACATACTTTCAGGAACCCACACGTAGCTTCCATAGTCTTGACTTGGCCATTTGTTCTCCCGAGCTTCTTCCATTGATGAATTTTAAGGTCGATGATGATCTGTACAATAGTGATCATTATCATGTAATAGTCTCCCAAGCCGATAGTGGTGTTCCGATTAGATCTCCACCACGTTTTCTATTTCAGCAGGGAGACTGGACTGCATTCTCCCAGCTGGCAGATATTACAGAGGCAATGGTCAAAACTAATGGTTTGCAGACCGTGGTGGAATGATGCTTGTCGCGACCGTCTTAAAAACCAGAAAAAACGCTGGAACATTTTTAGAAGGTACCCTACGACGGAAAATCTTTTAGCTTTTAAGGAAGCCAAAGCCTTAGCTCGACACATTCGCCGTCGTAGTCAGAGGGAATCTTGGATCAATTTTGTGTCCTCAATCACATCCTCAACTTCCACTAAATTTTGTGGAAAAAAATAAAAGCCACAAATGGTATCTACAACGAATCTTTAATTCCAGTTTTAAAAACAGCAAACACAGTGCATTCTGCCAAAATAGATGTAGTTAATATCCTCGGGCATGCATTTGCACAAGTTTTCGCAACGGATTCTTATAGTCCTAAGTTTCTGGCAATTAAGAATCGTGCGGAACGGCTACCTTTGTGTTTTAATGAACGAAATACCTTTCCTTATAACTGTGAGTTTCGTTTGTATGAATTGGAAGCGGCATTATCTAAAACTCACGATACCAGTCCCGGGCCAGATGAAATTACATATAACATGTTTCGCCATTTGAGTAGAACTTCTCTTTCAAATCTGTTATTACTATTTAACAGAATGTGGACTGAGCAAACGTTCCCTGCACAATGGCACGAAGCTATTGTGATTCCAATCCTAAAACCTGGAAAAGATCCATCAAACCCTCTGAACTACAGACCAATATAGCACTGACAAATTGCTTTTGCAAAACCTTTGAGCGAATGGTTGATACGAAGCTAGTATTTCAATTAGAGAAACAGGGATGTATCTCCCCGTTGCAGAGTGGTTTCCGTAGAGGACGATCTACTTTCAACAACCTAGTTTTTCTGGAAACCCAAATACGAAACGCCTTTGTTAGAAGAAATCACCTTATCTCTATATTTGTGGATATTGAAAAGGCTTATGATCGTATATGGCGACATGGCATACTTTCTGCTCTTTTTACGTTCGGTTTTAGAGGTAATTTATCAATATTTTTAAAAATCTTTTTATCTCGTAGAACGTTTTGTGTTCGCATGAGTAATTTTTATTCTGATAATTTTATCCAGTCTGAGGTTGTCCCGCAAAGAAGCGTCCTCAGCGTCACACTATTCATCCTTCTTCTTAGTCAGATTTTAAATACCTTGCCACCATCTGTTCATGGAAATTTATATGTTGATGACCAAATTTCTTGTTAAGGAAAGAACATGTCATTAATTGAGCGACAGCTGCAAAATGCAGTTAACAAGTTGCTAACGTGGTGCAACAATAATAGACACATTATATCTGCCGATTAAGAAAAGAAATAAAAGAAAGAAATATTCACCTTGATCCGAACATTCATATCCGAAATGTTCCTATTCCTGTTTCTAAAGAATTACGTCTATGTTCCTATTCCTGTTTCTAAAGAAGTACGTCTTTTGGGAGTGAGTTTCGATCACAAGCTCACCTTCCTTCCACATGTTTTACACTTGAAGAAGAAATGTGTTACATTTCAACATGTGTAACATCTGTAAACATTTTAAAAGTGCTCTCCAAGACATCGTGGGGAGCCGTTCGAACCTCCCTTCTTCGTATTTATGAGACAGTCATTCTTTCTCGTCTAAATTATGGATGCATGGTGAATGGATCTGCTCGTCCTAGTGTTTTATACTGGCTGGATACCATTCATCATAGAACTCTACGAATCTCTTCAGGCGCCTTTAGAATTTCAACCGTAGAAAGTCTATATAATACTTGTCACCAGCTACCTCTTGATTTAAGACGGAAAAATATCTATATTATATTTTTTCCGTGTACAGACTGTGTCAAATCATCCTTTGTGTAAAATTGATCTTCCGGCTTCTCTTCGAAGAATTTATGATGCTCGACCCTATCATGTTCTTCCATTTTGTGAGAGAGTCAAAATGCTCCTGCATGACTTGGACCTTAACAATGATAATATCAAATCTGTTGATTACTTTTGCATTCCTCCCTGGGATGTTCCACTATTTTCATTCTTGAATCCATTTTATAAATTTGATAAATCAGTGACTCCGCCTGTGGTTTTCCAACAACTATTTTCTAGCCATCGCTGTTTGTACTCTTCTCACCTACCATTTTTTACAGATGGCTCAAAACGGAGGAATATGTTGGTTGTGGTATTATCACTCCGTCGCATACTTTGAGCTATCGGCTGCGTAAATATAACTCTGTGCATACCGCTGAGTTAGTGGCCATTTCCTATGCTCTTCAGGAAATATCGTCTGCTACTCAGCATAATGTAATTATTTATACAGACAGCATGAGCGCTTTAGAAACTCTGTCTCACTACAACAATCGAATGCACCTCGAGGCTTTCAAAATTTTATAACATTTACAACAACTTCAGAAAAAGGGTTGTAATATTGCCTTTTGTTGGGTGCCGAGTCCTGTAGGCATTTCTGGCAACGAACTGGCTGATTCTGCTGCAAAATCTGCTGTGTCGCCCTTGAACCAAGGTCTTCCCTACAGTGATGTTAGGAAGGCCTTTAATAAACACATCTATTTTAAGTGGCAAAACCCATGGGAACTGCAGATCGAGAATAAACTTCATTTTGTCAAACCATATATTGGACTGTGGCCTAATCACACTATACGTGAGGTTGATGTTAAGTTGACTCACCTCCGTATAGGGCATACTCGCTACACGCATAAACATCTCATTTTGGGTGAGGCGGCACCAAAGTGCCCTGCATGCCATGTGAATTTTACCATAAATCATATTGTAATCGAGTGTCCATCTTTTAATCCCTCTCGATCACTTTCATTTAAGTCATCGTCATTAACTTTGAAAGACCTGGTGGGTAAGAAATACCACCCAAATATCTTTAAATTTTTAAAAACCATTCGCTTTTATTCCTATATTTAGAACTTTTTAATGTCATGTTTTGACATTTTACCTAGATTTATTGTTTCCTTTTTCTCGCAGCAATATTTCACTTAAATATACTAAACATTGTGCATACTTCACATTTAATATTAATGTTGATAGCTTTTTTTATATTTTATCATGTGTTTTTATATATTTTGCTCTTTTGACCCACCATTTGTTTGGCGCAGCATAGCCAAATTGCACCAAAAAACACCAACCAACCAACTGCTTTTATTAGGCCTTGTTCTGGCTGAGACTTTATCTTAATATCATATAGCTTTTAGCCGGGTACATTTTATAAATTACGAATGTATTCCTGGCTGTTATTTTGTGATGAGATCTTAAGATATCACATTTGACAATATTTATTAGATATCAGCATTTAAAGGTGTTTGCTCAATAAATAGTTAGGTATTTTTTCACAAAAAAATTCATTTTTGCATTATTTTAAAACTTAAAAATGTAACGATATAAATTTTAATTCTTGGTTAGCTTTTTTCTTTGCTTTTAATAAATTTTATGTATTAATTTTAAGCTCAATTTGTTTCAAAGTATTTTATTGTTTTAATGAAATTAATTTCGTTTTTATTCTTTCACCAAACAATTCCACATTGCATTTTTAACACTTTTAAAGTTCCGATGAAAGGAATTGTTTTCTTTCATCATTAATTCAATTACAGATCTTTCATTTTCACTTCTATTAACATTATAAACGTTTCAAATTGACATTTTTTTTTCAAGAATTGTATGGAAGAAAAGCCGTCACTTACTGAATATAATTGCCATACAAGGAAACAAAGTAAAATTTAGACTGAAGCATCGATTTTAAAAACATTATCATGGTGAGATGTTTTGGGATAAAAGCTGAAAATGTAAGATAATTTTTTTACGCCTTCGAAGAAAAAATTCTTATACAACCGTTATATTCTTCACAACATTAATTAATTTCCCCTCTCAAATTATCAAAAAATGAACATCAGACAAGAGACGAAAGTAGCGTCGGTAATAGATGTTAGATTAATGATTTTATTTGCAATAACTAAATTTCGGAAGGTAATACAATGATAAACAATCAGAAAACAATAAAGGACTGAAAAATTGCTTTCATTATTAGGGTATCAAATATTTCTATTTACAATGTGTCAAGAATAAGCACGTTTTAAAAGATATTGAATTTTTAAAGAATGAAACACATAAATGAAAAAGTGTTATCAAATTAAACTAAAATGTGCAAGATGCAAAAAATACTAAAAACATCACTTAAAAGTTTCACTATTCAACAATTCACGGATGTCTAGTGGTAGTTGAATTCTCTGTTTACAAAGCTCTTGATTTTTCTTATCATCATTTCGTGGAGTCTCTAAGAAATATGCAAATTTTCACCCGTAGTAGATCTCAACCTCCACCACTTCTCGGTGCAGCAGGAGGTAAGTGTGAAAAGTATTTCATCACCTTGGAAAACGTAGATTGATGACCATGTCCAGACAGAAGTGGCCAATGGTCATCTATCACGATATCCATTGTGTGTAAGCGAGCAAATGATAAACCACGTGTCACATCAAAGAGGGATTAGAAAGTTCTCAAAAGCAAACTCGATGCCCACAAACTTCGCACGCGTCATTTGTTGTGGATGATATATTGCGATGAGAAGAAAAGAGTTTTTAAGTTGAAAAGTGTTTGGAAAAGCATTACTTTCTCAATATTTTGTTGGAATTTATGTTTAGACTTTTTTCAATTCAATTAAATACATAGATAATTGATAGTGAATTCAATTAAATATATAGATAATAACATAAAACTCAACTTCTAAGAAAATTTTTGTAAAAGAAAAGCCCGGAATTATATTTTTATAATATTAACGATTATTAAAATTCTTTATAGCGTCAGTTAAATCATTTTTCTGCTTTTAAAGGAAATGAATAAAAATATCCAATAAACAATCTGTTTCATATTTAAAATTTGCAAAGTTCTCAATCTATAATCTCCTTTCAATATTTTTCCATTTATTATCGCCCAGTGTTCAAATCTTGTCTAATGATTCGTGCATTTTAAATGTTATTTTATAATATATCTGATGTAATTTTAGATAAATGGTTGACACAAAAATGCAGAAGAAAAATACTGCTGTCTAACTGCGCATCGGAAAAGCTGGCTTATAGAACCTTCATAGAACTCGTTCGTAATTAATGTCTTTTGCATTGAAAAGTTTCAAAACATTGGAAAAGCAATAATAAAGTTAGAGATTGAAATATAAATAAGTTAAAAAAAAAACCACTCTTAAATTTCGAAATTCTTGTCCAAAATATTAAGGTAAAATAATATGGTAAATTTCGGAATTTTTTTATGAAGCATTATGGTAAAATGATATCGTTATATGTCTATCTTGTCTATATCTGATACAACTCCATCAGCTGCGCACATTGAATTAACGCCACCATATTTGAAAAAAAATACCATTGTTCCTAATAAAGCCTAAAAGAAATATTTTACTTGGAATTAATGTCCAAAAAGTCAACGAAATAATAAAATTTTCTACTTTTATTACAATAATAAAAATTTTCTGTTACAAATTGTGCTCAGAATTATATTTGAAAAATTAATAAAAATTGGCGAAACAATTGTGCTACAATTTTTAAAGTTTCTATAATTTGCAAAAAAAAAAAAAAAAAAAAAAAAAAAATCAATATATTCAGGATTTTTTTAGAAAAAAGCTTTAACATTTCGATGAATTATAATTAACAAAATATCTAATTACTCAAGACCTAACCTTTGCTCAGCAGAACTGTACATTGCTGAAAATCGGTCTATCTCTCTTTGAGTGAGGCTGATTGAAAGACCAATTAGAAAACGGGAATTATTCTATCATGTGAAACCCTGACCAATTGCATGCATTTGTTTGCATTCTTAAAGAAGCTGTTTATTCGCGATGCCAATCAGGATACTCTTCCATATTAGTATAGGACTATAGGAAATTAGTATAGGAAATTTGTGGTACTAGAATCACTGCAGTTTCTACATCACAGTTTCCTTTCGATTTGTTCACGTTTGTATGAGAAAACCTTTGAAAAAATTATTTCGATTAAACAAAAACCACAGATTTTCATATAATAAGCGACTACTTGAAAGCAGTTTTTTTATCATTTTTAAATTCTGGTATGATAAAAACTTTTTTTTACGAAAAAATTGACGGCAAAAAACTCTATTAGCTTTTGAACCCGCCGAGATGAATTTAAAAGATTATTGTCAGTTATTAGTTAGTTCAAGGTTCAAAGAGGGTGAGCGTATTCACTGCGTATCGTGATTTGAAAAAAGTGGAAATGTAGGGGAAAAAACAATGGTTCTTATATCTATACAACTCTACAGAGTATTTAAAGAATGTTTTTTAATGGTTCAATTTGATTGAAAGAGTTTGAAAGAAAGTTGAGCAAGATATATTATGAGAGATTTAAATATCACATAAGAAATTAAATATGCAATTAAACTTTTTAGAATTCTAAAATTCCTCTTTGTCGACACACGAAGTACTCCTAGTTGAAACTAATATTGCTATCATTGTATCCTTGTAAATTTGTCATTAATCAAAAAGATTGCATGAATCCCACTTCCCCTGAGGGATTTGGGTTATCTGTGGCAACTGGATATCCCTCAAGACATAATTCTTCCAAAAAGGCGGTATTAATAAACTTCGAGACTTTGAAATGACTCAGCAATTGAAGCACATCTGCAACGTAGGACATATCTGAAATTACTCCGATGTCTCAAATGGATTGCACATCATATTCGTTTCCAAACAAAAGCAAAAAAGATTCGTTCTAATTTCGGACACGACCCCAAGAGCCAATTACTGACAGAGACGCAGACGAGCATTCGTTCTCTTTCAGAAGTGCTTGGAAATCTGTTGGGGAAGGTTTGTTGTCACAGATGTTCTAAATGAACCGAAAGACACGCCCACGCGTATCTGATAGGCGACACTTGGACCAGTAACTCTGAAAGAAATTTATTTATTTATTCTTCTCTTTAGGGCAGATATATTTTCTGAACTGTTCATTCGTTTCTTTTTGATAAAATAAATCTTTGCAAAACAATTTCGGAGACATGTTTGTTACAAGGCGTGCTGTGTTAGCTCCTTTACACCTCGATTAGTGCACAACATGATCAAGTAGGATGTTGTTAACAAATTGCGCTTATCATCTAAGAAGTGGCTTTGTTCAAGAAATATAATTATAAAAGAGAGGGATTATTTCCGCACCAGTTTGTTTTGCACTTACACAATAAGACGCATCGTGCGTTACATTTCGAAAAGTAGTAAATATAACTAATAATACAGGTTTTTTGATTTTTTTTAGCAATTTGGCCAAAAACTGATACGATTAATTGATAAGTCTACACTATCCTTGAGAATCCTCATTCCAAAGTTTATTTTTCATTTAGTGCGATATGCTTTCTTGTTATCACATTCTCGTACGCACGAATCGCAGGACTGTATTTTGACGCCTTCACTGGTAAATGTTGCAAATTTCTTTGTCATAATTGAAATGAACAGAAAAAACTAATGTATTTATGATTTCAAAAGTCGGTGTGAAATCGCTGTAACAAAGTCGACGCTTTTCTATTACATTGTGTCTCAATAAAAATATCACACGCATTATTACAGAATAAAAGATATTATAAGTGAAACAAAAAAGAATATTGGTTTATCTAACTCAAAAAGAAATAATTTAATTTTTTTTCTCTCATTCAATGTTTTCACTAATTTCGAAAGCTTACGCCCCTTCGCGATTACAGAAATAAACTATTCACGACGCATTTCATGGTTTTATCACGTGTGCGTGGATTTAGTAACACTGAACATACCAAACAATATTCCATAAAGCTGCTTATGTGCTACATTGGATTATCACGAATCTGATATTTTTTATTTCTATCAAAATAGAAAAAAAACTTTTATTTAATTTAAATAGTTTCAAGTTTGAAAAATAAAATTTGTGATCACGTTTTCCATTCATGGCTTAATGTAACAGGTTTCGTAATTTTGCGCAGTTGTATAAGTAATATTTTTGTTTACATAAATAAAAAATTAAGGAATAGAATTTCATTGAAATAAAAAAAATGCTTCCCTTTTAATACTCTTATAAATGGCACGTTTAAAAACCACCTCTATTAAATTCATTATTATTTATACCTCTTTTAGAAAGTAAAAATAAATTATTTGACCCCCTTCATCCCCCCCCCCCCCAAAAAAAAAAACTAAATGATCAAAGTTCATTGTAACGCACTACTTATTTAAATATTTTGCATTTATCTTAAATGATAAAACATCAAATAACCAAAGAAGCTAAATATTTAAATATGTAAATATATATAAAGCACCTCATATTACAAATGAAGCACCTCATGCGTTTATTAAACATTCAAATTCATTAAATATCTTCCCTTTTCTATACTTTATTGCCTATAACAAAATAAAACAAACTGAATCTCCAATTCCCAAAATACACAAAGAAAAGACCTCAATCAGGGAACGTATTGCAGCCGACTGCCTTGAAGACAATTGGGTAATCACGGATGATATGAATCACTTTTCATTAAACCTTAACTACTCTACTCCATAACTCAAAAATCAAGAAAGTGGAAACATGAGACCCGTTATTGAATTCTTAAGATTAATAATAAGCAAATACATTACGCAATTGGATTTCTAAGAATGTGAGATCTTGCAAACTATTTGTGAGGAAAAAATACTTTTCTTGCCGCGGTATTTGATTTGGAAGAAATCTTTGGATGACTAATCGTGCATATTAGAGGGACCTTATGGTTGTTACATCCGCAGAATTTTTTGTTAACAAAGAGCGAGTTTTTCCTTTCTTATTTTGAATTTAGTTATTAAGTTTAATAAATGTTTAACTCTAGGCAATTTTTCAATTCTAAACGATTTAAATGATGTAAATAATATTTCTTTAGTTAATAAGTGCATTTGTGAAAAAGTTATAAAGATAAAATTTTATATTGCTCTTCAATCCTATTCGTATTCAATAAACTATTTTTTATACACTAATTTTAAATTAAAAAAAATGTTTCGATTTTCTGTGACCAAATCTGATCGAATTACGAAGAATATTATTATTTTTGGACAGTTTACAATTTTATTATTTTAAGGAATCAATCTTGGGAATTGATTGGTCAAACATTCAATGAAATAATTTAAAATCACCGAATTTTATGAAATAGTGATATCGAAATGTTCATTGCTCACTCAGTTTCAGTTTCAAAAGAGAGGAAATTTCATTTCAAATTATTGTGTATCAAGAATATTTTATTACATGTAACTCATAGGACAATTTAATATTCACCCTAAAAATTATTGACAGAAATCACATAAAATAAAATTATTTCATTTCAACCATTTTCTCTGATAATGTAATTAATAATGGCTTAGAAATCAGCTGTTGGGCCTTACAAAACCTTATTTGATTTAAATAATACTTATTTATTGAATTGATAAAATAGATATTTTAAAAGATGACCAAAATTTTCTTTGTATTCATTTTTATATCAAATAACATGTTTCATATTTATTTCGTTCAAACTTGCACTGCTAACTATAGTTTTCCATGTTTAGTTTATAGTGAGATCAAACTTAAATTTTTATATTGTTTGGAAATGTAATTCTTTTTTGAAAATTAATTAAAAATAGAAAATGTCAGCATGCTGGAAACATGTTATTAAAGGAATTTTTTTTTCTGAAATACGCGTTATATCTCTGTGCAGATCAAATTTATTTTTATTTTATATAAAATACAAAATAAATATAAAATTTGAAAATAAGCAAAGCAAAAAATCATTGGTATCATTACAGAGCGTGTTTTTTAATATTAAGATAATGTAAAAATCAACTTTGTGTAATAATATTTTCGGATGTTATCTCGGAAAAACGTCAAAATTTTGTTTAATTTTTAAAAAATTGTCCCAAAGTAGGATATTTCTCACCTTCTCAAGTATGCGAGTACCAAGTTCGGTGGCTCTTGGTCTCTGTCTGCAGAGAGTCAACACACGCATTCGTCTTCATCACAAATTCACGTAGAAAGAGAGGAGCTGAATAAAAGATAATTTATTTAGCGGAAAATGTCTGGAGAAGAAGACAGTTTTTTTATGTTATTGATATTTCAACATTTTTAAATGAATAACATTATAGAATTAATTTGGAAATCATAAAAATGGAACGGGAATGTGGCAGAGTTGATTCAATGATTTTTTTCTCTAGAGTGTTTATAGAATTTTTGAATTATTTACGTAGAGGAAAGTATTCACAATGAGAAGAGAAGCAGAATGAGTTCATCCTTTTCATTATACATGGATATTTAACAATAGGATGTTAATACAAATACTTTCTAATTTTTAATAATTGGAAAAATTATTAAAAATTAGAAAGTATTTGAAAGCTTTTTCTGTGATTAGAAATGTTTTAGAATTTATTTTTAATTGCTGCCAATACAAACTTTAAAATAGAACACATACATATATTTTTCCAAATTGCATTTTAATACCTTACCATATTTAAAGTTATATAGATTTGGAACAATTTTAACTCAACCTATGTTCTTTAATTATTATTTATTTTCGATTTAAATGAAACCAAAGACTTTCCATTCAATCTGCTTATCTTTTTTTTAAAATTTCTTTGCTTTTTTAATGTTATTTACATTCCCACTTTCCTAGATGAAAGTAATTATGTAAATGGTTTTCTCTGATCGATTCTATCAAGGATTTTCTATCTTACAATTGTTTCCACCTGAAGTTCATAACTGTCCATCTGCTGATTTCAACATAAAGCATCATCTTTAATAAAGGAGAAAAGTTTTAGTAAGAATTTGATAATAAAAAACAAATATTCTCTTTTCCTGTTATTCATTTTTTACTTAGAAGAGAATATTTGAGGAATCGTGTTTCGGTTATTCTATACATGCCGCCTTCTGCATGCGTTTATTTAGAATATAGCTTGTTTTGCTCTCATTTAAATATTTTATATATCCCTTAATAAAATATTTTTAAAGTTCAAATTGTGTCCGATGTTTGAATGATTTTATTTTAATGGTCCAAACTTAACATATGATTGCATGATCCTTCGTCTAAAATTTAGAAAGAGATGCACGTTTCTATTCTCCAAATTTTATTCTTGCTGAATTTGTAGTTATGTTATGTATTCAAAATTCGGCCCTTAAGAATTACAACCGACTCGGTTACTTTTGTTTTTATCAAAGATAGGTGAAATATTTTAGTTTTTCCAACAATGGGAATACAGGGTACAATTTCTTTTATTCAAGAAATCGTTTTCTAACGATTGTCGATCCACGCAATCCGCTCACAATACATTTATTTCTATTAATATCACGAGGACTTTTCAATAAAGCCGGTTTTTCAAAGAATTTGCACAAAAATTGAATTTTTTTAAAGAAATTCTCTGAATAAAGAAAATATGTGGAAGCCGTCATACAAAAGTCTGTAAGCAGCAGGTGCTTTATCAGCTGGTTTATTAACAGACTTTATGATTGGCTTGAAATGAAATTAGCATTTCAATCGAAAGGTTTTACGTAGGGGGAGGAACACATATGATTCCTAGTATATGATATAAAAATATTCTATGAACTAAGTGATAATCTAATCAAACTATAATGGGTGCACTATAAATATACGTAGTAAATGAACTTAAAAAACTTTCTTATCATATATAAGAATGATGTTGTGCGGAGGTAGTGCATAATTGTCATTTACAATTAAGGGAATCAATTAGCTATATTTGCTGCTAAAACTCATGAACATAAGATATCCGTCCTTAGTTAGTTTTTTTTTAATTCAGAGTTTTATTCAACATCATCACCTGGAGTTGATGGCGTTCAGATATGAACAAGAAGATGAAAGCAGATAAAACCGAAAAACAAGAAACAGACATCTATGTGTGAAAGCTC
>JAPMOR010115485.1:0-84841 GCA_026543865.1 Argiope aurantia | reverse complement strand
CTTTGTAGTATATATCTATTATTCCAAGTGAAAATTAAGGAGTGTAAGGATTCAGATTCGAACTGAAGGCCGGCAAAATAAGAGCAAGTACGTGGCCATCATAACATCGAGCCACCTTCACAGCTCTAAACGAGAAAAAATAATTTGGAACAGGAGATGCTTTAATATATGATGGTATATCTATTCTACAGGCTTACTATATTCAATAGAAGTATGCATTGCGCATGTGCAAGATCCTGTCATTTAAAAATTATATTTAATGTGCAGATATTTTGTAGTATATTTCCGTTTTTTTAAGTGAAAATTATGAAATAATTTGTAGATATTTTCGGAATTATGTACACAATAATATAAAAAAACCTTTACAAAAAGATGTGCTTGGTTTCAGTAAAAAATGTTTTTATATTAATTGCAGTTTAACATTTCCACACTTATTTAAAGTGTAAATTTTATGGGCTCTAACAGAAAATTAGTAAGACATAAGTAATACAATGAACAGAACTGTTTAAAGCCTATATAATAGTATGACTGAATTATATAACGATCAAAATCTGAAGCTTTGATAACTAAATATTTAGCAGAAAAAACTATTAAGAGACCAAGTTACATAAAATATATAATTGAAAATTTTAGAAATCATTTATACTGGTGAACCGGCTGGTCACCAAAGGCGGCTAGTTTCTTGATAAAGATATGGCTTAGAAAGCTATTGTAATAGACATACACACACATACATTTTTTCTCCCTTTTATGACTACAGATAATAGCGATTTTGAAGAAAGCTCATTCAGAAACATATTCAAATATTAGTAAATAAAAGAGGATATAGATTTTCTTATATCTCACTTCTCTTTAAATGAATTTAATTCCGCTAATTATTTTTTTCTGATAAAAATAATCTCACTTCTCTATTAATAATAGAATTAATTATAATTTATTGCAAGATATATGAATAAGATAAATGTATGTACAATATCTCATAAATGCAAGATCAAATAAATAAAATTTTTACAAAAAAAATGCAGACAAAATAGCATCTATTTCTGAATTATGTATGAAAACAGTTCATTTATAAAAATACACGGAGGAAGAAAGCTCCGGAAAAAATTCTTATTGTGTTTTCTCTTTTTTTTTTTTGAGGGGGGGCTCTATAATCGCAGAAGGATCTCGAATTTTCATTCATCTAGGATCAACAAGTTCTGCAATAAGCAGTCAAAATAAAAGAATCAAAATATTGGAATATGAATTATTTTTTCTGTTTTCTGCCCCTTCTCCGTCCACTTTGAAAATAAACAAAAGCTGTTTTGTGTTATATGCAGCTGGCCCTACACTTGAAAATAATATTTGTGAATTTTATTTGTGGTTGTTTTTCCAACTTTATTTAATTTCCAAAATGAGAATTTTTTAGCTTTGATTTCCTATCTGGAGTAATATTTTTACAGGATGCTGTGCATTTTACTTCTCCGATTCCATCATCACCAATTAGTCCGGCGCAGATAACCACAGCTGTAATGATAAACAAAATAAAATAAAACAAAACAAAAAGCAGAAAGAAAATAATGCCGAGTAGGGAGATTTTAAGACGTAGTGAAGACCAAATAATAGAAGTCACAATCAATCAAACGGAGGGTTTACAGTGCATTTCTCCGCGAATGGGAAGAACAATGAGGGGGGGGGGGGAGGTGTAAATTATTTTTCCAATTATAGGTCTAAAATACTGTTTTTACACATTATTTTTTTAATTTAAATAAGCATCGGAAAAAAGATACCAAAACGGACTTTTCTCAGTTGCTACTTTTATTTTATTTATGATATATATATTTTTAAAATTGTTTAAATGGTGCAGTTGAATGTTTGTGAACTTTTAATAAATATTTAAAAATACTTTGAGAAGTCCGAGAAAAAATTCCGTTGGTAGAAACCTGCGTTTTTATTCCTTCTACCGATTGCAGTTGACTTCCTAAAAAAAGAGACCGCAATATTTTCTCCATAAGATAACATTAAGTTTGAAAATTGTAGGTGGCGTGTATATGGCACCCTTAGTGTCCATCTTTTATAACCGGCACTGCGTGTTTGCCAATATTTCTCTTCTTGTTACTTATTTTTTATATGTTTTAGATGGGATATGCCAATGTATGGATCGAACAAGGTGTCCGCCTTTTGTAAAGGGCACTGCGCGTTCGGCATTGCTTTTTTTGTTTGTTACTTATACTTTATAATATATTATTAGTATTTTTCAAGTGAGATATGCCGATGTTATGGATCGAACGAGGTGTCCGTCTTTTTGTAATGGGACTGCGTGTTCAGCAGGCATCGACATTAGTCTCCTAGTTATTACGTAATTTTTAATATATTTTTGTATGTTTCAGGCGAGATATGGCGGTGTATGGATCGAAGATGTTCGCCTTTTTAAATCGGGCACTACGCGTTCAGCATTCTCTTTTAGTTTCTATTTATTTTTTATAAAGTATATTATGTGTGTGTTTCAGGTGAGAAATACCGTCGTAGGGATCGAGCGTGATTTCCATCTTTTGGGACATTAGAAAATTTCATTTGTTTTATATACATATTTGAACTTAAAAGTAATATAAAGTGCGAAATACACTCCTTCCGCAAAAACATTATGTTTCAAGGAAATAAAACTCATTCGTTAGCTGACTTAAAATGGTGAAAAATTTAATTTAAGTCACAGTTAAAAACTATTGGGAAAAAATGAAATTCTTTTTTCTCAGCTGAAATGAATTTATGATTTTTTCCTATCTTAAAGTACCCTTCAATTATCACAGCGAAGAATAAATATGCATATATATTGATAAAGCTCAGTTTAATTAAATTAATGTCTTATTATGAAGCTATAAAAATACTTTTTTGAGATGGAATCTCTAATTTTGAGCAATCGTGTATGTGACACAAATATAAGACAATTAAAATAGTATAATTTTATTGCCTGTCAGTTTAACACAATCACTGACATGAAATTACTTCTAACAAGCAATTTGTCAGAACACAACCAACATAGGTAGGGACAGTCTGGTTGGTAGGGCGTCGGATTCGCTTCCTTCAGTTGTTAGTTCGAAACCCTGTCGGCCGAAGACTCTCCATGTACATGGTGGTTGATGTACGTATCTGTCGTAGCCACAAAGTCCTCCAAGTCGAGACAATACCACTGAGGTTATTGGATCAGAGGTGATCGTTCTCTAATTCAGTTCAAAATTACGATCTGTGGATAAGTGAACGAAATGTATGAATGAAGCCCGCCCCATGAAAAGGGCTGTGACGCATGAGTAGTAAAGACGTACGCGTGGTCCTAGATGGCACTAATGAAACAAGAGAGCTAAAACGGCTTAAAATTGCTTATGACAAGTGCCATAAGCACCAATACAACCACTATCCTTGACGAACTAAATGATCGGCAAAGGGGACTACTGAATAATAAATCAATGTTGTTTTGCTAACCCATTCTGCCGAAAAATTACATAAAAAAAAGCCTTACTAAAGTGGGATCTACCCATATAAATGCTGTTATTTCTAGCAGATCACATTTCAAACTCGGAAGCATAAAGGCAAAAATAAAATCTGGAATAATCAGCAGCAGAAACTAAAGAATGGAATTAAACCAAATTTCATTTATAAATTAAAAAAGGCATAAATTTGGAAGGAAAAAAAAAAGTTGCCAATTTGAAAGGTCTTGGTGCTGTCTTGCTCGATAATAGATAATACATTTACACACAATACATAGAAAATTAAAAAAGCCAAAATTTCATTTTGCTCGAATAATAAAAAATGCACATAAAAATAAATTGCATTCATTATGAAATTCACAGAAGATAATCTTTATTAATCAATATTATTATCAACTGGACTATGTACAACATTTTCACTGTCCAGACTTTCCCTCAGTATAATAGCATTTTTTTTTTCTTTCTTTTTGCATTCTTAATCTTTGTCTATAAGTTTTAATTGCATAGGCCTTCAATAAAAAAAAAGTTATTTTATGGCCACTGCATGTATATAGGAGATTGCAATTGTTGTAATATTGAGTGAAAATGACATAAAATTATTTATTTTGTTAAGCTCATCATTATTAAGCATTCTGTATTAATTCTATCATAACAAGATCATAAATGCCATCAAAAATGAGATTTGTATGATAATTAAATAAATATTCGCAATGATATGATACAATATAAGCAAAAGTGATTGCTTGTAATATATGTGTATGATAAACATTTCTTCATCAACTGTTTTAAAATAAGCCAGCCAGGGAAGGAACAAGAGTTTTACTAAGATACTGATTTTCAACTATAGCTGCAAAATTATTGCCAATTTTTCAAAAGTATGCAAAAAATTTGCTTACATTCATATTTTGAGATTAGCCAAAGATGTTGGCACAAACCAGAAAAAAAATTTATCTAAAACTAATATCTGTAACAATCAACAAATTTGAATCTGCTTCCAAATTTATTTACAAGAGATTCATAGAAAATTTTGTAGACAATAGGATTATTTACAATACTGAAACTCAAAAGGTTTATCACAAAACTTGAATGGATTTATTGAACAATCTTAAACAAAAACAAACTAAATTTATAATCATTTTTATTTTCTCAGCGAATTTTAACAGTTAAATTTTCATACATTTAAATACCACCATTTCTTCTGAAAAAAAAAAATGATTTAATAGATATTTGTTCATAAACAGTTAAAAATAGCATGAAAAGATTGTCAAATAAAAAGTGGTAAATTTTAAATAAAAGAAAACACAAACAAATTAGAAAACAGATTTTTAATTTTTGCATTTTTAAAAATGTTTTTCATTTGTAAAGATCACAACTGTACACAATGTTCTAACTTTTTTTATGACATAAAAAAAAGAAAACAGAAGGAGTATTGCACTCTGACTACTATAAAAAGAATCACAATTGCAAGTATGAGAAAAAATAGATGCTAAACAATTAAGTGGAAAATTCAACAGAAAAAAGCAATCCTGCCTACTGCTAGATGCTCTCAAAAATTAAAACTACACATATATATATACACAACTTTGATTTGATGATTTGAATTCACTTCTCACAAAACAAAAGAAAAACACATTAATAATTCTAAAAAAGTACAAAATTTACAGAACAGCACCATATATTCAAAACTTTAACGAGTGCAGTTTGTTCAAATTAACAGAAGGCCACAGAGAAAACATTTCACAGCAATGAACATTTATTAATATACCTTCAATTAAAATACTGATATTAAAAACAATAATTAACTTCATAAGCTATATTTACATTTATGATTATGTTAATTCATTTCATTACATAATTTAGTTTTGTAATGCATTCTAGTTCTCAAAGTACTATTTTTTAGAAAGCAAGGCAATTCTGAAATACATGTTATACAAAACTTCAGATACTTAATAAAACCTTTTTCTATAAAATTTTTTGTAACTTTGGTGTGAATTTTTTAATGATATTCACTGGTTATTATTAGCAAATGAATCAACATGAAGACTTATCAAAATTTAAAAAAAATATTTTTAAAGCTGCAAATGTTTATTTATGCAATTTTCCAATCCAACTACTAATAAAAAAAATCCACCTTAACAAGTAATTAAGAAAATTCGGAATAATAACAAGGTTAAACAGATGAATTTAGCAAGCTTTAAAAAGAATTAAATGGACATAAAATTCCAGCAACTTTAATACACATTAATTCAAATTTTAGTAGTAGTCAAGAAATTTTTTAGTTCATATAAGTTATAATAAGTAATAGAATTATCAAAAGATAAAATTCAGAATAAATAAATGTAACATATGTTAGTTTCAAAAAAAGTAATGTGATAGAAGTGAATGCCTTCAATATTAAACTAATGAAATCTTGTTCATAATATTGCACAGTAAGAAAAAAAAAATAACTGTCATAAAAACATACTAATTAATCAAAATAGATGAAATCCCACAGTTACAAGATTCCATAAAACATGTCAAAGCATCCGAACAAAGTATAAGAAATACTTATTAGAAACTTTCATAGTATATTTATCTAAAATTTATACATCTGAATCAATCATAAATTTAAATAAGCACCATTCTTCAAAATTATTTGAATATAATACAAGTACAAATAGATTATAAAATTTTGGAACAATATGCAAATCTGTATCTTTTTTTCCTTCAAAAATTGAACACCTTTTGTTTACTGAATAGCAAAACCTTCATTGAAACTTAAAAACAGTAAATATATCAAACACATTAATTTTACTTGTAATTAATTACACAGCAAATCATCAAGATCTAAGTTAAATATACAATGAATTTTGGTTTTTATTAAAAAAAAATAACAATTTTTTCATTATAAATTATATTTTCTATTTAAACAGCTGCTAAACTGAATTCATTATATATATATTCAATTAGATAAAAATACTCCAAAATTGTTTCTTAAAAAAAACATTACAGCTAAATACAAAAATTGAAAAAAAAAAAAAGAATAAATCATTAATTTAAATATATTTTTAAAAGAAAGAACTGGTATAATATTTAAATTACATTACTTCAGCAATTAAACAAAATAGTAAAAACATAAATGAATGTTTTAAGCAGATGAGCAGGAAAATTCTTTTTGCTTGTAAAATAATTTTTGTACACAGAAACTTTTCACTGTAATATAAATATTTAAATATTAATAACAATTCCTTTGATATTAAAACTGTTTGATTTTTCTAGATTTAAAATTTACTATCAAATGACAGTAGCACTCTCATTTGATATGTGCTGTTTTGAATTCATTTCTATTTCTTCTTAGGAATAAATTATTATCTAATAACAATTCTCTCACTATCAACAGGATTTGACTATAGCACTTAGAAGATAACAAATAATGAATAGATGGAAAGACGAAGTATGTAACAATTAAAAGAAGCAATGTACAAGTAGCATTCTTTTTTTCTTTTATTTTTTTTACAATATAAAATTCTATACCTCCTAATTTCATACTAGTATAAGCACAGTATTTACACATTTTATTAACATAGTATTTAACATTGAAATGGTAGAACTTGTTTATTAAATAGAATGTCACCCATATAATGCTAAAAAATATAGCCAACAAATTTCTAAAGTATTTTATCCATATGTTTAAAAATTGATACTATATTGAATTTCTCAGATTTAGAATTAATAAAAAATTTTTTAATAATTACTGAAAATTAGAATTAACATATATTCTTAAATAGATAAGACAAAGAATCAAACTTTTTAAGGATAAGAAAGCTTATTATAATTCGTTTATTCAAATTGCATGATTGAAAAATAAGATTAATAAATAAATTATCAATTAAATAATCCCTTTTTGTAAAGCATATTTTAAATTCATACAAAATAGGATTGAAATTATACTTCATTTTCTATAAGAAGAAAAGCATAATTTGTTTATTGAAATACACATTTATTATTATTTCCTTCAAAACTGCCCCTTTCCTTTTAATAATCAAGCCTTTTTTCTTTTCTTTTTTTAAGTTATAAAATTACTCCATTATTTTTATGATCTATATCAAATCAGATAAATACTACTTTTAAAATAGTTGAATCATAATTAGGTGTATCAAATAGTTGCACTAAAGAAATGTTGAATAGAAATTTTTTTCATGAAACTTCAATGAAATATGAATGATAATTATCAAATTGTCATCAGAAATCTCAAAGCGAATATAACTTGGAAGAGGAATGTATATATCTAGAGCATGTCCTGCATCAACTATCTATATTTACAAAAAGCTAGAAAATAAATCACATTAGCTGTTTGATGATACATGTACTACTTGAATTAGAAAGTTCCGCAGGTCAAAGGCATCACAGACGAGTAGTAGTCAGACATGAATGACATCATCTATGGAATTTAATACAATTTTGTCTATGTCTGTATCATCATTGGTAGTGGAGTAATTGGCACTGGTTTTAGAATGCTGACTTGGATTCATGGATGATGCACTTACAAAATGTAATTGCTCTTGACTACCATTTAAAAGAGAATCTTTCACTTCTGCTTCTGATTGGTCAGCTAAAGTAAACATGGATTTGACCCGTTGCGGACCTAGGAAAGAACAAAATGAATTCTTCAACATTGTGTATGATACTTACGAAGAAAAAAAAAAAGGAAAGAAAAAAGATGAAGTTAAATTAGCAAAGTATATTCCAAGTTTTAAAAACAATCTATCTTGACAATAATAACAGAAATTAGGCATTTTAAGATCAGCAATTTATTTTTCTAAATTAAGCAACTAATTTTTATAAGACTTTAAATTAACATATGATATAGAAAATTAGATATATAAATAAATAATTCATTTAAATCATAATGTAAAATATTATATTTTTCCTTTAAATTTGAGTTCATGCTATAAGAGGCCATTCAATAAATGAGAAGCCAAAGGCAGGAGTAAGAATGGAAATGAATTAAACATTTCATGTCATGTGTGGAAAAATAACTTTATAATCTCAAGGGAAGAACTCACAAAAGAATAGGAAAGGTGGCAGATATAGTTGATTGATGTAAGCAGAAGCAGTCAATCAAGGAACACTATTCTAGTTGCTACATTACAAGTAAGCTTGAAAGAGTATGCAGTATAATGAGCTAATAATATAGAGGAAAAATTATGAGAAAAATTGATTTCATTGCAAAGAGTAATCAAATTGGAACCAATTCAAAAACTTTTCACACATATTGTTTCTCCTCCATAGCAATGCTCATCTGCTGTAACGGATCAATTCAAGAGAGATGTGTCTTCAATCTCAATCCATATTTTTCATCTTGTTGAAGTGATTATTTTCTTTCAAAGAGCAGTACTTCCAATCAGATATTGACATAAGGAAAGTGACAGTTCAAAAATGATTAAAAAAAAAATACAGTGAGCATCACTATTCAATTAGTGTCTTGCATAAATATTTCAATAATCATGGTATATCTTAGAATTATAATAATTCCTTACTATTCCATACCTATTGCCTTATAATTTATTGAAGGCCAATTCTATTTTGGAATGCAGACATAAAAAGAATAAAATTTACTTACTCAGTAAAATAAAAATAAAAAATTAAAAATTAATGTCAAGTTCCAGCAGCTTAAAAATGAAAGAGTAAGGAAATTAATATCAGTTTAGATGGAAGAAATTGATAATATGCAGAAAATATCACATAAAGTATCACATTTTATTTAGGAGAGAAAAAACCATAACATATTGTTAGAACTTCTAATAAAAGTGGAAAAAGCAAATATAAGATATCCACAATTAAATACAGTGCCTTTAAATCTACTGCATAAATTTGAAATATGAAAGAAGAAATGAATACCAAGTTATTCCTAAAACTTACCCACATATATTTAGTTATATTGTAGATATAATAAGCATTTATATTACAAACTGTGAATAAAATGCTGATTAGTATGTTATGTACAAATAAAAATCAAGAAAGTAAAGGTGGGGTGGAAGAAAACTTATCTTTACAAAGCTCTGCAATTTAGTACAAAATCATAGATAGAAAATTTATGGAAACCGCATAAGCTTAGGTCAGTAATGAGCCAATCTAACAGGAGAATTATATGTTAAGTTTCTAAATAATGCAAACAGCAATTTTCTTCTCTGTAACCATATTTATGTCTCACAATATCTACAATCAAATTATGTTGTCAAAAAGTAGTTCAATGTATTGAAAGAAAGAAAGAAAAGGGTACAACACATTCGTAAGAAGGTGAAAAATGCAATAATATATGTCACAAATGACAAGAATATCATAATATATCACCTGGAGGAAATAGTAAGACTGGTCAGTGGAAAGGAATGACATAAATTTTACTCGCCTAGAATCACTATCTGCCAGAATTGGTCTGACATAGAAATTTTGCATGCCTATAAAATTTACAATTTGGCACTTATTACCTTTTTCATTTCCAGTCTTCCAATAATTCTAACTCCAGTTACTATACAATTCAAAAACATTCCAAAGGACAATTTGAATTAAAAAATTAGAATCCATATGCCTTTTGATATGTGATTTTTTTTATTTCTTTCAGAAAACAACCAAAAGCTTGAAATAGAAAATTTGAAACTCTATGTCACAACTTTCAACTGTGATTGGGAAAATGATGTGATAAAAGCATAAGTTAAGAGTATTTTAAATTTTAAAATTCATTTTAAAGAAATGTGCACTAATCTTCTTGACCAAAGAAGGTTTCTATTTAAAGTAATGAAAACAAATATGTTTCTTTTAATAACTTGATGAATCATACCTTAGTGGAGGGAGGATACTTACTTTTTTAATAAAATTTAGATTTAAGGACTTGATTAATTCTAATGATGATGTAGGTTACATAATACATTAAATATATACAGATAAAAATTTTTAAGAAACTTTTTTAAATGGGTGACTTTTTTTTTCCCACCCTAGTAATGCAAAAATAAGTTTCATGTTTTATTAATCCTGCACTAAAAGAAACAAAAGATTTCTAAAGTTTATTATTTTCATTCACTATTCTTTGAATGCGAAATTTTGAAGAAATTTTGCTTTAAAGTTTTTTTTATGCCCGTCAAGTGCCAATTTCATCATTTGTTTTAAAAATGAGATGCCTATACTGCAATAATATTTATATTTTAAAAATGATTTCCTATTAGTAGTTAGAAGCAAAAACTACTTCTATTCAATGACAGTTCATTACAAAAAAGTATATATTTTTCTGGACATTTAAAAAATACAGCATATAGTATAAAATAATAATAAAAATCTAAGAGAAAAAAATATAAAATCAGGAAAATACAACATTACCTTTATTATTATCTGATTCAGATGCACTTGGAAGAGCTGTTTCTGAAATTGGACTCACAGCTTTAGGAGAATCTCCTTCATTTGCATTTGAAAAATCACCTGGGATTGTCAAGAAATAAAATGTCAAATTAATTTTATTTTAATGAATGAAATGAAAAAAATGCAGCATCTTTGATGTTTCAAATCATTGTGGTTTACAGAAAAATACAGGTCATGAAGCTACCCATGCATAGACTGAACATATGCAATAAAAAAATAGTTAAGGAAAAAAGTCTTAATTTAAATTAACACATTAATTTTTTTAATAACCAAAAAAAAGTTCTAATAAAAATAATTATCTTAGATTAATGACTGGCTTTCTTATTTTTAAATTCAGTTTTAATGCTTATTTTGATAGAATATAGCCAGTGAAAAAATTTTACATTTATGAAATCAGCATGAAAAGTTAAAAAAAAAACTTCAGCTATATATATAAAAAGAAGGATCCTTTAGATATTACCTGATAATCTCATTTCAGCTGTTCCTCCAACAGACTTAGGACGAGGCTTTGGTGCTATAGGGGGAGGCTTCACTTTAAGACCAGGTGTGAGTCGGCCTCCTGGATCTAGTTGTGGTGAACCTAAATTCGACAAAATGGCAAAGTAGAGTGATTTTTAAAAATCTGGAATCCAGAAGCATATTTTGTATTTTTCTACTAGCAAAATTTTAAATATTCAGTATTTTAATTTTATATTTCAACTTATTACTATCATTAATGGAAGGCAAGCGTAACAAGATTATTCATTACTAGCTAATTCATTAGGCCAGCTAATATTTTCAGTTAAATATTTTAAGTAACTTGCTTTTAATGGCCCCTTAGCAAAATATTTTAAACATTAAATTTTAACAGATGCATTACTCATATTATTTTAGAAGCTTTATACCATTCTATGCAATTCCCAGTTTTTTTTTTTTTTATATCATTTCTCTTAAAAGTTCTTTAACTTTAATTGAAATAGAAGTGCTTACATTTCAATTAATACAAAAATATTCTTGCTGAAACTAATGGAAACTTGCTGAAACTTTAAAATGGGCACATTTTAAAATTTATTACATACTTTAAAGAGAAATACACATCATGGAAAAAGTAATCATATCTTAATCAATAATGGAAGAAAAATCAAAGATGATATATTTGTTGCAACAATGAATATAACTTGAGGTTCTTTACAACAGTAATAACATATATAACAGTAAAATATGTTTAAAAATGAATTAAAAATAGACAAAAATTTACAGTAATTAAACTGGTATAAATGAAAAGATCACCTATTGAATTTTAGAATGGTGTAAAATTCATTTTTGTACTGTAATAATTTCCGCTTTTATAAAGATAAAACTTCAACATTTCGCTTAATTTTTATTAATTACAAGGAAACAAACAAAAAAAAAAAAACAAAAAAACTCTGAGGAATGCATTTCAACAATCCAAATTATGTCAGAAGTAAATTTGCTAACCACAGATCTAATAGTTTGTATTACAGGGCTCAAACACAGATATGTATCCAGAAAAAATAAACATATTATATCATGAATGATATTAAAACTATATAATATAATATAATGTGTAAAAAAAATAAAAAAAATCTTGAAAAGTGCACCAAATCTGATTTAAGAAAAAAGGATTTACTAAAAATGTTCTTGCTTATATAAAACAAACCAAGTAAATATTTTTGATGTTAAAATATTAAAAATTCAGATTTGAAGATAACTTTTGATTAGTGCATTCGTAAATTCCAAATTGGAACTATGATCATTTTGTGAATAGAGACACAATTTTCATAAATTTGTTCTGTTTATTTAAAATACTGTAACAGGGTACTTTTATATGTGGTTATAATTATAATTCAATTGAATTCTGAATAATTAATGTCTTGTTTTTTGTTTGTTTTTTCACCTGATGACTATTCTTTTTCTATTGGCCTCTGGCTACATAGTTTTAAAATAGAATTTGCAACATAATGGTTCAAGAAGCCTTAGTTTTCAAACAAGAAAATTAATATTATTACTATTAGGGCCAGTCATGTAGCACTGGATACGATTCATATGCATTTAAAAAGAAACTGACATATATGAATAAAACCAAGAACCCCTTACCCTTAATAAATCATTTATGTAATGAAAATCCATATTTGTTGATAAAGTTTTTTTTAATTCCATGAATCTGCATTTTCAGTCCTTATATAAAGCAGGTTTATGAAGTGAAAAAGACAATTAGTCAAAAGGCCAAAAATCAGAACAAACAAATATCTTTAACAAAACCTTTAGAGGATACATGCATAACTGATACAGATATTGCATGATTAGCAGAAACTAGCATTTAAAAACTGATCTGTAATAAAATCGCCTTTCTTTCATACAATAAAACAGCAGGTAGTAAATGCTAATTAAGAGTTTATCATGCTAAAAGCAAAGCACAATGGTACTCAGTGTAAAACAACTTGAGAGTGTGCTTCACGATCCATATTTCGGAGAGGGAATTCACAGAATTGCTGACTTCATCTCTGTCTCTTGAACTTGAAGTATTGAATTCTATGGAAAAATATGAATCTTGGTTTTTAAGAAAGGTATTACCAAGATCCCCTATATACAATAACCTCCATTTTTGTCACCAAGGCTGGAGAGGGTCAACCACCCAGCACTCGTACAAGCAAAATGTAAAACTCTCTTCTATGCTATGAGATTAACTGTCTATGAAAATAATATTAAAGATCATGGAAATAATATTACAATATAATAAAATACTCTACCTGGAGATGTGATAGTAGATGAGCCAGACTGTTGAGAATCTTCAGTCTGTGAAGCATCTGTGGGTGATATCAGAGTCTGGCTCAATCCAGTAGGTTTTAATTTCACATTTGCCAGAATAGAAACCCCTTCTGATGGAGCTTTCTCCTCAGCTGCCTAATAAACAAAACAAGTATTGGTTATAAAACTTTAAGGCACAGAAAATTTTTCATAAAGTGTTGACTTTAATTCTAAAGCTACAAATGAATTAATATAAAATTTTATTTAAAAAATGTAAAGTATCACAAATAAAAATAATCTACATCAAATTTGTCACATCTGATAAATGAATTTAAAAGAAGATAATAATACATATGAGAATCAGTTTTAAACTTTGAATTACTTCCTTAAAAGTATTGGTGATAGTGGAGGGGTCTCTCTGAAGCACATTTTCTTTTAATGATGTTATGCCTTCTTGAAAACCACAAGTGCTTAGTTTTGTTTTTGTTTTTTTTTTTCCTTCTAGAGTCCTACACATGAACATTTTGTGCTTCAGCTGTAATATAAAAAATATGCATTTTGATGCCATGATTATTTTCCAACCAAATGAAACCATCATTTGGTATGAGTAACAATTTCAGCCAGAAGATCGCATAGCAAATTTTATTTATTTAAATTGTTATATAATTGAGCTATTACCTTCACATGCATAAGATATAAATGGTTGATTGATCTGATACAAAATGAAATAGTTTTGATGTTGACCAAATTTTACTGGTCTCAGCAAATGCCTTTTTGAGTAACTGCATGCATATGTATTCAAAAGTGCAGATCGGCAAACAGTAAATTTCTTGTTGAATTTAGTCAAAATGTGATATAGAACTATACTTAAGACTCTAAATCTGTATTCTAAATTTTATATATAGGTGGTTTTTTCTTTTTTTTGTTTTGTTTTGTTTGTCCCAAGCAGACTTTTTTTAAATGGAATTTGCTCAAAATCAAAGAGCAAATTAATGAAAGTTCAGCTTTCTATCTTTTGAGATGATGACAACTTATATTTTATCATATTTATCAGCTGAATGCAGTATGGCAGCCTTAAAAGTTTTTATTAACTTCAGATTTTGAAGTCAGATCCGTGCTCTTCAGTAATCTAATTCACATATTCGTTTTATCTCATTCATTATCATAATCGACAATTTGTTCTCTATAAGACTGAAAAATGTGCTTTACTCAATTACAGGACTGATGATTCCTTTGAGTTAATTTGATAAATTTAATTTTTGATTACATTATTCTAAAAACATAATCTTGATCTTCAAAATACATAATTATTTATATATAATTAGTGAAATAACTTTCTGTGTTTAGAAACTCATTTCATAGATTTATATCTCTTAATGTCAAACCAGATGGGAATATATGCGAACAAGCATTCAACATTCAAAGCTCATTTGAATGTTAGACATGTTTTATAAGTATCAGCTATTACATATAACTGAAAGATCTAAGATCTTTGAAAAAGATCTGGAAAACATTTTCCTGTCTAGTTTTTCTGACTTCATCACAAAAGTATTACAGATCTTTACTAAAATCAGTCTTATTTACATTGACTTCATTTAGGTGAATTACTCTAAAATTTAAAGGGGCACTCAATTAGGCAGTTATTTGCCTAATTTTTTAGAGAATGATATTCGTTCCATCATCTCACGGTCTTAATATTCATATAAATGTCTGATTAGCTTGTTGGTATGAAGCATGCAAATGAATCACTGTTAAGGACAGTGAATGTTAACCTCTAGGTTATGGAGAGCATTTTTCCATCCTGTGTTTGTTGCTGTATTATAACCAATGTTTTTTTTCCATTAATATCAATATTATTATCTCCCTGCTACTTGGCTATTTTACTGAAGTTCTACTCGCCAGTGAATATGTGTATTATAAGTATGTAATATAACCAATAAATCGCCTATCAAACTTAAGAATTGTATCAATGTGCACTTCCCTCTTTTATTTTTATTTTTTTGAATTTTTTTTTAATGATCAAAATTTTTTTTCTTTATTACTATGAGCCAGTTCATATCAAGTTCAAAGCATATTGCTTAATGAAATAATGCATATATTTGTAAGAAAGTAAAAACCGAAATTTTTATAAAAGTTTGGCTAATTTTAGTCCACCTGCAGAAATTTAAAATGTAATTTTTCTGCCATCAAGCAACTAAAATGAAGTACACAGATGCTATTAGAAACCAAAAATAACAGTTTGTATATTTTTAACATAAAGATAAATTTTGATATTTGTCATTTATTTTGATTTTCAGGCCTTTTGAGTGAACTGGAAATACAATATTTTTTCATTGAACAGCATACAAAGAAGCAATTCATATTAGAAATTGATACTCATAACTTTTTTTGTTCTTCCTTAGTTGACATTGCCTAGTTGTGAAGGTCCTAATTTTAAAGTATATTAGTAGTTTGGAAAAATCTACTATTAGTCCTAGTTTTTCCCTTTTCATTTATGGAGAAAGGGAAAATATCTCATTTTTAATCCTGGGTTATTTTCCATCTCCTCTCACAGCATCATTCTCTAGTAAGGGGTTTGTTACATTTTGGTTTGCTGCCAAAAATCACTACTGAATTAATATTTGCCTCTATATTCTGCCTATTAAAGAGAAATTATTGTGATTTTCATGCAAAAGAAATAATAAATATTGTGTCAAAAAATTGTCGAGTTCCTCATCAATAATGTCAATACTTACAGAGAAAAAAAGAAGCACAAAGTATGTACAACAAAATTAATTTTGACAATACATTCCTAAATACCTATGAACATTAAACTGATAGAAAAGTTGATTTTGGCCATCTTGCTTTTAAGGTTTTAAAACATGATTATCTATAAATCCTCTATTTCTTCTCCTTTATTTCCAACTAGCCGCCTTTGGCGACCAGCTGGTTCGCCAGTATTACCGCTCGCTACAATTTTCAATTAAATATTTTAAGTAACTGGTCTCTTAATAGATTATCAAACAATACATTTTTAATCTTTAAATTCTGATAGTCATACCAAACTTATACTGTTGTTAAGATCGTTTCGTTCAATTTACTATATATATTTTGCTAATTTGTTGTCATTTCCGTTAAAACTTCAACTTTAATTTAAAGTGGAAATGATAAAATTGCAATTAATATAAAGATATTTTTTAATAAAACCAAGCATTTTATTTTATTTATCCTCTTTATTGTTATTTATTTCTTCTTATTATTATTAAATATGAGTATTGCAAACAGAATCGCTCGGTATTTAAATCTTATGTGAACTACAAAATATTTTTCATAATTTATGTAATATCTCAAACAATAATTAAACAAAAAATTCTCAGATTCAGCATAAAATACAGTTTTTAGTTTTGCTTTGAAAAGGATTGAAATGAAATCAATAATAATATTTTGCTCTGGCCTATAAATATATTTCCAAAATTATGAAGTCTGAATTTAATGCAATAAGGTATCATATTCTGAGAAATATTCTGGACGCACCAAATTTTAAATAAATGAATGAATGTTTCTATTTTCCACGATCAGCTTAGACTTATTTATAAAGTTTTGAATGTTAAAAATTTAGAAAAATTCAACATTTTCATAATTTTAGGCCAATTAATCCTGAGAAACCTGCACACTGATTGGTGTATTTTCTTTGAAACGATCGATGGAAAATCTAAAATTATCCTTTTTTTATTAAATAGTGATATTCCAATTTTCATTAATCAGTCAGTTTAAGTGATTGATTTAGTTGATTGGAAATTAACTCTTTTTATTTAAAATATTAGTGTTTTAAGAACATTTTGTTAATCGTGATTTCCACAGCAGAAGCTTTATGTAAAATCAAAAATTCATTATTTATTAGAGCATTTATTGAATCAAGTTACATAAAATATAATCATTTTCCATTTAGACCATTTTAGCAGATCTGTGCCTTGCTAAAGGTTTACAAATTAGCTGTGTGGCCCTGATTTGAATGGATATCCTGTTCATATTAAACAAAACTTGCCTTAAAATAAAACTGATTTATTGGATTAATAATATAGAGAGTGTAAAAGATCATAAAATAATTTTTCTTGAATTTATTTTTTAGAAAAAATAATATTTCATATTTGTTTCATTTCCTACAGACACGTGCCGAAAATTATATTTTTGCAGATTTTATTTCCAAAAAGATTTAATTTATTTTTAATTGGAGCATTAATCAATGTGATGGCAACACTTTGAAAAAAGCTAATTTTTCCCCATGAATGCGAAATGTGCTCGTGCAGCCTAAATTTTATTTTTATTTTGTACGAAAAAAATTGGCAAAAAATGTAGTTAAAATATTTATTCAAAAATTCATTAAAAATAGAAATTTAATTTTAAGGTTAAAACATTGGTATCATTTAAAAGATAAATTTTTGATCTTTAACTTGATTAAAAAATATTTTTTGTGCAGTAATATTTTTGGAAGTTATAGCAGAAACACATTAAAATTTCGCATAATTTTTAAATAAATAAAATTCTAGTTAAAAATTCGAAAAAATAACCCTCAGGTGCACATTCCCGGCCTCTAAGGTATACACGTGCCAAATTTGGTAGCTGTAAGTTGAATGGTCTGGCCTGTAAAGCGCCAACACACACACACATTGAGCTTTATTATAAGTACATAGATAATGAAATTTGTAAACATTTGCATTAATGATTCATGCTCTTTTAAATGTATAAAGACTTTTCCAGTATACTGTTGTATTGATTTCTTAATTTATAAGAAATAATAAAATCCAATAAATAACTTAAGTATAATTAGCTAAAGATATAAATAAAAAATATATAATTTATCTTAGACAAATTCAATAGCCCTAGTAAGCATAAATATTGCTAATATAAATAGAAAATTACAAAGAATTGTAATGAATTTTTAAAAAATTTCCAAAAGGTTTTTAATTTTTATTGAAAGAATTAGAATTAAATGAAACACATAAAAAAAAAATTCCAAATAGCAAAATGTTTACTCTTAATCCTCAAATACAATTGAAATTACATATTTTTATTTGCTTCCCTTTTTAAAGAGGATTATAAAATGGTGCAGAACAATCATCATTTAAACAATAGTTGTTGTTTCTACCCCCACTGTCAAATGATGTCTTCAGTAAATGTGTGAAGGCA
This sequence comes from Argiope aurantia, assembly GCA_026543865.1. Classification (NCBI taxonomy): domain Eukaryota; kingdom Metazoa; phylum Arthropoda; class Arachnida; order Araneae; family Araneidae; genus Argiope; species Argiope aurantia. The sequence goes on along the minus strand of JAPMOR010115485.1, from coordinate 66,077 downwards.
TATGCTCAATTTATGATAGGTTTTCTGCTTGCTAACTATGAAATGTACTTGTTGAAATGCTTGGACAGCAAAAAATTTTTACTTAAAAAGAAATTAATATGATATTATTTATAATACTGGAATCTCATTTAGATTTAAATGATGAAGATGGTGAATTAAATATTTTAAATTCTTTCCAAAATATTTTTGAAAAATTCATTAAAAAATTTATTTATTTATTTATTTTTATTTTTTCTTTGGTGGGGATTGCAATTTATCAATATAAAATATTTTCTGAGCCTCAATAGTTTCCCCACTAATACTTGGAATAATCATAATTTTGAATTCAATGACTTAAAAATTCATACTTTAAAGAGTCTAACAAATCACTTGAAGATTGACACATATTATAACATTAATATATTGCTTAAATCATAATTTTAAAAAATGCCATCAAAAGTTTTCAGTAATTAAGAAATTTAAGGTTTGACTGCTATCTTCATTAAAATTAGACATTCCCTCCCCTCCCCCTAGCATTTACATTTTGAGTTTAACAACAATTCTGGTCTTCCAAAATATATTTAATCTTTTCAAGGGTCATGAGAAGTATGCTTCCCACAAAATTTATCATATTTTATAGATATGGATAAGTTCGGATGCATTTTTCAATAAGATAGAAACTTAGATACTTCAGTTCCTTATCTCGCACAAAATGCTGTGTTTTGATTTGCTGCTTAATTATTAATTAACCAAATTAATTAATTAAATTTATCTAATAAATTAAAGAAATAACTTTTCTTAAGACAATTTCAATCTTACAAATATTTTAATAAAGCATGACTAAAAAAATGGCTCTTTAAAGGGTTAAAAGGGAAGAAGTTTTGATTTGGTTATCTTTAACAATATACTGTTCATTCTCGGATTCTGAAACCCTCTGAGTTTTTGTACATACACCAGGAAGTTTTGTCAAAAAAGAAGTGAGAAGAAAGATGAAAGGAGGAATGTTTACATTTAGCAATAGGAAGAACTCAATTATTCGCTATATAAGAAGGGTAGCAATCACTCATCTTTCTGCGCACCACTGAAGTGTAAGTGTTGGAAAGTGTTCATCTCAGGATTCTGAAATAAACAGTACCTATAAAATTTGTTAATAATAAACATCAGCTAGCAAGAGAATATCTTGTCCAAGTAAATATTATTTTTTCAGTGCTTCCTCTTGTGCTGTTCTGTTATTCCAAGTTCTGAAACATTGAGTAACTTATTCTGGTAATTATTTTGTATTGTTTGTATTTCAGTTATTTTGAACTACACTTTTTTGGATACTAATAAATAAATCTAATTAATTCTTTCGGAAATAAATCTACTTATGTTGAAATAAGTCAAGAATTCTCTTAAATTTCTATAAGTAGTACATATTAACTGTTTACATTGTGTTATCTAGATTAATAAACTGTTTTAAAAATTAAGTTTTAAATGATTAATTTTTATGATAGAACTATGAATTTAGAATGGTATCCAAGCATTAATCAAAATTCAAAGTTATATTTCTGTATCAAATTCAACTTTTGGTAAAAAGCAATTATAATCATATACAATGGTATGAATTAAAACCTTTAGAAAATCTTTTAGAGTGGTGATACAACCCTCCCATGATGAAAATGAATACTTAAATACAAGTAGAGGGGAGGGGGATCTTTCTTTCATCTGTATTCTTGGCCATTTTGGATTTTAAAATAATAGATTTCAAAGAGAGGAGAGTTTCAGAAGGTTACAATTATTAGCAGTAACTGCAAAACATGTTTTAAATTTAATAGGGTGTAGCATATTTTTTTCATATGATCATGACTACACTTTATAACACAGATCACACCAAAGCCCGGTATTGACAGTAAAAAAAAAAAAAAATGGTATTTATACCTGGGGAGGAATGTGAGTAGTAGGAACTCTTTTCTCCTGGCGAGATTTCATTTCAGCCAGTAAGAAAGGATTGGAACAATGGAGAGATCCTGGTCCAAACCTCTCAGCACCCTTTGGTTTAAGTGCTGTTTCACTCATATCACAATCTTCTTTTCCTGATACAGAAAGAAATAGGTCATCAATATCAATTATCAAGCATGTTTTAAAAACAGATTAAAATTCTATTTTATATATATATTTACTAAAAATAACTACTTAACAACTTCAATTTGATAAGGGTTGCAAATCAAATGTGGATGACATATTGCATATTTCTATGTGTTTTAAGGTGATTTTTTTTTTAATGAAATTAAACAATTTTCAATTTAAATATAAAGTTTCATAACAAAGAACAATGACATAAAAACTATGTTCTGTTGAAATATATTGATTAGCTTAAAGTACAATTGTTTCATATTGAAGATTAGTTAATTGGGTATCCTATAATACATTGTAAACTTGTTATTATTACTTATGTCTAAAATGGCTAAAATAATAAAAATATTAAACAATTTATAAAAATATATTAAATTAGATTTAATATCAAAAATATGGTTAATAATCATATTTGCAATGAAATAAACTTTAATTCATACATTATATGCTTTAATGAAGTCTAATATTAGAGCTGAAAGCTGACAAAAACTTGTGTGGTAATTTTTTATAAATAAAAAAAGCTTGATAACTTTAAAATTAAATAAAATTAATATTGATTTATGAAAAATTAAAAATTCAAACACAAGGAAAAAGAAAATCTAAAATAACACCTAGAACTACTTTGCTGAAAAAGAAGGTACTATAAAGTCTCAATGAAAACAAGTAGTCACTTTAAGATAAAAACAAAATTAATTATGTGCAATTTGGTAATTATCTTACTGATAAAAAAATTATGATGGAGTTATTATGATAAATGTGGAATCAACACAAAAATAATGGGAAAGTTGGTGATTTCATAAAATAATTTTAATGTTAAAATCTCCATTTAAAAGATAAACCTATTTTTTATAATAATGAATAGAAAATCTGGTATTACCTTTGTCCTTTTTGTTCCGTCCTCCCAATTGTGGAGATGATGAATGAAGACTGATGTCGCAGATTCCAATAGTGCTTTTAGTGGATTCTTTCCCAGAGCTGTGAGTGGGTGAGGGTTCAACAGCAGCAACTTTATCTGTCAAATCATAGGAACGAGATTTGTGGATGTGGCTAACATCAGGAGAAATACGACTAAATAAATTGCTGATACCTTTCATGAATCTGCATTTAAAAAAAAGAAAAAAAGGAAATCAATTAACATATCTAAATGACACATCCAGTTTAATTGAAACTTTAAAAAGTTTAACACATATAATAACAAGAGTGAAATTCTCTATATGTTTATCATTTAAGCTTCTCTTGCTAATAAAAAAAAAAACTAAAAATTATTAGAGTAAAACAATATTGAAAATGGGTTTTTAAAGTAATCTTCATAACAAGGGGTAAAAAAAATGATGCAATTCATAATCAAATAAAAAGAAATAAGAAAAAAGTATATTTATTGAGCACAAACAATTGGTACAACGATCAATAATTGGATTTAGATAATTAAATTTTTTATAAAGAAAAAAAAATCATCAAAAATTTATATTGATATCATTATTTTAAGTTTTCACATTTCAAGCATAAAAATAAAACTCATATAAACTTGAAATTTAATATTAATAAAAATGTTTTGAAAATACTATGCCAGAAAAAAAAATAATTAATATGTACACCTTTATACAGATGTATGAGTACTACCTGAATGTTCAGCACACACAGAAAGAAAGGGAGGGGGAAGTTTACTATTGATAAAGCAAAATCTTCAGAAAAATTTATAAAGGCTGTGCTACTTTTATAAAATCAATGATTCAATATGATTATAAATGCATCAATCTGATTACATTACATTAAAATTTTATTAGCATAAGAGTATTTTAATGATAATTTCAATTAATCTATTGCCTCTAACTTAATATTTTCTATTTAGATTGCTAAAGAATAAAATGAAAAGAAGAGCTGAACTCTTTTTTTGAAATAAATGTTTATTATTGCTAATCTAAATAAATTATTTTCTTTCTTTAAATTTTTTTTTCATATTTAAGTAACAATAAAAGGACAACCTTCTTTCATACTACTTAAGATTGTAAATTGCTGTAGAAACATTTTATGCCTTAATATTAGTGATAGCTGAAACAAAACTCTTCCAAGACCGATATAATTCTACTTTTTATTGCTAATTATGTCTTTAATGTAAGAAATTATGTCTAAATGGTTTCAAAATTCAATTTAAATTAGAATTTTCTAATACTCACAAGAAAAGAAACTTATACACACAAATATATTTATATATTGTTAGGTTATAAAAATATACGACTAGAAGTTGGGAAAAATTAGGCATATGTATATAAAAAATACTACAAAATTCAGTCATTTCAACTAAGAAAAATTACTTTAAAGTAATAAGTTTAATTCATTAGTTACATCATTACAGTTATTTACCTTTATAAATAAAGAGTTTTATCTAAGAATTGAAACTTTCTGGTTATTGAAGTGATGTGAAAGAGAGTATTCAAGATTATTTTGTTAGTTAATATAGAAAGATAGTATTTTGAATTTTATGGAATATTTTAGTTATAATATTAATAAATGCTAATTTACTAATTTATGTTTTTTAGTCCCTAATATCTTTTATATGAAATAATTTCAAGTACAAAATTATTTTTCATCATATGCTTCATGATATTAAAGCAGTCTATAGTTTTGCTGGATGGAATAATTTATTTTATTGCAAGTTTTATGACATATGTTAAAATGTTATGAAAAAAATTAAACTATTAAATTTCAATCTTAATAATAAAAAAATTGCAAATTAATAATAATTAACAATCCTTATAGTAAAAAATCTGGACCAAGTTTTTCATTCAAAACATTTTAGTAAATAGTGCCAGGTTTGTTTTAAAATACTTTCTTATAATAATCATTAATAAAATATTCATTTGAAGTTAATAAGAATTTTGACTATTATTTCCTCCCCCCTCCCCAACATACAAGTAAAAATTTCACCATTAATCTGAAATGTAGCTTTTAACTAGGAAATTATAATTAATGATTAGGACACAAACATTATCATGTACAGGATTCAAATATGTAGGCAAATCCTCCTATTAAAAACAGATATCAAAAAAGTAATTTTGCAAATTACAGATAAGTGGTTTGAATAATTATAATTTTTCTTATTTTATTAATAACATATTAAATTTAAAATGGTGGTGTGATGAATATTCCATTTTTTAAAGTTATAAAAAGACAAAAATGAGATTCAGAGTCGAAAATTGCACTGAATAAGAAATGAATTTAACAAACATTTATATGAACATGGGTTTAAAATGTTCTTATTGATCAAGATGCTTAAATTTAAGCATCCAACACTTTTAAGATAAAATAAAATTCAGTTATCATTTGTTAAAACTTTTTAAAAACCTACATACAGCATAAATTTATTCTTCCAAAATTTTATTTAAATACAAATGAGAGAGGGACAGAGAGGAACAGAAAACCTACAGAAGTCATTTTTACAAATATGTCATATAAATAATTTTAATTCCTTCTTTTATCATCATTAAAATATTTTTATCCACTTAGAAATAGCATATATATATATATATATATATATATATATATTATTAAAAAAATCTAACATGATTACAAATTGAATTAATTGTAATTAAAAAAATGTTTAAAATCTGATATCCTATATAAATGAAAGAACCTAATTCATATTATTATTTCCATTTATGTCTTGTATTTTACAAGTTGTATCATTTTTCAAATGCATAAAATGAGAAGAAAAAAATTAATTGAAAATTCAGATTATAGTTTTGGAATTTTCTCATTGAATGGTTTAAAAAAATATTTGATGGTAATCAACAATTGTAAAATTATAGATTCTTCAGAAGTATTGTTTAATAAAAAAAATCTATAATAATTTGATTTTTATATAATACAGAGGAGTCATATATTAGAAGAATCTTAAGCTTTTAGTGTTGAAAAATTGAAAATCACGTTAAACAACAGGATTATCTTATAAGATGATGGATATATATATTGGGCATTTAAAGATGGCAATAGTGCTTCAGGTAATGGCAATGAATATTAATGAGGTTATGTTCAAATAATCAAGATATTTTGGCTTCTATACATCTTATTCTGAATTATAATTTCATTTAAAAATAAACTAAATCTAATTACTTAGAGTTAATTTAAAAATAATAATGGGGATAAATTTTATTCTGTAATACTAATCTGGAAACAAAAGGAAGATAAATAATTACTATTAATTTAAGAATTTAATGTACAAATTAAGCTTTTAAAAATTTGGAGGATAGTTCAATTTTGGGATACTTATTTGGTTATCAACTAATCTTTAAAATGGCAAATATTAGCAGGATTATTAACGTGTACCTTCCCATCAGTTTAAATTGAAATTTTGAAATTTATCATATTTTGGTTGTATAATTTATCCATCCATGATATATTTTTAGGAGCAGTATCATTATCAAAAAATTGCCCCAAATTGTTGACTACATTTGTTAGCTTTTTCTCATACATTAAGTACCAAAATTGTTGACAACACTTGTTAGCTTTTTCTCATACATTAAGTACCATAGAAATATGTACTGACTTTCATTTTGGTACATATGAATACTCAGCATTTCTCTATGAATAAGGTCCAAGCAAAAAGTTAAGTATTGGGTTCTAAAAAAATCTAAGACACTAAATATGGGATAGGAATAATATATTAAATGCATGTCATTTTAGTTTCATCTGCCCTATGCCTTAATCAAACATTGCTGAGAAAATTATGGTTACTCAAAGATTTGCTTGCTCAGTTATGAATAAATGCATACTTTCTACCAATGGAAATTTAAACATTTCTATTAAAAAAAGCTAACTTTCTTCTGTAATCAAATATCTTTGACCCTTAAATTTTGCAACTTTTTCAACAATTTCTTGGCTTAACCAGTTGATTTTGACTTCATTTAAAGCTTCAAATGCATAACCCAATAGTGAACTTCATAAAATAATATATAATGAATTGTAATTTTCAATAGCTTCATAACAGAAAAAATAATAACAGAAATAAATTTAACACACACAAATAGTAAAAATAATAAACACATACAATACCAATAAGAAATTTAGGTACCTTATTTAGTAGAGCACGGTTAAAAGGTTAATATTTAAGAGAAGCAGTTTTTTAACAGCTCGTTTTTATTTTTAAAAAACACATCAAACATTCCATAAAACTGATAGTGCAAGCATGATAGGACAACCTACAATATATACATTATTCATTCTTTAAATACAATCAATTTGTTGTTAAATAGTTATAAATGTGGATGAAAAGGGCTGATACAGTAAGAAAGCATTTTAATCAATAGATGCTTAAAAAATATATTCAGCATCAATGCATGCGTTAAAAAGCTATTTTGGCCAAAGCTGGAAAAAAGTGCTTTAAAAAAAGAAAGCATATAAAAATCAAAATAATTTAATCACACAAATAAAAAAATACCATTCACAAATAACAAAATCCATGCAGTAATAACAAACATCAAACTTAAAATAAAAATGAAACATAACAAATAAAACACCACATATTTAGTTAGAAAAGCAGATTTTTTTCTTTCTTTTAAAATAAGCATCCTGTTAAGAATAGCAAAGTTGAAGTCACATGAAGCTTTTCAAAATAGCAATAACTTGCAATAAAAATGTATAGTAAAGAGCCCTTCATATTTTGCAGCATATAAATTTTAAGTCAATTAGTTTACATTCAAAGATCTAACCTTATAAGTTAAGAATAAGTTATTATAACAAAATTGAGTCATTTGGTTGAATGATGACAGAATAAACAATTTATTTTTGGTACAATGTAATTTAATGAGGAAGTCCTTAGAAATTTAGTATTATCTCTTTAAAATGAGCCATATTAATAAATTTGGATTCCAGATTAATATAATATTTAATACATAGATTTAACGAACTAACTCAAGATTATAGTCTGACAAAAATCAGACACAAGCAATCTATACTGCTAATATATAAAATATTCACTTATATATAAAATTAGAGAACAGTCTTTGAAAAACTAATCATAAAGTTGTATTAAAATTTTAAAAATGCAAAATTTGATAGGCTCTAGATTTTCTAATAGTGGAAAAACAAACCAAAGGAAAAGAGAGACAGATTCCTTTTTTAAAAACATGTTTATTACAACTTTTTATATATTTACACTAATCACAATTAAGATGCATTAAAGGAGCAAAGGATGCTTAACAATAAATATGACTATTTTTAAAGGACTAGAAAAGAAAACATAGCACATGATGTACTACAGAATCAAATTTGAAGGAATAAAATATATAAAATTGAGAGTTCAAACTTAAAGCTTTTCTTAAATAATGCTTTAAATTTTAATGCATATTTATTAAAAATTAAATTCATGGGAACAGAATTTGAATTTAAATAAACATCAGCAAATTAGATATTCAACTAAATTAAAATTAATTCAAAGTTTTAAAAAGTTTAACATTTAACTTGAATTTCACATTTATTTTAATTCTTATGACAGTATAACATATAATTTTATAATTGTTTTTTCACAGTTTAATATAGATTTAAAATTGCAGAATGGCCTGATACTTTCAAGTTTTCAAAATAATTATTGAAACAGCAACACAAATCCAAATGCATGTGAATAAAAATAGTATAAAACAATCTGCAACAAAAGAGGAGCAGGAAAATGATGCAACTAATATAAAATGCATCAATGTTTGGGGAAGGGATAAATAGTTTTTATAAATGCTGAAGTGCATTTTCATGTGCATGAAAAACTCAAAAAAGCATTTTATGCAATAGCTTGCAATTTTTTTAATTAAGGAAGAAACGTTCCTGCCCAAAACTTGTCCGATTACATAAAAACAGCAGTCTGCAGTACAATCTGCACAATTTAGATTCCAAGGTAGCAATTTTAACTGCACATTTACTCTTAACATTCCCAATCAACTTTATGTATTAGATATTTAAAAAAAAAGTGCATGAAGTATTTGTAGTCTTTGTTTTTCAAACTGGTTTTTAAAGATATTTGAAAAACAATCTTAATAGTTTGTAAAATTAAAAATTATTTTAATGCAATAAATGATAATGCTGGTGACATGGGAAAAAACCTGACAAGTATTAGATATAAGCTTTTAAAAAATTCAACAAGATAATTACAATATATTTAAACAAGGTACTCACATTTAAAAACATTTGCTGAAAACTTGTCACTAGTAAAAAAAAATATTTCATAAATGACCAACACTTTAAATGATCCATAGCATATAGAATATTCATTATGAAAAGAGGTACTCATGTACAGAGTTATGATAATAATGCATTAAAAAAATTGTATAAATATACAAACTGCTCATAGCATACATTTAGAATCAACCATAATAATTAGTTACTTCAAAAATTTCATACAATTTTCATAAACTTTAAAAAATTATTACACAGTGAAAGTAGAAATTGAACACAATATTAAAAACCGAAAATTAAATTGATTTGCATATTTGTTAAAATAATATGATCAAATAAAATTATTTTTAATCAAAATTTTGGATTTTAGGTGACATGAGAAAATAAAATGATCATTAATTTCAATTATACCTTTTAGAAGTTCATTTTCAAATTTAACTCATTTAATATGAGAGAAAGTTAAGGCATACAATTATACACTTAAAAAATGCACATTTTTTATAAGAACTAACACAATCATCTATGTATCACAATAGTCATTTCTATGATAGCAAAACTTTTTGATAGTGGATTAATATTTCAGTTTATATGCTAACTTGTTATCATATGAACATTTAATAAGTTTAAAAACTAGACAAATAGAAATTTTACAAACTAATAAAAGTAATATGCATTTAAAAACAAATATAAAATTTACTATACAAAAAAAGTACTAAAATGATTTTATAATATGAATGTGATAAATTAAAAAAACACTAATAAGTACAAATGTTTGTGTGAACTTTCAGAACATATTTCGTCAAGTTTAACAATACCATCAAAAGGATAATTCTCACAGCATGTTTTGTTCAAGTGCATAAAAAATATAGCTTCTATCAAAATTTGATCTAAGTTTTAAACATTAATGGAAATCAAGAATTAATTCAATAATTTATACTTTTACAACACTTATATTTAAAAAATTTGAATTTTTTAAATACTTAATTAGGTTAATTAAATGCAAACAAAAAGTATTAAAATTAGCACTTATTCAAAGATTTGTAACTAATACTTGTTTACTATTTGAGTGGAAATGCACAATTTTACTATAAACTAATAGTTATCTTACAATCAATATTTCTCATTTATCAATTATTTTAATCTTCCACAGATAGACAGTGATTCAACTTTATAAAGTTCCCATAAAATAATTTGAACCAAGTTAAATAATGTTAATAATAAAAAAAGAATTAAATTAGGTGATACAACAGAGAATTCTATTTTACTAAAGGAATAAAAGAAAATTATAACTACAACTTTTCAAAAATAAAATAGATGTTATAATCCTATATGGATAAATATAATGTTTGATAATTCATACATTTCTATAAGAGAAATATATAAATTTTTAAAATATTTTTTGTATTTAAAGCATATATGAAATGCTTATATATTTTGTGAACTGCTTAAAAGGATTAGTTACTTAAATAATTTTCATATCAGTTCATACTAAAATTTCTTTAAATAAAAAATAAAAAAAATATATAGAAATCAAACAAAAGGATATATACAACTCTATTCTTGTTCCATACTTGGGAATTAGCATTATTTATGCATCATTTTGAGAAAAAAAATATGAAAATTTTATTATAAACTTTATCAAAATACACAGAAAAGTTGTGCAATTTTTTTAGAAAAACAGCCAATTTATACGAAATATTCTATTTCAGGCTGGATACTTCTTTTATTACTAAATTTGAGGTTCATAACTAGTTCAGCATTGAAAATGCTTATAATTTATAAATTGTTTTTGTTTTCAGAAAATGGGCTGTTTTTTTTTGTTTTTTTTTTTTTTTCAATGAACAATTTATTTTATGGCAAAAAGACTTTTACAAGAATTATAATTCTTAACAGAAATGCCATCATAACAATTTAAAAATTAATTTAACACAGAAAGCATAAAATATATTACATAACAATTCACATAAATATTTTTTAAGCATTCACTAGAAAATAAATATTTTCAGTATCATTCTTTGAAACAATATATAAAAAAATTAGAAATAAAAATAAAAAATTAAAACATTCACAAAATGGCATGTGTATAAAGGAAACAAAAATCAATAAAATAAATATCAAAATTATGTGTGCCAATTAACTTGTGAGAATAACTCAACAATATAAAAACTTTCCATAAAATAATTTTAAAAAAACTGCTTCTCTTTTATAATAGAAAAAGTTCCATAAGAATAATTATTTTGTGAGAATAGATTAAGATACAAAATAATTAAACATATGTTTTGGCAACTTTAAGAACATTTCTTCATTGAAAATGAAACCTCTTTAGGACAACATGAAATCAATCAACATGCCTTACAGCACAAACTTATTTACATAGAAACTTTTACTACAATAGTCATGCAAGACATTCATAACTTCTCAAGAAAGATTTTGAAAATGATAAATTTATATTGCACAAATGTAACAAAAAATATACAAACTATTTACAGAGTAAAAGCATAAAAATTCACAATAGTCATAAAATTGAATGAAACTGAATTCATAATATATTATGCATAAAAAACTATAACAAATAAGTAAAACCTCCTTATTGCACTAAAAATATAAATGAACTATCAAAAAATAATCATACAGGATTTTTTTTTTACTGGCAGTTTTCTTTTATAAAATAAAGCATTTGAGGTATTTGATTGATTAGCATTTTCCCTTCAGAAAGTCTTTTAGAGAAAATTTAAATAGGAATAAAAAATAGGACTTTCCACCCAATAAGAAATAACAAACATAAATGTTCCAAAATGTATGCACACACTTTGAATAAATATTATTACATAGGACGCTTAGAATTTCATATCAAAGTTCAATCATTCAAATTTCAATGGATGATAAGGATGAAAGTGCAAGTGAGCTACAGGCCAGACTGCTTGATTTAAAGTTACCAAATTTGATCCAGATATACTTTAGACTGTGAGAACGTCCCTCTTTAAGAATTTTTTTTTTTAATTTTAGTTAGAAATTGAATTAAAAATAAGTGATATTTTGATATTTTGTTATGATTCCAGCACAAATATAATTTTTATACTGTTTTAAATGTATATATATGTATATATATGTATATATATATTCAATGATGCCAAATCAACTGCTCTAAAATTCTTTAGTCTAGATTTAAATAATTTTAAAATATATTCTTAAATATCTCTCAAAAATATATTTTCATTGCTGTGAATGAAACTGAAATCATTTTCATTGTTTCATCAAATATTTGATCATGCAATTTTCTTCATTGCTGAAAGCTAAAGTAAGATTCTGTTTAACAGCTATATAGTTTACAAGATGAATAAAAATTCAAGTTACAATATGGCTAAATTTAGAGATTACTAAATTAGAAGATAGATGAACCAGACATAATAATGCTATTATGTCATAGAATTAGACTATTAAAATAAAAACACTGCATTAATATCTGACAATTTGATGGAAACATGGACATGAAGTTTTATCTAAGAGATTTACTTCAAATTAAATATAACTAATCCAGCATATTACCTAATTGTTAAAGGCAATTAGTTAATAAATAAAAATATGATATCTAGCAGGTTTTCAAAAATTGAAATTAAAGATAAACTTTCATTTTCTACATTAAAATAAAATTTTCATAAATAAACATGGTATCTATAACACTTGAGAACTGATACTGTCTAACAGTGACATACCATGTAAATTTATATAATACTTTGTAGAGGAAAATATTAGCAAATTCATTATTTAGATCATTGAGAACATTTAATGCGACATACAAGAGGTATGTATTTTGCCATGCACTCAAAAAATGTTTTAGTATGAAGAACAGTATTTCTTGTAAGATGGTATACATCTGCAGCAATGCTTAATGGAAATCAAATAAAAAGATGGCTAAAACGGCTAAGAAGGGGCATTTTATTCCTTAGCATAATCATTGAATTTCATACCAATGTATTTCTTTTTATGAAAATACATGAAATAATGTTTACAGCTCGAAACTATCTACAATCAACAAGGTGAGAGCATCAACTGAAAAAGAATGAGTTCAAATGCTATGCAGCATACTTAAAAACATCTGTAATTTCAATGATTAGTTTCATCAGCATCCAGACAATAATAGCCAGCAATTTGAAATTTTAATATTTGGCAAAATCCTATATTTGTGTTAACGTCAGTTATTTATATAATTTATTAACTATTTATGTAATATTATTCAAAATGTTCATACATTTTTTGGGGACAATAAAAATAATTGTAATATAAGTATTAAACATAATTCCATTCCTTTTATTAAAAGATTTGACCTGGATACTTTTTTCAAACTCACAAAGAAAAAGAGATTATGTTTAATTTGTAAATGAATTTAAACTATTTCACAAAAGCCACAAACCATCTGACAATAACTCTAACACTGGACCTCTGAAGGAACATTCTTGCAATACAAAAAGGATTTTTTAAAATTTCAATGACAGTAAATAAGCTTAAAGCAACAAGAAAAAAAAAAAAAAAAGAGTATCAACAAGTGAATTTTCCTTCAGAAATCATTATTAACAGGTTTATAACATTGCCAATATAGACGAATATGATTTCAAGCTTACTATCAAATATAATTTGAGGCTTACAACAACTTTATTTTTATTTATTTATTTTTTTAAAGAAAAACACAACTTTTTAGTTGAAAAGTGTTCTAAGGGTGCAATATACTTACTAGAATTATGATTTCAGCATTTTATAATAAAGAAATTTTTTTTTTAAATTCTATGAAATCTTTTTACTGGTATAAAATTGTACTCATTTAATTAAAATTAAAAGTGAAACTCTAGTATTTACAAACTTGATTTTTTGTTTGTGTGTGTGTGTATGTGAAACTGCAGGCTAAATTTTTATCACTTTTACAATTCAGTGGATTTCTACAATCCAATTTCAAAATTCTTCCAATATTCTATAAATAATAAATAAAAACACCCAAATTTCTTTTTACATGCTATGAAACCTTAAGTTTTTAAGTAAAGTAATAAGTTTTTTTAATAAAAAAAATACCAAAAGGTTCTGCATTTTGTTTTGTTAATTTTTTGATAACTTGTTTCTTCTAATAAAATAACAGGATTAGAAATTTCATCCAGATCCGAGTTTTTCAACAGATGTTATTCAACACTCACAAAGAGAACTGCCAATCTAGGGAAGCACATACAAAGTTTCAAAGGAGCTTTTTTTTTAATATAGATAAGTTTCTACAATTTTTCTTGATAAGTATTTATTTAGTAATAGTAAGTACCACAAAAAGTAGAAAACATTGCTTTAAAAAAGAAATCAAAGTATCTGAACACTTTACAACTCATCCTGATGGAGAATTGTCACTGGCAGTAAACAGCAACGGCAGGTTTTTAAAATCTGCCATTAAGAAGCAGATTAAAGCTTATCAGAGACTCACCCTCGTTCTTTCTTTTCGTTTTCTGGCGAGCGTTCTGCTTTGGCAATGCAATCTGAAGTCAAATCACCACTCAGCATACTAGTAGAAGTACTGCTGCTACCTGCTCTTTCTCTGTAAAGATAAGATAATATTACAAGATTTAAATTTCAAGTTTTACCTTAACTCGATTTAGACAAGCTAAAAAGTGGTAATTCCTGATTTAGAGCTGCACAGCAGCAGCATAACAGTAATTATTTCCAAAATATATTCATTTTTTTCCCTATAATGTTTACAAATTTTCCCATATTGAGATTTCAATGATCTAGTTCTATCAGATATAAAACCAGTTGTGAATATTAAACCTAATGCAACAGTTTACAAATGGCAGTTTCTATGCATTGATGAGGTGTTAGTATGCTTATTTTTAGCTGAATCTTTATCTGTCATTAGATTCTGAAAAATATTCCATTCTATGAAAGCTCATGCTGAAATATCATGTAAATTGTAAAAAAAAAATTTTTTGTTTATCGTTTTATCTTTCTATCAAGGTCAAAAAATTTCGCAGAAAATGCATTAAATAAATAAATTGTCACCTTTGGAATTATTTTTACTTTCCTGCCTCACCAATTCTAAATTGTTAATTTAAAAAATTCTGAAGTTTCATTCATAAGTTGTATTTTTGCTCTATTTTTCTTGTTTCAAATAAATTATTCGAGAAAATTTATTAATTTTGCAGAAAAAGAAGCCAATTTTTGCAAGTCTTCTACAATATTCTTACAAACATATTTTATTTTTAAATATATAAAACTTATTTATATTGTTGGTGATTAAGAAGCATATTTGATGCAGAAATGTAAAAGCATCTGTGCAAAAACAGCTAAAAGTAAAAAACAATTTTCAAAAATACCTTTTGCAAATACTGCTTGTTACTTAAAGCATTGCCAAATGGCCCATCCCATATATCTATCATTATTTATTTAAAGTTATTTCACCTTCTACTTGATTAAAATGCTTCAGAAAACTTTTAAACTGTGGAAACCAATGCCATACAAGTAACTCACCGAGTGTCTTCTGAATCAGGAGAAAGTGTGGGAGTTGAGAGGGAATTTCTTTGTTGTCGAAAGAAATTGTCTAATCCTTCTCCTATGTCTTGAGGCTCCTCTTTCAGCTCCTTGCCTTGAATGGTTGGCCGCGTGGGAGCTCTTGTCTTTGCTCGCTTGGGCCGAGCTTTACCCAAATGTTCTAGCTTTTCAGACATTGGGGAAAGACTAGGTAAGCTCTCTAGGAGAGAGAGAGAAAGAGAAATCAAAATCAAAATAATCTACTATTATGGCATTTATAAAATATCTTATATGCTTAAAGATACTCGTGAATACAGATTCATTTTTCTCAAATATAGTTTTATATCAAATACATTATTCAGATTATAATTTTATGGATGATATTTCACTCTTTGAACACTGATTACTTAGAATCTATGCAGCACATTATCATTTATTTGTACTAATTGAAAACATTTGCAAAACTTTTGGTTTAAGAAGTCCTTTCCAAGACTTTAAAAGCCAACAACATAGGTATATTTATTGAATAAATGATAAGCTTAATGAAATTTTTTCAGATCAATTTTTTAAATTTCCAGTACCTATTAATAGGAACACTTTAGGCACTAAAGCAATACTTGAATAATCAAGTGAAAAGGCAGTGCCTACATCAAAGCGTAGAGTCAATCAAATGAATATTTTTATTTGATCAAATTACGAAACATCTAGGGACCACAAGGAATATTCAAAACCTATAAATTAACAACTTGTCACAAAAAGGAATTTGGAAAGTTCTATAAGAGCTTAGAAGACAAATTGATCAGTATAAAAAATTGGTAAAATACTATATTTGCCAAATTGATAAGTACTTTATGAAATAATGTTGCAAAAATTTTAATCTAGACTTATAGTAAGTGTTTAGATGTCGGTGATGTCAAAAACAAATCTATCACACCTACAGCTATGAAATTTGGCACACAGCTAATCATGACTCAATGCACGAATTTTAAAATTAAAAGTTTAAAAAAAATTTTTATTCAATATTTTGTGTCATTTCAGAAAATTTTTTACACAAATTTCCCCACAGTAAGGCTTCTATTGATAGTTTAAAAAAGTACTAGTAACATTAAAAAGAGCAAACTAAAGAAATTCTAAAGTCATTTCTAAAGAAATTTTTAAAAATGTAATTTTTTTTTTTTAAATCTCTGGTTAAATTTTAAGAATCTATTAAAAATTAGCTGCTTCTCCCGAAAATGTTTCAAATTTCGAACCAAAATTTCTGCATCCAGTATTCTACTTTTAATATCTTTTTCAAAATAATGATCAAAATACCTACATTAATTGATTTTAATTATTTTCCAGATGCAAAATAAACTGCTAACTTTGTTTGTTAGTTGCTATAATCTCTTTTTGAAACTCTTAATATTTAAATGGGGAATCTCTCTATGCCACACAACCTCAACCTCTTGTTTCACTCAAAAATCATTCCATCTTTAAAATTTATAGGTATGCATACATCTATATGCATTATATAAATCTTTTAAATCACATGAAATTGTTATTTACTCTATAATATTTTTTTCAGATTCTTAAAATGAATTGCAATCATCACAACAGACTGTCATTTATTTATATGAAAATGAAACAAGTTTTAGAAATACCTTCATCTTTCGGCAAAAGATCAGGTATGTCATCAGCAGCTATTCCTTCAACACTATCTAGAAAATAACAAAAATTTCAAATTTTGTTTGAAAAATATCAAAATGAATAAAATTCAATCTGTTAAAAAACAAGAAACATATTTGAAATTCATTGTCAGATATCTAATTTTGAATATGAACTGTGTATGTCTACTAATAGTAATAATGAATGTGTGTGTATTGGGATTCTACGGCCTGCTTGTTTGACATATAGCTACCAAATCTGGCAAATATATTTTGTTATGAAAATTGCATATGAATATGAACTGCATATCTCTACTAATTATAAAAATGAATGTGAATGTGTATTATCATTCTACGACTTGTTTCTTTGACTTACAGTTACTAAATTTGGCACATATATATCATGAATTTTTTTATCTGAAATCCAAAAAACAATGGACATAATGCAGTGGGTGTAGATGAAACAATCTATCAGGCTCAATAACAAATGTTTCGTATGTAGAAATGTACGCTTATTCGTATGAAAATGAACACACAGGCAAAGTATATGTAAGAACAGTAAACAGTGGCACACAAACTGCAAATCAGTAGTAAACAACTGTAACAGCACAAAGAACTCAGAAAAATATCTTCTTAGCTAATCCTGATTATATGACTTGTTGATTAATTCAATATAGACTAGTGGTTAGCACAAGATTCAATGTTGCTTCAATACTCAACTGACTTCCGCTATGTCTTCCAGTTTTTTTTATAGTTTTCATGATAAGGCAAAAAAGTTCTAGAAAAATTCGTAACTTGTGTTCCAATAGACCTATTGCCAAAATTCCATGGAAGATTCTGGAATTTTCTATTTTTTACCTAAAGTCTATTTCAAAGGCATTAGAGCATGTCATTGATCCAGCATTTGTTTAGAATTTATCTATATGATTTTTTTTTCTTTACCATGAAATTAACTAACTGTGCTGGGGACCAACATTACAATTGTTGCAATACCTAGTGGGTAAGAATGGCCAACTCAGAACGATTATTTTGAAATTTTAGTTAGAAATTTAATTAATTAAAAATTACACATTTTAAATATTTTTTCACAATTACTTCCACAAATATTACAACACAAAAATAAATATCACACTATTTCACAATTTAACAAAAATTATTTTTTAATGATAAGAATTTAATAATCTTACAAATTCCCCTGCATTTTGACATTCTAAAAAAATACTTTCTTTTTTTAACTTTGTCCAGTTTTCGACAATGCATTGCATTGTTGACTTAAAATTCAAGCCATTTTCAGTTTCATCAAATATTTAATTCGGCAATTTTCTTACATTGTTGAAAACTAGAGAAGAAAGATTCTCTGCAATATCTATATAATTTACAAGACAAATAAAAAGGTGAAGTTACAGGTTTACAAAAATTTAGATAACAGACAACCGGACGTTTAGGATTTTTAAAGCAATATGACATTATAAGACCACACTTCATTAGAAAGGCTCATGCACACAATAAATAGAATTTAAGTAAGACAATCAAAATAACATGCTTTCATTTCAGACAATTTCTCATATCATGAACATAACCATACTACTCCTGGAGAACTAGCTGCCCATCTCAGACAACATATTGAAAATAAATGTGTAACATGCCAATTTCATTGAAAATGTATAAGAAGCATTTCTATACTTACCTACAACGGACTGAGGTCTTAGCTTCCTGGCATGCACACTTTTTCTTTTATTAGTAAGTTTGGGAGTAGCCTGAACACAAATGAAGTTATATTTTAATCACAAACTAGGAGAGCATTTAAAGGATATTTCATTAGCTATGTCAATGTGATAATTAGTTGGACACCCATGCATTTTACAAATCAATTTTTTTAATTAGCCAAATAAATTATTAATATAAATAGCAAAACTGTTTATTAATAATTTTTACTTCACTATTAACAGAAATAGGGAAAAAGTTTTATTAGTACTGGATAAGATGAAACTTTTTCTATAGAAACTTTCAAATAAAGTTTATAAAAAAACATTGATTATATCCAATTAAAATAACAGTTTTTTAAAGGGAATGAAAACTTTTAAATGATATTAGCAAAAAATATTAAATTATATTTCAATTATATCAAACAAAAAACATTTAAAAAAGATATATATACTCTAATAGAAGATTCTAACACTGTGCCTATTATTATTATGATCATAAATAACATTAGAGAAGTTTGTTAGTTATTCATAAACTTATGAACCATGCTTTAAAATACTTTAAATAATTACTTACATAGTGATGCATTAAATGTTTTTCACTTAATAAATCAAAGATATATTTTCTGATCAAAAGTATCCAAGCACATTTTCAAATGCATGCACTTTTTTTATCTGGAAATTTCTCTAGACGAGTTTCAACAATATTAAGATTATGCATGAATTCACGTCTTGGTGAAGATTTGGCCACAAAGAAATTTCTTAAAACAATGGCAGATTTTAAAAAATTATGAAAATATTTGCACTTTATTTCATAAAAAAGTGATACTGATGAAAGTTCGAAATCACAATCCTCTTTCTCTGAAATAAGTGAATTCAAATTATTTCTGTTATCATCAGTCTCTGGTTGGTCCTTTGAGTTACATTTTTACAATTGAATATGACTTCATGCATATTTTTCATATACTCAAAATAAAAGAGGAATTCATCCAAACTCTTTGGAAAAATTTGAGAAAAAAAAAAGCTGAAAGTATCCAAGTACTTTTGATCAAATCTTACATATAGAAAACATAATAAGATTTAATTTACTAAATATACTAAGCTATTCAAAATTAATTTAAGGTTAAAAAAATAGTTTTTAATCACAAGATTTATGGTTGAAAATACTAAGGACAAAATATGTGTTTCTAGGAACATATTTTTGCTTGATATTATTATATTTAGGCCAAATTATAAGATGAGATATTTTCCCCCCTACATAAAAGTACATCTCAATAACAAATGTACTAAAAAATATCAACTGTATTTCCCATCATTTGAGAACTTTCATCGAGCATAAGATACATGCATAGGTTATACAGTTTTCCAAACAAATAAGAGGTATTATATATTTATATATAAATGTATATTTTGAAATACATAAGGGTGTGGTGGGAAAACATGCACTATTAATACTCACTAAATTAAGCCAAGCCAATTGCTGTCAGCATAGAAAAAAAAGCAACAAGTTAAAAAAAAATCAATAAAACAGTAATTTGGATTAATAATAATAAGTAATCTAATTCATTGATGCAACTTACAAGTGGAGAGTCAGAATTTTCGCTATAACTGTCAAGCTGAGAATCTCCACTATGACTGATCCTAAGACCCCCCTCAACTCCCAAACCGCCTCGTAAGACATCAGGTGTAGTACAACGCTGTTGGTTCATTTGTTCATGCTACGATAAAAAAGAAAAGTGAAATGTAATTCCAATTACGTCTATATGAAAAATAAAGAAAGAAACTTATTTTTTAATATAGGGTATATTCAGTTTTCAAACCAGGAATTTATTCCAGTTGTGAAATTTCATTCATACTTTGCAAGTGAACTTCAATTAAATAATATATGATAACAGATCATATAAGGTATTTCCAAAATGTTTGCAATTTTTCTAATAATCATTTTGTTTAATAAAATAGAATGATACATGCTTGCTTTCTTATAAAACATTTTTTTTAAATCTTGCTTATCTGATAGTGTTACTTTAATAACTGAAAAATTAATACAATTATAATTTAGATAAAAGGTTATTAGAAGTATTCATTTCATTTTGTAGATAATTTACTACATTTTTACATTTTGTAGATATTCATTTTAAATTATATAATTATATGCCACTGATGGGACATGTTCAATTCTAAACACAAAATGGAATAATGAAGGTTAAGAAGCACTTTTGTTTGTATTACAATCATAACTAAAAAACTAAAACTTATATTAAATATACTGTACAAATTATATTCAGAAGGGAGAAAACTTTAGGTATTTTTATTTTGAAAGAATAGTTCAAGAAAATAAAAGCGATTTTAAAAGTTTCACAGGCTTATATGAACTGTAAGAATTATAATTTTCTTTGGTGTGTTAACATTCATTTCTTGATTTTTTTTTAAAAATAAAATAGCTTTTTCAGATTTACTATACCATTACTCACACATTTTTCTACTCAATTCATAACAGTTATTTGTAATCAGTAATAAAAAAAAAATTTGGGTGCCATATGAATGTTCTCTATTTAAATCTAACCAATAATATAGTAGAGATATGTGACATATTTTTTTTGGAGAAGGTTTCTTTTGTCTTATTAAATCTTCAATGCCAAAGAAAATATCAGTGATGTCACAAGTACAACTTATATGTTTTTTATCAGCCAATAAAATATAAATCTAAGTTCCATTTTGATGTTTAACTTCTAATTTAGAATAGATTGTATAATTCTGAACTATGACAAGCTGATATGAATGAATTCTGAAGACAGCGCTCCACTTCTTTTACAGCAATAGAGGATTAATTCTCTGACAATCATAACACACAAGTACACAGGAGATCTTTAGGGTAATTAAATTTTAAATCCACAGTTTTTCAGTCCCAAAGCTGAGATTCTGATACCAGACTAACATGATTCAGAATAACATATTTTGTAAAATATGTCCAAACAGCTAACAATTTCTGTAATACTTTTCTTCTGCACCTTACAACTAATTTTGAAGTTCATTTCCAATCTTCATACAATAAAATATAGGACTTTGTCATTACTTTATAAAGTAGAGGGTTCATATTCAATCATTTAACTATGTCATTAAATATTCTATTTGCATTTTCAAAGCAACATATTTTTAACAACATAAAAATTTTTCAACATACCAATTCTCTATGACTTCGTGACAAGGACTCGATGAGTTCATCTAATATTCGGTCAGACACATGTGCAGCAACTGATAAATTAACTTCACTAAAAAAAAAAAAAAAAAAAAAAAAAAAAAAAGCAGGAGGATAAAAAAATAAAAATTTTAAGATTTAAAAATAATTTAAATTCAGTTTTTAAGTGCATTACCTGACTTTATTCAAGATACTTGTTCCAGTTTGTTCTAGAAGTGCATGACGCACAAATTCAATTGGTACAATGCCTCTTTCTTGGCATAACTTTTCTAATTCCCTTCGAACCTATAAAAAATAGTAATCAATTCAGAATTTAAAAATTTCAAATGAAAATTTTCCTCTAATTAGTAAGATGAATATAAAACTATTCCTTAAGCCTTTTTACACAATCAAAATTTCTGAAGCCTATATTTCTAAAAATAATTAGCTTATTGAAGTGCAGTTATTTTAAGCATGATTTTAAATTCAAGAAAAAACTATTGTAAATCAGTGGGAGTGGTCTGTCAAAACTTTCTTGCACACTCTAATAAACGTGTGAAGCCACAGAAGCCTTACCTGGTCTTTAATGTACAATAGTTAAAAAATATTACCTTTTGGCATGAATTTAGCATTTTTACTAAATCTAATGTTATCCTTGGCGAGTTATTTGGCAATTAAGTCCTAGCAAGCATTAATAGTATCCAAAAATTGAATTTATGTTTTAGACATGTTTTTCTCAACTGACTGAAACAAAAACTTGATACAAAACTGCACTTATAATCACAAAATCCCATACCAAAATTCAATATACTTAAGTCAATGCATTTTGTAATTATCGCATTTACATAACAGACTGACAAATAATCAACCAATATTTGGATTTGGTTCAAAATTTGATATGTGTCTACAATATTGATGTTAAATCCGTGTATTCAATTTTATATATCTAGCTCTCTTAGGTTTGCAATTATTGTGTTTACTTATATTCAAACAGTCAGACAAATGGATTTCCTATTAACAGATTGCACACAAAATTTGATAGAAATCTGCAAATTTGCAGCAAACACCATATACCAAATTTCAATCATCCAGCCCAAAGCATTTCTGATTTATCTTTGTCACAAACAGACAGAGGGACATTTTCTAAAAATGCATTTTTTGGAATTCTGGGAGGTCTAAAACTTGGAGATTCATCAAAATGTCATATTCGAATTTTTTGACAATTATTATACTTTTTCAATACTAAGTATACGAAAAAATAAAAATGAATTATTTAAAATAAAAGAAATATTATATTAAAGCACATAAAAAAGGGTGGAGAGAAAATTCAACACTTGTTAAGGATTAAATTATGTAAATTTTGCATTTAATTTTCTACAATACAGAAATGTATGTTCAAAGCCTCTATTTGATTCTGAAATTTCATATTTTTCTAAGAACCGAGTCAAGTAGCAAAAGATCTGATTATTTGGCACAAAACATTTGTAAATGTTCAATATGACTTCCGCTGACAGCATAATGCGTGCTTATATAATGCTGAAATTCCTCCTATGTTAATTACAGTTTGTTTAATTTTATCACAGTTCTTGCAACCATGATTTAAATTTATGTTACATGAAGGAGTATTAAATAAGAATTCATTAACCTAAATACACATTCCTTCCCCTATTTAAAAAAAAAAATACAAACAGTCAAGTAAAGGAGCCATTTACGACTGAAGTGCTAAAGCTTGAACACTCAATAATGATCAATACAGTTTTCCCATAAGGAATCCTCCAACTTCTATATACCAATATGAAGGAATACTATCTCATTGGAAAGTAACAAAGCGTTTTGTAATTACAAAAGGACCTAAATTAGCTACATTAAATGATAAATGTTCTTAGCAACAGCAACAAAAAACATAAAAGGTTTTGCATCATAGGATCATTCTTTAAACATTAGCAGTAAGCTCAAATGATCTACAAATAGGCCAGTAGACCTTTAAAGGTAATGAAAAAAAAGTGATAAAACTACTGTTCTTCAATTGTAAACTTCATATGTCTGATGAATAATCACATCTTACTAAATTTAGAGAAACTGTAAAGAAAGAAACTACAAGTATGAAGAGATTTAAATCATTTAGTTTCTGAAATAGGGGCAATAAGTCAAATTGTAAGTTATGCAGTAATAGCATTGACAATGGTTGTTGTAATAGATATAAAGAATTAATAAACAGCTTTTAAAGGATTCTTTTAAATTGTCTTATTTTGTTTGATATGCAACAGCAACTTACATCATCAGTAATTATGTTTGGGCATTGATCTTCAACACATTTCAGCATGCAAGAAGCTGTACTCTGAAATACAATAAGAAAAATTAAGAATAAATGAAGTATTATTTGCTTTCATAAAAATAATAGAATTTAACAAAATTGGGGGGGCTAAAAAATTTTTAATGATATTATAAATATATATATTAAATAAGTAGAAAATAGATTTCTGTATAATATAAAAACTTAAAGAAACGATAACACCTAGCCAATCACAGAAGACATAACAATCAGTTGCACGAAACAGCTAATCAGAAGTGAGAACACATTATAAATCAACTAAACATAACATTGCACAAAACAAATGGCAAAATGCTTGCAGAAAAAGAACTGAACAGTCGAGATGTCTGAATGAAAAAAAGTATCAAGGAGAGACTTTATCAAATGACGTATCTTTTTTATTAATTGCTGCACTTAGTGAAGAATGTACATATTAAGCTGCTCTTTCATTTCCTGGAGAGCAATGCAAACCTAAATACAACTATTGTCACCATGGTAAAGTTCAACGCACTGAAATTACTTATTTAGAAGCAATGAATGTTCTTTTGCTCAGCAGTCATTCCAATGCTATTACTTTTCGCCAAAATATCCAATCATACAATTAGTTTGCAATGGCTGTTTTTTGCCCTTCACAAGAAATATTTTCAAAGGTATAAACTGCAATACTTTTAAAGGTGATGTCAATGTTAGAGTTACTAAAAAAGAATCAATTGCATTGCTCTACCGTAGAATAGTCAATTTTATTTGGGAAGCAAACAAGAGGATAATTCCATAGTAATTATAGGGAGTTGGAGAGTGGTAGTCAGCAGAGGACTTAGCCCCTTAGTTCACTCTAATAAGGACTTAATATTTCTGAAGAAAGAAATAATTTAATAATATGCACATTTTTATCACTTAAAATAAAACAATGACTTCAATTGGATTTAGAAGTTTGATTTTTGGAAAGCATTTATAAATTAGTTATATTTAAATTATTTTCACTGCATTATTTACAAATAAAAGTTCTTGAAAAACTGTTCAATATTAATAATGAAAAAATACATCATAACTAACATGATTTATTAATCCAAAAGGAAAACGATTTTTAACATCAGATAAACAGTTTGTTATACAATAATATTAAATACCCTTATTAAAATATTCTATACTTTGAAATGATTTGTAACAACATTTGTAAAATG
This sequence comes from Argiope aurantia, assembly GCA_026543865.1. Taxonomy (NCBI): domain Eukaryota; kingdom Metazoa; phylum Arthropoda; class Arachnida; order Araneae; family Araneidae; genus Argiope; species Argiope aurantia. Next base: position 40,323 of record JAPMOR010115485.1, on the reverse strand, counting down.
TTAAAAAAAAAATTAAAGTACTTCAATTAAATAGACAATGCTATCACTTAACTTACAATTAGATGACCTTCAACGGTATCCCATAATTCTTTAACAAAATCCTGTAATCGTGATTCAATTGTATTTCCAGATTCTTCTTGCAAAAGAACAACTTCATGAAGCCTTGTCAACAGCTGCATATGGAAAAAAAAAAAAAAGATAATTTATTTATTTAAAGATGGATTTAAAAAACATTACATCACCTCTAAATAATTTATATACTATTTTATAACAATAGAAAATAAACAACATTTTCTATATTTAAGAAAGCATCAACAGAATGTTACTTGCAGTGTTTTGTGCCAGTAGCTTTTATCAATATACCAATACTGACAGAACTAACGTTGTGTAATTATGTAGAAATATACATTAATTTTATGCATATGTAAAAATGGATAGATTAATAGAATGCAATGTGAAATAGTAACAGGCAATATTTTCTCATTTCACCAATCTACCAGTTTAAAACAATATGCTATTATTAAGAGAATGACTAAAAATTAATCAAGTATTCAAAGATTTTGCCTTCTGTGACTCTCCTGCTAACATTAATTAATGCATTGAATTTTACTTTGATACTAGATCACTTTGTTTGTAGTGAAAATTGGTAATCTTTCAAATGAATGTAGAAACTGCAGTTCAATAAAATTTGTTGAAATGTATCCAAAAGTATATTGGATTTTTATATTTGATGGTATTGACTGCTTCTGATTTGTTACATCTTCAGAAACTAGAGTCCAGATGTGAGAAAAAAATACTATTCATTAGGATAAAATGAAGTGATCTAAAATAACAGAAAACTTGCTCCCAAGTAGCAAAACATTCTGGGTGAATTCTTACTTGAATGTTTTCAAAATGTTGCTTTTATAAATTAAGAACTAAATGCTACTATAAAAATTACGGATGAACTGGGAATACTCCAAATATGGTCTTTCCATTCTGGCCTGTACAGATTTTGACTCCATTCCACTTAAAAATATAAGGCCTTATAACACTGTCAAAATTAGAGACATATATTTATTCTCAATTATTAGTTCTTGGTTTTCAAGCTTGAATTTTTTTTTAATGTTTATAGTCTTGCCTTCCATTTTGGAAACATAATAGTCAAACCAGTAAATATTTTCAATCTTCAAAATTATTTCCTATCTATTTATATTAATCTAATATAACCATCACTGAACAATAATTTCCTTTTTAAAAATTATGTAGCATGAATATGAATTTTTCATCTACAGACTTAACATAGAAAGTCTGACTTGCCTGACAATTCACTCAATGTACCAAATGTAAATTTCTTGTTGTTTCATTGATGAAGGTCTGTCAAATCTTATGACAACAAAGATTATGTAAAGAGGCCAAAAGAAAAAAACAGAAGGAAAATTTTGCAGAATTTTTATATACATAAATATCATTAAAATGGTAACATATTCAATTATTATCCTCTTTGGTAAAAATCAAAGACAATCAACACTCACTTTTTTACTAAACAATGGCTCTGATCAATTTACAAACAGCAAATTATCCATACCTGTTTGGCATTGTTAGCATCACTCAGATATCCTTCAGCTTTTTCAGCATCTTCACTCATAATTCCTTCACCTGCAAGCCGTTTAAAGTTGTTAACTGAATCTTGAAGGTGGACCATTAATCGATCTACAGTCTGCAATTGAAGAAACAGAAAATTTGTTATCATTAATAATGATATGATTGCTTGAATATTAAGTACACAAAAAATTATAAGTGCACTAACAATAATGTAAATAGATTTATAAAACATTTCAAACTGTTGAATACAAAAATTATCTTCCATTTCAAATTTATTATACTGATATGAGATTTGAAAAATGCAAAAATTAATTTCCATCAGTCATCTCTGAAATCAGTGAATCTATTTGAAAAAAAATTATTTAATAGAAAGATTCTAAATTTATGTCATTGGTCTAATGAATCAGAAATCTACTTAGAAAAATAATTCCCAACAATAAAAATTTCAAAATTATTTAAGTAGCAAATCGCAAGTATTCTCTTCTATTCTTGGCAGCCACAGTTTTATCAAATTGTATGAAAAAATGTCAAATAAAATTTAAAGACAAATAAGAAGAGTACTTAAATTAATGCTTTAAATAATAATAAGGTACCAAAGTTTTTTAGTAAGAAAATTAATCAGAAGTTTGGAATCCAAACAATAGCAATATATATGAATTGATTTCTGAAGTATTTCAATACAATTTGAAGTCTCAGTGTTTAGGGTTTTTGCCTTTCATTTAATCATGACTAAGAGAAAATTAATGAAATATATTCAAAATGATGTATAAAGTAATATTACTACAGGATATTTCTCCAACACATTATCTAAAATATGATACTTAGTAAATCATCAGTTGATTTAAAACAAATGTTCTGAATTGAAACACATTAATATTTAAGAATTTTAGATGATTATTGATAGAAATACAATTAAGAAATTTTGAAATATTAATTAACAAAAGGTATTTCAGAAACAGAACAGCTTCAGAACTTGATTAAAGATTTTCTGTTTTATTTCATTTTTAAAAATATATTCATTATATCAGACAACATACTATTAGAAAATTTCATGCCTCATATTAATTACCAAAATAAGCTTTACGCTGATATTTTCACATTTGCCTTCCCTTTGTCCAAAAGGCAAGAATTGTAACTGACATTTGAATAGAATCAATAGAATAATTAAAATAATGTTTGGGACTAGTAAATGAGGATTCTTTTTAGAAAATTCAATATTTTAAAAGAATTTATAAAGAATGAGAAGAAATTGTAGATTTAATTATAGTTCAATAATTAATTATAATATTTTAAATGTTTAAAATTAAATGTTGAAAACCCCTGCCTTTAATATCATAAATATAATAGAAAAAATTCATTAAAATATTATAGAGAACATTCAGAATACAAATGTTTACAGAATATTATGACATTAAAAAATTACAATAAAATTAAAAACATCTATTCTGACTGCTAATAATTCATAAAGAAAATGAATATTATGAAATGAAAATGTTTATCTCTAGAAAAAATAGAGATTTCAGATTAGATTTTCATATCTAAATAAGTAAAAAAATAATCCATTTTTACTTGTTGAGCTGAACTAAGTAAGAATCCTTGTTGAAGCCTAAAAGCTCGACCATTAGCATATTTTTTAGGCGATACATTACGATGTAAACACTCTTCAATCTATAAAGTGAAAAAAATAAATCAATCAAATTATTCTTAATGTTATCATACTAACCATTTTTTGAAATAAATAATGTTACCCTTTTCAAAGCCGATTCTGTCTTTTCAGGAGCAATTTTCATAGCAGCTGTTGCATCAAATATAGGACAAGGCATATATTTTAGTGTGAAATTCCTAAGGAAAAAAAAAAAAAAGAATTGATCATAATAATATTTTTTAGAGAAGAAAAATAATTACAAAGTTTTAATGAAACAATACAATCAGTCTGACTTTCATTACAACACTGAAAAATATTATTTAAATCATATTTAAAAATTTCTTAAAATTAGGAAACAAACAAACTGAAGTGTAACTAAATCTTCTGCATTACTTAAAAGATTATTCACTAAATTTTAAAACTTATAAATATCCGTTTTAAGAAAATATATTTTTGGAACTTACAGCAAAAAATGTCAAAATATTGTATTGAGGTTAATAAAATAATCAAACATAATTATCTCATAAGTGCACAATTCCAGCATAAGCCCATTGAAACACTATCAAAATTTTTACAATCATCTTCACAGATGGATCAAAAGTTTAAACTATATCTCATCTGCAATGGTTATTTCAGAAATAAATTCTAGGTTTTAGAATTCATCATTTAAGTTCTGTATTTTTACCACAGAAATCATTACATTTCAGTTTGCACTGGCTAAAATTTTAGGTTAACCTTTTAAATGTTATATTTACATGATTTACAGAATATTTCGCAATGACTGAAATCATTAAACCATCATAGCCATCCATTGGCTTCAAATAATTTAAAAGTTGATTATAGATTTATCTTTCAAGGTTTTACCATTTTATATTTCTATATACCATCTCATTTCAGAATAAATGGAGATGAGAAAGCTGACAAGACAGTAAAATTGGCATCTGTCTTTCTCAATATGTATGCCCCCTATTCAACCTTAAAAAACCTTATCATACCTACATATCAACATTATCATGCAACACACATACATGCACATTAATGAATTCAATGGACTCATGAAGCAGAATATAAACTACAAGCACTCGAACCTGTTATAAAACACTGACTTTATTTAAGAAATTGAAAAAAGGATATTGATTCAATTACTGATGTTATTATGATTATCCACTAAATGTTTACTATATTCTGGTGGAATTGTCAGTCCTCAATGCTTACATCAAGAACTTTAAATTGATTGCTTGACATTGATTAGTGATATTCAATACAATAACTTTCTACATTTTTAAAATCCATTAGATCTTACTCTATAATTTATATTTTTGTTTGCTATTTTAATAAATTTTCTACAAGATATCTTTAGAGTTACTATTATTTGATTAGTTTTACAAGTCTTTATTAAAGCTACTCATCATTTAGATTAAAAATTATCTTAGACAATATAAATCTTATTATTGGGTTTACACAACAAATAGTACTGGTAAATGCAAAAATTACTGTATTTATATTCTTGTTTTTAAAGTTGTGAAATTGACATTTTTGATTAAAAGTTTCAGAAGCAAAATTCATAAATGATACATTTTTTAAAATAAAAAAAAATATCTTTAATTTTATAGAAAAGTTATTTTATCATGGACTCAAATGTATGTTTACTGAACCTCTAAGAATTAATATCTGGAATAATTATACTTTTTAGAAAGATGAAACATCAGTTATATTTAGCAAAGATTTCAGTTCTACTATATGTCCCACATAACATAATCGAAGAATGCTTTTTGTCATTAAATTACAAATCAAAAAATCTCATGGTTGGTGGTACAACAACCTGCCCCATCAAGTACAAGCAGGCACATACATATTTATTTTTATTATTAGAAGGCACGGTAAAATGGTTTTTAAAGAATTGTAATAAAATAAAAATTTTAAGATAAACATAAACTATACTTTTCCAAAGCATAAGCCACATCATGAAACCCTTGAGGTGGAGTAGCATTTTTATCCCAAAGGATGGATTTCAATTTTGAATTAATCTGAAGAGCTTTTGCAAGAGTTTTGGCTCCAGCACCACCCATGTAATTACCTCTGGAAAGGAAAGTGATTTAATTGCTTATGTAATTAATGTTATGAATCAATTATGCAAGTCTATTAGTTGTTATAACTGCTATTTAAGTGCAATAATTTGCAATTCCTTAAGTTAATACTGAGAAGCTGTGAACAGGAATAGCTAAGAGATAGTATCAAATATTACTGATACTTCAGCTTAATATGCATGGCCTCTTTTGAAAATGTCTTCCTAAGATAGCTATAATATATGAAAAACCAAAAGTTTAAATTGCCAATTGTAAAAACCATGTAGAGAAAATTTTATGAAACTTTTTTGACAAGCCTACTCAATACTGAAGATAAACAAAATGCATCAATTCTTTCCCTGAACTTCCTCTCACAATAAAAAAGCACATTTTTAACCTTATGATAACTTTTAAAAAAGTGAAATTAAAACATTCACTTGGATAAAACTATGGATAAAAAAAAAGTGAATGAAAATAGGAGTTAAAAAATTTACGAAAAAAATGAAGGATATATTACACTTCTTAACAGAATTATTTGATTGACAATATTTATTTATTTACTATTTGTGATCTATAATGATATTGTCTAGTGACAAATCAAAGGCTTAGCAAAGATAACTAATGCCTGCACCATAGTTTTTTTTTTTTTCAATATTTAATTTGTATCCCTTTAGTAATAGACATACGTCTGTTAGCAAAATGATCTAAATGAAGTAAATAATTATATTTTATATAACTTGGCATTAAGATAAGTAATTATATTCATCCGAGTATTATGTAAATAGATGCTCTGATGAATTGCAAATTTTAAATTTTTACATAGATTCTTTGCCCTGTGAATCATATTTAACAAAATATTCTTCAGCTGCTAATATTTTAAATAAAATAAGAATCTAAATATTATCATTCTATAAAAATGAGTGAATTTAAACCACTTCATCAACTGAATCAAACAAGATACACCATCAATGCCTAAGATTATGAAAATAGTGTTCATTCTAAACTATTATATTCAAATCTTTATAATTCAATCAGATTTCACAGCAGAAGTTAGATTGTTCATTTATTTATTAAAAAGTTGAAGTGTCAAGAATATTTTGCAGAATATAATTCCTTGGTACCAAAGGACTGTAAAAAATTTTTGAAATATATTTATAAATCGAAACAAAATAAAATATTGTTATTCATGTTATTTAAATCATTTTGAAAGTAAAAATTTTTTAAAAAAATGAATTTATGATGAATCAGAGAAATTTTTATTGAATAATTCGAGATATTACATAAATTATGAAAATTATTCTGTAGTGCACATAAGACTTCAATACTGTATGGTTTTGTTTCTATGTATCTGTATCTATTTTTAAAAAATGCTTGGTTTCAGTTAAAAATGCTTTATATTAATTGCAATTTAATCATTACCATTTTAATTTAAAGTTAAAATTTTAAGGAAGCTGAGAGAAACTTCATGAGAATACAATAAACAGAGACTTTAAGGCCTCCATAACAGTATGAGTGATTTATATGACTATCAAAATTTGAATCTTAAAAACATTTTGCTGGAGAAGCTATTAAGATACCAAATTACATAAAATATTTAACTGAAAATTTTAGGGAACTTTAATACTGGCGAATCGACTAGTCACCAAAGACAGCTAGTAATAATAATAAAGAGTTCTATTTTTATAAGAATTAAAAATAAACAGGAGGAAAAGTTTATAATAAAAAATTCTAACAAAATAATGAAATTCATTAGCAAGAAAAACAGAAAGTATGAGTTTATATCAAATATTTATTGCAATGCAATTAGCAATAGAAAATAAATATACTATGACATTTTTATTATACTTTTCTAAAATTTAGCATTTTTATAACAAATGATGATTTTTTCTGTTTTGCATAATAAGCTGCATTTGATTAATGCCCAAGTAAGCACATTACAATTTGTTTACTTGCTTAACATACCAGAATATAATATAAATACATACGTAATATCAATGGCAGTTAGGCACTGGTTACTACCAAGAGCATTTATCACAACACAAGCATCACCACGTAACTTAGAATCAGCTAAAGATAGGGACTCTAACACTGTATCTTCCTCCTGGATGAGCTGAACAATGGAATCCATCACTCGCTGCATGTATCTAAATAATAATAATTATATATATATATATATATATATATATATATATATGTCCTAAAAATATCAGATGAAAACTACAAATATACCGAATAGGAAATTCAAATTCTTACTTAGGTTTAATGTTTACAAAATTTCTTCCCAATGAAAGGTGCTTAATAGATTTGTTTTTCGATACAGCATTCACAATGTTTGCCAAATCCACATCAAATCCTACAAATCACAATCAATAAGACCATGCTCTTAGACAGAAAATTAAAAACAGAAGATAAACAGATATTTTTCTATTATCAACAGGTGCAAACACTATTTATACATAAGTGGAATAAAATGTTAACAATGGATCTTTTTATTAAAAAAATAAAATAAATGAAAAACATTGAAGAAAGAAAAAAGTAAAAAAATGAATTTTGAAGTTTACCATTCTCACTGATATCTAGACTGCAAAGGCATCGTATCCCAGGCAAACAAGATTCCAAAACCAAAGCACCATGGGATTTAAGTTCATTATTACTGAGGTCAAGAGACATGTCAGTGGCAATTTCATTACAAGCTAGTCCAAGAAGCATGGCTCTAAAATATAATTAAAGAAATAATTGATTTTCTTAAGTTGTACCTTCTTGTCATTACTCTCAACCAAATCATGATCAATATCATTGAATTCTGACTGAAAATTGAAAGAAAATGTAAAAAAAATTCAAGTTCAAATTAATATATATTATCAAGCAAATAAATAAATTATAAAAAATACTTTAAAATAATAAATGTTTACTTAGATTTATAATACTTTCTAATAAAAATTTATAATGATACACATTCTTTTAATGAGCATTTGTATTCATTCTTCAACATTTCAATGTACGGAATTCAGGTATCCTTCCGAGAACTTACTTTAATGCTTCTACTGGCAGCTTGTTTCCAGACATGTTTAATTGTTTAAGTGCCACTGTACTTGAAAAAAAAGCTTTAAATGAAGGTGGTACATTCACTTCCTTTGACTTTTTGGCAGAGAACTGATTCCTGGACAGGTTTAAAACAGCTAATTTTTGTGTGCATCCTCGAAGCAAAGCACCAAAAACCTATAAAAGTTAAGTACATTTACATATATATATCATTAAAGTTACAGATTTATAAAGCAACTACAGAATACAATATATTTTTCAAATGTTTACGAATTATATGGTTACAGAAACAATAAAATAAGGTGCAAGGATAAAAAAAAATATCATGAAATATATTTCCATATGTAATTTTTCAAAATTAATTAAATTACATCAGAAATATGAAACTGTATTAAAGAAAAAAATTTATACAAGATAACGTTCCACTTTTCTTTCATTTGTAATTTTCTGTTCATGAGAACTCAATGGAAAAATATGAAACTAGTTTAATAATAACAAAAAAACATTTGATTAAGTGAAAGAGGAAAATGATATAATATCTGAGAGTTTCCTTAAATGTTTCTAAATGCCTGACCTGTTTAAATAACAAAAACTGTTGTACAAAATGGAATAAACATAAACCATTAGAAAATAGCTCATGATTGATGATTGGCATTAATTAATTACAATTCAGCACAGTGCAGTAAAATCCCTTTAATAAACTACTCAAGATAATACTCCAAAACGATATATTAATGAGAATAATGATTGAATATATAACATACTACAGAGATTCCACTGTAACAGTTTTTAAAGCAGTTTTTCTCATGTTTACTATACCTCTTTAGTACTCCTACTGTATTCTTATTTTCCATTGATCGTACTAATCTGCATATTCTTATTCAACAAGACATAAAAGGTTAAACATATACTTATGAAGTATAACTTAAATAAATTTTACAACAAGCAAAAACTAAAAATTGAAGTTCAAACATTTTTCAAATTGTAACAAATATGGCACAGTACATATTTCATACTGCCTCTTCCAGATAACTATCCAGTATTTCAATAAATGGCAAAGTGGGAAAGAAATATAATTAAGTGTTTAATATGTGTTGGAACCACTGGATCTATTACATTCTGGATCCTTTCACCAATTTTTCTCTTTTGTTGGTTTTCTTTCTAGATATATCCGTTAAATAAACCTTTATGACTATGCTTTTAAATTATCATATTCAACTTGTGGGAAAACAAAAAGCTTTCTTTATGAAAATTAAGCACTTTTTTTCAAAATTAATCAATTTTAAAGTACTTAAATGTGGTTTTGAAATTAAGCATTTTCATGATGTTACACAACTCAGTATATATTAACAAGGAACAAAAACATCAAATATAGATTAAAAACTACACCATGTTCGAAATTGAATAAACAAAATAAAAATAAAATACTTACAGTATCTAAAGCACATTCAGTGCCGGATAAATCTAGATGTGTCAGAGCATTAGGTTGAGCCAAAAAATTATACAGATTCTATAAACAAAGCAATCAATTACAATACAAAACAATCTAATACAACAAACACTATAGATATCATTGACAAAATCATAATTACAAAGACACATTGAAGTACACTAAAGAAATCCTGATACACTTTACGACTGACAACCTCTGACAAGAATAAGAGAAAAATTACTGAAAGAAAAATATTTAATATTACACTTAATAATAATACAGTATGCTTTTTGCTGACAAAAATTTAAATACTTTAACAAACTGGAGTCTCTTATAAAAGGATTTTCTTACATTGACGTCTTCTTTGAAGACATTATCACTAAGGTTGAGGAATGTAAGAGTGGAAGGCATAGCTCGATTGAGAGAAAGAGCATGAGCTAGAGTGTTGATGCCTTTTGCAGTGAGTCCAGTACGACTTAAATTCAAATGAATAAGACCTTTCTGCAAACGACCTACAGTTCCACCAAGCTGACCAGCACCTAAAAATAAAATGCATTTATATTATTAATAAACATTGTTTATATTTTTCAAAGCAAAACTCAATGCATGCTTTTATCTAACAATGTAAAATAGACAAAACACATTGCTATCATAGAAAATATGATTTTGTATTATCAAAAGTGAGGAATTGAGAAAATTCAATATATGTACAGATTTTTTAATTCTATTATTTAACTATATCTATGCAAATTCAGCATACTTAAGTTTTTTTTTTTTTAATTCCAATTATTGAAAAAAGAACTTCCAAATCCTTATCTCTACTTCTTAAACCCAAACAGTTTAAGCTATGCCACTATATCTTATTATGGTATTGATATTATGACATTTTCATACAATGGTTTTAAACTTAAGAAATAATAAATTCCATTGTACACTGATGAATACTCAATAAGTACTTTTCAGATTTTCCTTTTATTTCTATCTCATCTTAAAGAATGTTTGGAAGAAAAATTCCTCTCTTATTTATATTACATTCTATGGAATAATATACAAGACAATTTAAGACAAATGTCTCCATTTTTAATTTTAGACAAGTAAAGTAATTTTCAAAAACAGTTTTAAAATATAAAAGAACAATCTTATAATAAAAAAATAAATAAGTAGATTATAACTGTATAAAACAATGGTTAGAAATCTATCTAAAACCAAATGTCATTGAGAAACAGCATTACTTCACATTTAAAACTATCATAGCAAATTTCTTTAATTAACCATATTTCGAGATGCAACAAAGTTATATTTATTGGAATTTTAAAATAACAACACATAATGCATTTGGAAACAATGTTAGAAAAAAATATGAACAATGTCAAAATGGTAGAAAAATATTCAAAATTTAGAAAATTATACAATTTTTTTTAAATACTTCTTTTCTATAAAATTAAAGACAATGAAAGTACTATATATTAATAATTTGATATTTAACTTTTATGAAAACAAAATACTTTACGTAACTATTTAAGTGAGATAAAATCTTTTTAATAACTCTATTTCTTATAATTTTGGATTGCCTAAAATTGTAATAATTTTATGAGACTAGATTAAGACTGTTTTTGTTTTTAAGCACAGTCAGATCAACCACATACCTAACACATAGGGAATTAATACAGTCATAACAAATAATTTGGAATTTATGCTATAAAACTATATTTTACTCTTATTTGAAATTTATGATAAATAAAAATTTGAATGTAATAAAATAGTTTTGTCAAGTAATTTAAGATCTGTTAACAAGCTCTTTTTGTGTTAGTTAAATTATTCACATTACTCAATAACATGTTAATAAACCAATTAAACATTTAAATTGTGATACATCTCCCACATTTAAAAAAAGATGCTTCACATTTCTGATATTACTTTTTATAAGACAAGTTTTTTGTTGTTATTGTTATTTTTAAATAAAATAAACAATAAGAATGTGAACAAGCAAAATCACAAGAACAATTGCAAATAAAAAAAAATTACCTTGTGTAATTTTGGCAATTATTCCACATAAACTATTTATACCTAAAAAGAGTAAGAATATTTAATATAAAAAAACAATCTCCTTTAAAAAAATTTACATTATTATTACAGTTAAAGTGTGCTCCAATTCAAACACAATTAAAATAATTATTTCAGGATTTCAAGACAAAAATTAAATAATTTTTATATTAAAAAACTATTTTTAAATAGAATGACTGCTATTTGAATGAAGCTTTATTTACAAAATACCAAAATAGGAAAATTAATTTTAAATCAACAATTAATGATAATATTAATAAATAAAATAATACATTCTGCTTTAATGACTTCTCTCCCCGAATTGCGGTAAATACCTATGCATCCAATATTTTGCAATTTAAGATAAATATGCAATACATTTTAACAAAATATGAATATAGTTATAATTATATTAAATTATTTATAAGACACATACACACATAAATTTATAAAATCATGAAAAAATTAACCCAAATAATCAAATCAATAGTGAAAGAAATTGTGAATGTATTTAACTCTCAATAATCAAAAATTGTTTCACTACTTTTTCCTCTTCCTTTTTAAACTTGTTCCGTCTCTTTCACACATTTCTAACAGAAATTAAAAATGATTTTTAAAACATGCACATGTTTTCCTATCAAAAATGTGAACTTCCATAACTGTTATTAGGAAATAAATTTTTAGCAAAAGTTTATATATTTTATGACTATGCAGTCAGAAATGTCTTATATTATCCAAAACTTACATATACTATTTTGTCTTAAAGAAAGAATATAAATAATTTAAAATAGATAAAAATTTATAAGTCGTATATTTTCTTTAGCATTTATAAGAATTTCAGTTTAATATTCATAAAATATTCATTTGTTCATTTTCAATTAAAGTTTTAAAAAATTCTTTCTGCAAAAATAGATTTAATACTTGTAATCAGGAAAAAAAAAAATTTAAGATATACAGACCATTTTTTTTCTCACACAAAATTTAGTTTATAACTGAAAACTTTCAACACATAAAAATGATAAAAGAGTTAAGGTGGATTGAAATATGTCTATACATCTAGAAATATACTAAATAATAAATTAAAATATTCGAAATAATTATTTATTAATAAAATTTTTTTTTTTCCATGCATCTAATAAAGATTGGAGAATGTTTACATGCACCATTTTTACCTTCTACTGCAATAAATAAAATACAGTATTAACAAGATTTTATAATAGCATCAGATACACAAACACTTTTACTAAATAAAATGGCATGTCAAATATTATTTGATCATTTTAAATTTAATAATTGAAGAAAATTAATACAAGACAAAGATACTGTATAGGAATAAGTAAAATATCAGCACATACCTTTATCTTCTATAAGATTATTGGAAAGGTCTAATGTATGCAGAGGAGTGTGAGGATTGGCAATTAATGCTAAGGATAATTTATAAGCAAATTCCCTGTGAATAAAATGATCACCCTCAGTAACGTAACAGATGCAAAAAAATTAGTAAAGAAACTAGGTCAAAGAAAATAATTATACTTGCATTTACAAATGCTACAATTCCATATATGTATCAATTAACAGTATGTAATAAATATTTCAGTTACTTCAGGAAATTTACAAGTAAAAAGATGAAATTGCAGGAAATATATATTTAACTTTACACATTACAATTTTTATAATGCTATCACAGTTGTATAGCGTAAGTCAGTCACCAAGTCAGTAACGTAACAAATGCAAAAAAGTTAGTAAAGAAATTAGGTTAAAAAAATAATTATACTTGCATTTACAAATTCCACAATTCTATATAAGTATCAATTAACAGTATGTAATAAATATTTCAGTTACTTCAGGAAATTTCCAAGTAATAAGATGCCATTGCAGTTAAAATATATTTAACTTTACATATTACACTTTTTATAATGCTATTACAATTGTATAATTTTTTACTAAGTGAGAAAAGTATAACAAAAAAAAGAATTTTTAACACATTTTATTAAATAAACACTTCTTTGTTACAGTCAATTTTCTGTTCTTTAAAAATGCAATTAATAAAATACATTACAAATAAATTATTAAATTATTCAGAAAAAGGCAAAAATTTAATAATACTTTTTGCCAAAAACTGATTTTTAAAAAAAATAAGAGCTTAATTTTATTAAAAATAACATCTTTTTGAAGAACCCTTTATTTGGATAAATCTGCTTTTTAATTCTGAATCCAAAATTAAAATTGTTATTGGAAGAGATTAACATAAAATTTTATTTCTAATATATCGTTGCAATGATTTTGGTAACCAAAGTTGACACCAATGCTTATTTAGAAAGTGAGATATTTGGTGAAGCTTGGTTTGTAAAAAATGGGAAAATATCTAGAAAGTTTGATCTCTCACCAGATTATAACTGCTTTGAAGTTTAATTTCTAAGACGTCTGAGCTAATCAAAGTGATGAAAAATAATTAATCCTACAACAGTTACAATATTTTTTAATATAGTTTGTGCTCAAAGACAAGTGAGCTATATCAGTATATTTTTTAATACATTTGACTTTATGACGTTTTATAGTAAAAATGGTCTACACATTAAATTACATTCATATTAATAACCTGTATCACCATTTGTTCCTCTTTTTGCAAAGTGAAAGATTGTATATAGTTTAACAGCATTATTAAAATTTTGCTGCACATAAAAAAAAGGCAGCTAAAAAAATAAGCTAAGCTCTCTGCAAATAGCAATGCAGTTTATGTTGTAAGAAATTCCATCTATACTTATAATAAAGCTTAATGTGTGTGTGTGTGTTGGCGCTCTACAGGCCAGGCCATTCAACCTACAGCTACCAAATTTGGCACGTGTATACCTTGGAGGCCGGAAAGGTGCACCTGGGGGTTATTTTTTCGAATTTTAAACTAGAATTTTATTTATTTAAAAATTATGCAAAATTTTAACGTGTTTCTGCTATAACTTCCAAAAATATTACTGCACAAAAAATATTTTTTAATCAAGTGAAAGATCAAAAATTTACCTTTTAAATGATACTAATGTTTTAATCTTAAAATTAAATTTCTATTTTTAATGAATTTTTAAATAAATATTTTAACTATGTTTTTCAATAATTTTTTTCGTAAAAAATAAAAATTAAAATTAAGCACGTTTCGCATTCATGGGGAAAAATTAGCTTTTTTCAAAGTGTTGCCATCACTTTGATTAATGCCCCAATTAAAAATAAATTAAATCTTTTTGGAAATAAAATCTGCAAAAATATAATTTTCGGCACGTGTCTGTAGGAAATGAAACAAATATGAAATATTATTTTTTCTAAAAAATAAATTCAAGAAAAATTATTTTATGATCTTTTACACTCTCTATATTATTAATCCAATAAATCAGTTTTATTTTAAGGCAAGTTTTGTTTAATATGAACAGGATATCCATTCAAATCAGGGCCACACAGCTAATTTGTAAACCTTTAGTAAGGCACAGATCTGCTAAAATGGTCTAAATGGAAAATGATTATATTTTATGTAACTTGATTCAATAAATGCTCTAATAAATAATGAATTTTTGATTTTACATAAAGCTTCTGCTGTGGAAATCACGATTAACAAAATGTTCTTAAAACACTAATATTTTAAATAAAAAGAGTTAATTTCCAATCAACTAAATCAATCACTTAAACTGACTGATTACTGAAAATTGGAATATCACTATTCAATAAAAAAAGGATAATTTTAGATTTTCCATCGATCGTTTCAAAGAAAATACGCCAATTAGTGCGGCAGGTTTCTCAAGATTAATTGGACTAAGATTATTTAAATGTTGAGTTTTTCTAAATTTTTAACATTCAAAACTTCATAAATAAGTCTTAGTTGATCATGGAAAACAGAAACATTCATTCATTCATTTTTTTAAAATTTGGTGTGTCCAGAATATTTCTCAGAATATGATACCTTAGTGCATTAAATTTAGACTTCATAATTTTTGAAATATATTTATAGGCTGGAACAAAATATTATTATTGATTTCATTTCAATCCTTTTCAAAGCAAAACTAAAAACTGAATTTTATGCTGAATCTGAGAAATTTTTGTTGAATTATTGTTTGAGATATTACATAAATTATGAAAAATATTTTGTAGTTCAACCGAGCTATTCTGTTTGCAATACTCATATTCAGTAATAATAATAAATAAATAACAATAAAGAAGATAAAATAAAACGCTTGGTTTTATTAAAAAATATCTTTATATTAATTGCAATTTCATCATTTCCACTTTAAATTAAAGTTGAAGTTTTACCGGAAATGACAACAAATTAGCAAAATATATATAGTAAATTGAACGAAACGATCTAAACAACAGTATAAGTTTGGTATGACTATCAAAGTTAGAAGATTAAAAATGTTTTGTTTGATAATCTATTAAGGGACCAGTTACTTAAAATATTTAATTGAAAATTGTAGTGAGCGGTAATACTGGCGAACCAGCTGGTCGCCAAAGGCGGCTAGTGTATAATAAAAATTTTAAAAAATGGACTTTTTCCCCACAAATAATTTGTATTTACTCTTAAGTTAAAGAAAAATTCTAAAATTTTTTTAAGAACAAACAAATGTTATATTTAAATGAGAATTAAGTTGCTAAAATTTTAATTTTTTTAGCTCCTTAAAGTAACATAATATTTATCCATACATAAAGAAAGCAATTAACATTAGTTAATAAAGTAGCATTAAAAAATTTAGACAGGGTTCATAATCTTTACGAAGAAAAAAAAACTTTAAGGACTTTCAAAGGCCTTTTAAAGAAAATTCAAGGGCCATAAATATTTTAGATAAAAAAAAAGATAAATCAAATATTTTATTTACAAATGCTCAAATGTGTCATTACTTTTTTACTTAAGAGCGCTAAAAACAAATATTATGCTCTTGCGGATAATAAGCCAAAACTTACAATTATATCACCAATAGCCAGCTCTGCATGGCTATTAATAAATGTTAATTTTACATATAATACTTTTTCACATTGCCTCTTCAATTTTTATCCTATTGAGGTTTTGGGGTGACAAGATAATTAATGGAATGTGTTTACTTTTCTTTTGTCTCTGTCATGTTTTATGATTGTAATTTTCACTTGCCTATGTTTTCAATATATTTAGAGAAGGTAATTTTTTTACATACAATCTAAGTTTTTTTGTGATGAGAAATTTTCTATTCTACCAAATTTTTTCTATTCATCCAAAATCAAACATTTTTCACATATTTATTTTTTAATGCAGTCATCTTCAATATTATTATTTATGGAAAATCGTCTTTCAGTTATGATCTGGATCTGGGTTAGTATCAACAGAAAATTTCCCTCCCAAATTTCTGTTAAAATTTTTGATTTGGTAAATATTTTGATAAAAATTTATCAATCTGATTTTTGGATACTTCCAACTTCTCAAATTCTATTGAATTGCAGGCCATACCTATCAAAAAGCTATTAATTATAATTATAATTTTTTGTAGGCATTTTTTATTTACAAAAACCAAGATTAACTTTCAATCTTGCAAAAGCAAAAATACACTTATCTGATCAATTTGCTCCTATACAAACAAATCATTCCCCTAACAAATATGCAGGTAAGAAAGAATTTATCCAAAATTCTTTGACAAAATGCATATAAAGAGCCCTGATACTCATGTTCAAAACTCTTAGTTATTTTTATGACCCCCCCCTCCCTCCCCTCCTGATTAGTAAGACATTTCAGCATCTTCGTAATGAATCCCATTTTTAGCTTTGCTGATATTGATACATGAATCTTTGTATCGTAAATCAAACTCAAAAATGACATTTATATATATTATGCTTACAGGAACATTTTTCATGACACAAAAGTTTTCAAATAACCAGTAGCCATCTTTTTTATACCTTGTACCACAAATGGCAAAAGTGAGTCTCTCTAGCAATATGTTAAAAAGGATCAGATAAATTTGGTCAATGACAAAATCTTCAGTTTGATATGTAAAGTCAGATCTTTACTACATTTTGCAATAAATCTATATGATTAAGATATTGATATAAAAAATTTGTCAATTTCAACATTTTTTACAAGTTGCAATATATTTTGATTAGTTCTTCAGCAATTTCTGCATATTCCAGACACCTGGTTTTACAAAAAGCTTTGAAACGTTTGCTATCCTGAAAGTTTTAGATAATCTATCATAAACACTGATAAATCTTTTGAACAAAGAATAAGTACATCTATACTTATATTAAGCTCAATGTATGTGTGTGTTGTGTGTGTGTGTGTTGGCGCTCTACATGCCAGATCATTTGACCTACAGCTACCAAATTTGGCACATGCATACCTTGGAGGTCGGGAATGTGCACCTGGGGTTCCTTATTTTGAATTTTTAATTAGAATTTTAACTATTAATTAAAAACGAACTTTCCCACCAAAAAATCTTTTCATTTTCCCCAACGCCAAATGAGTGAGGCTTCAGGGTTTTTTTTTTTTTTTTCCAACAGTAATGAGGCTAGGCTTAATATTTTTCGGCCGATTATTTCAAACGATTCTGTTTATTTACTTAATGTTTGATGCATTTAAAATTAAAAATTGTTAATGAATCGATCTTTCAGATTCATTCTGAAGTATTTTTGAATTAAAATAAAGCAGAATAAAGGAAATTTAAAAATTTCTAATCTGCGTAGCGTTATCCCAATTGGCGTAGAAAATTCATGCATTTGCGTTACCATAATTGCCGTTGAAAATTCATGCATGCGAATTATGTTCTGATTGTTGACAACTCTATTTTTAACGGATACTGACTTGATTTTGAGGACTTAACATGTTTCCAATCAATTATTTCAAACGATTCTGTTTATTTTCTTAGAGTTTCATGCATTTAAAACTAAACATTGTTAATTAACTGATCTGTTCAAGATGAATCTGAGAAAATTTTGTAGAAAACTTCTTGAGATATTACATAAATTAAGAAAGATATTCTTTAGTGCAAATAAGGTTTAAATGCTCAGCGACTCTGTTTTCAGTCCTCAGATTAAAAAAACTGCTTCATTTCAGTAATAAATGTTCTTATATTAATTGCAATTTAACCATTTTCCCACTTTAATTTAAAGTATAAATTCTACGGGAACTAACAGAAAATTAGAGAGATACATATTACTTTATGGCTGATGGCATTTATAATATGAATGAATTATATGACTATCAAAATTTGTAGCTTTAAAATATTTTGATGAAGAAGCTATTAAAATAGGAGTTGCATAAAATATTTAATTATTAAAATTTTAACGAGAATTGAGATAGGCGAACCTGCTGGTCGCTAAAGACGGCTAGTACTAAATAAAAAGAGGTTCAATATCTCATGCTGGCATTATTTAGCCATGTCTAAATAAATTGTTGACATCATATAAAAAATAATGAAAATTCTATTTGTATTTTATCATTCAATGAATCAAAAAACTACCATATCTATTAAGATAAATAAAACTTTTCTCATATTTAATTTTTCACGACAATCGTCAAATTTTCATGAAACATCTTAAACTACGGAATGACCTATGAAGGTTGAAATCACATTTCCTCTGATTTCAACCACATTGTTTCTTTCACTGAAAAACTGAATATGGAAATACATTCACTTCATTTGCAAAGATTTGTTGAGTGCTTAATCAAGCATTAAACTATGCACATATTATTATCCAGGTATTGAAATAGAACATCCTTAAAGCATGTAACAATATTACATTAAATTAAATTAATTTATTTTTTACTCTCAGGAGAACTTATTAGCAATTTTATAACCTGTGCATATTTCTTAAAACAAGTTTGAAATCTCCTTGCAAGAGTTATACAAATAATAAATCCCAACATTTTTCAGAGTTTCTAAAGCAACAATTTCAGTTCTTGAAAAAGGCTTAAAATCTCTTCAGAAGAGTTATATAAATAATAAGTATACACTACAAAGATTCTCCAACAGGAATTTCCATTCTGAATCAAAGTATTATGAAGATGCAATGAATAGGGTAATAATATCTCTAAACACCATATATGTTGAAAATTCCTTGATTGTAATCACAATCCTACTTGTTCCTGCTAACTACATGGGGAAAAGAAATTGATAATTGACAATGTCTTCAAATCAACATAACATTCACATATCAATTCTTAAGGAAAAATCAGTCCTCTTCTCTCCTTAAAAATAATGGATAAGCATTATGTCAATTTTTCACAGATTTCTCAAGCACCAAACAGAAACTTGTATACTAGCCCAATTACAGAAAAATAAAATTCAAAGAGTTTTCAAGGATTGTGAGAGCCTTGTTTGAAATCTCACATTGAAATAAAACTGAGGATGTTGAGCTTCAAAAAATTGTTTATCTAATGTTTACTCTTTAGTATTTTCAACTTTATCTCCACATGATTTTGTATATTATAACAGAAAACTATTCATATGAAATATTAAAAGCTTGAATAGAAGGAAAAAATAAGGGAAATAAATTTATAACTATAAGAAAGATATAAGAATGTAATATTCTCAAAAACATAAATTTCATATAAATTATAATCATTAAAAGTACATAAGAATCTAAAATTAAAGTGCTATGAAAACATGAACAGAATTTTAATAGTAAAAATATAAAATCAAAAATAGAAATTTAAAAATCATTTAAATATTTACATTTCAGCAATACCTTATTAAGACTTACCATTTTAATCCTGTATTATCAAGATACAATTCTTCAAGAGCAACCGATCGACGCAAGACAAGCAAGATCACATCTAAAGCTTCCGATATCTAGATATTAACAATAAAGGTTAAAACAAAAATTAAAGATGAGAATACTCATTATCTTTAGCTACATCTAGTATTATACACTCTACAAATACAAAAAATAAAAAAAAAAGAATAGGAAAAAAACAAAAAGAAGCAAAGAAATAGGATTAACTTTAAATTTAATTAAGGAAATTATGCAACTCACTAATTTAACACCACTGGCTCGGAATTTGGTGAACCATGTATTGAACATTAGAGCAGAAATAATGGGCATCAAGTCCCTGAAATAAGAATTATCTACTTAGTCACAATTTATAGTGTCAAATATCACACTAACTAAACATTTGGTCAAAAGAAGCAGTTAAAAAAATGATACAATACACCATATATCTATTAACACAATTCTCTGAATAACAAAGATTACGTAACATACAGAAAACATTACTTTTGTATAGAAAATTTATTAATTAAAAGCACCATTTCATTAAAAGGAAATTAAGAATGTTCTTTTCAACATTCTTGAATATTTTTCACAGAAGGCATCAGTTATACAAGAAAAAAAATAATAGCAATCATATTCAAGTAAAGAATTCCCACATTTATATAGGGCACCCACATTATTATTAATACATCTTATCACCACTTAAGAAGAAACACAAAACAAAGATATAATTTCAAGAAGGAATTTTATGAAGTTAGTACAATCTAAAAAAGATAATACTCATCAAAATCTAAACTGATGTTTTTTGGTAATTCTAATACTTTTTAAATAGGTACTTTATATATGAGAAAGTAAAATTAACCGAAAAGGCATCTTTTATTCATTTTATGTTATGGTTTTGAAAAACTATCTGTAAAATAATTATGATCTCAGAATGAAGATTACAATTTATTGAGAATATAATATAGGAAATCTGTCTGCATAATAATGACTAGAAGGCTGATGAAGTAATAAATAACTTGGTATCATTAAATGGGCCCAAAACAGAGCATTAATATAGAACTTGCACTTATAGATTGAGCCGTATTAGTAATGATTAATGTAAATGAGACATTTGATTCATGGCTGAAGTGAAGTTTGAAAGGCATTTTATTTTTATAAGAAAAAGCAAAATACAAGTTATTTTACAACCTATAATTGTAACATTGGATGTATTCCTATATTTATAATATAGGAATTTTACATTCAATAATATAATGTTTTTCAATTCTTATATTCAATCCATAAAGTATTTTAGAATCCTGAATAGTTCATTTATATTCAAGATAGCTATAATAGAAAGAAAATATTGATATAAATTGTAATTAAATTAACTGTCAAAAATTGATTAACATTACAGAAATAGTTACAAAGAGAATTTATTTTACAGAAAAAATTAATTTTCTAAATTTTAAAACGATTTAAAAATAACTTTTAGACAATAATATATTCCAAAGTTGTGGTGGAAAAATGTACAATAATTCTATTCTCATTTCAGCAGAAGGGTTTTAGAATACATTGGTAAACAATAGTAACTATATTCTTAATTATAAACAAAATATGTGTGTCTATTTTTCACGCGTTTCAGAAGCTAACTCAATAAAAAAAAAATTGTTTAGAAATAGCTATGTCTCAATAAAAAAAAAAAAAAAAA
Source organism: Argiope aurantia (assembly GCA_026543865.1). Lineage (NCBI taxonomy): Eukaryota > Metazoa > Arthropoda > Arachnida > Araneae > Araneidae > Argiope > Argiope aurantia. The sequence goes on along the minus strand of JAPMOR010115485.1, from coordinate 18,112 downwards.
AAAGGTTTAATAAATAACGATGTTAATTTAGTTAAATTTGCTGTTTATGATCAGGAAACAGACATCTAAACTATAAAATGGAGCTATGCCTTTGATATATCAGATTAGCACAAGAATGCTAATGCTATGACTGATTACAGTAGGAAAAATTTGCTAAGGTTGTTTAATTCTCAGATAAAAACAAAGGAGGAAAAAAGATGACAATCTCTGCAAGCAAATTTAAAAGCATGAATTCAGAGCCTAACATTCTGAAATTAAAACAATATTTCATTTTAATTTGGGTAAATTTGAATACAATCTTTATGCTCTTAAGCACCAGGCCCTATTGGAAATAATTCGTCCAAACGGCTGAAAGTTATCCCTGATTCCATATATTATCAAATTAATCAATTTACAGAAACCAGTACCTTAGAATACATTTTACAATTAACATTTGTGGTGGATGAAAATTACTCAAGATTTAAAGACATGTATATTTTATCGTTCCCTTCTGTAAATTCCTCTTTTTTTTATACATTTTGGTTAAAATTTCATATTTATTTCTTCCATTAATATAAAGGTGTACAATAGATTCATTCTATTCTATTATATAATATGCTACTTTAACATATACAATATATGAATAGAAAACAAATAAGTGGTCTGAGGCAAAGTACCCCCACAACTATGTTCATGAATTTGATGTAAATACTGAAACCAATAACTGTAATGCAAGATCGTGTGCCTTATTTCATCTACGATTCAAATTAATTATCATATTTTAACAAATAGATATTATTTCTTTGAAATAAAAAGATTTATGGTGTTTTAACCAAAATATCTAGTTTGAATTTTTTAATAATTATAAAACTTCATGCCTGTTTTAGAAACTAAGTAAAAAAAGAGGGCGGGTGAGATGTACAAAAGAAATTTTCCAAAGATTCCATATATATGGTACTTACCTGCCATCTAAATGATCAAAATCTAGAAGGGACAACTCCTTACTGTCATGGGATAAATAAATGGTGTCCACATCCTGAAAAATAAGAATGTAATCATGAGATTATTATTATTTATTTATTAAACCAATTCCCAAAATTGTAATTGCTTGCAGACAATAGCAAAAGTAGCCGAAGGTTCCAAATCTGAGTATTACAATAATAGACACATATAGAAAGTGGTACAGTCTTACACTACAACATACTGTTTAGTTAAGCTAACTGCATACAAATTTTCTTATTTAAGAGACAATAGCAAACAATAAAATCTGAATCAGAACACATCTGATCTTTGAAATTTTTTTCTTAGATGGAATTCAGATTTTCTAAAGTGGCTCAAAATGTTTTTCTGAATATCACAAGTTACCCAACTTAATTTTATTGCATAAAACACAAATTTGTTACATAAATTACCATTGTCAATACATTATGTTTTTTTGCTTTATATGCAAAGCAGTTAAATATAGGGAGAATGTAAGTTAAATAAAAGGAATTGATTTATAAATTATCATTTTAGCTGAAAAAACTTGGTTAAACCATATTAGAGTGCTTTTAAAAATTACTGCTAATATCTGATGATCATATAAATTGCAAGTTGTTTTTAATTGCATGGTATTATTTATATGCACTCAATTACCAAAAATCTATTTTTCATATATGAAAATGTAAGTCAAACAAAAAAAAATACAATTAAAAAAAATTTTGGATATAGTTTATAAAGCAACTCCTTCCAAATAATGTAAAGATCTGAAATTTTAATATAGTTTTCATAAGGAAATTAAACTAAAAATTAAAACTTTCCAACACAATATAGTAAAATACCTATATATGTTACTATTAAAAATTATAATTCACAGATTTAAATTGAAAGATCTCCTATCTTTGTAATACAGCATTATTTATAATAATGACATCGAAGTTGGAGAAAATTGATCCAAAAAAGATTTCAGTTCAACTGATCTAAAAGCATAATATATAGCCAAGTAGTCTTGGCATTGCTATGAATACTATGCCCATCTATTTCTAAATACAATCTTTCACATTCAAAATTCTATATTTTCTTAAAATTCAAAATGCAGAAAGCAAAAGAAAAGTAATAAATCATATAGCTATAGAATTAAAACATTAAGATCAATAAAAGAAAATGAAAAATGACCAAATACTGACCCATGCAACCTCTTCTCTGTAGGGCAAACTGTGGTAATCACACATACATGCATACTGAGTGGAGTAGCCACCACAAGGTCCAGTATCTTTGGTTTCAAGGGCATGATTGTACTCAAGCATAGCCTGTAATCGGGTGGGAGGGATCACTTCCAACTTCCTGATTACATGTCTGGAAGATGGAATAATGATTAGAAAATTTTCATAATAATAAAAGTTACAATAGTTTTCCAAGTAAATAAAAATTAAATTATATTTCTTATACATTCATGGTAATCATCACACAAATTTGAATTTCTGTAATTGTAATTAACAAATTTTGTATTGGATACAAATTTAAATTTATGTAATTAAATATATCCATACTTAAATTAGATATGTTTACAACGATAATTTGAGAATTTCTATATTTTATACCAGGATTAAACACTTCTATATATACGATACATGAAGAAGCAAAATACATGAAGTTTCCCACTACATAGGTTTCAAGTTTATATATTCAATATATTCTTAAGGCTCTCAATCCTAATTAATTATCACTCTAAAGTTTTCAAATAAATGACATCTTTAACTTTACTATTCAGTGCATATATGTAAAAACTGCTTGAAGGTTCCATTCTAGAACATACAACATACAAGTAGCTATAGGAGAAGAGTATTTGTATTGAAACTAGAAATTTTAAGAAATGTTTCTTCAGGGTTTTTATTTCAAAGCATTATTGTGAAATCAAAACACTAGAAATTGAAGTCAATTGGCATATCACCTGAAATAAGAGGAATATGAGAACTGTCTCCTTTATAATTGCATGTAAGGATAATTATAAAACTCTTGCTTCTTCACATTACAACTTTTATATTCAATACACGTAATTGCATTCTAAATAAATTCAAAGAATTGAAAAATTCTGCATAATATCAAACAATTTGCTCTTCATAATAAGTGACAAAAGATTTATGACAGAACTTCCATGTACCTCTTTAAAGTAATTTTATCTATTTTACTAATCTTCTCAAACTTTAGAGCTAAATTGTATATTCACAGTGCAAATGATGGTCCTTATATTTATTTGATATGTCTGTGAAAACACTTTGCATTAATGCTTACAAAAAAAAAGTACTGATAAATTGATATAAAAATAAAATGAAATAAAAATCAAATTTGATGTTTTTTTTGGGGGGGGGCAGGGGGATTTCCACTATCCAAGTGAATCAATCATTTTCAAAAGAGATATCACTTAATATGAGCACCTGCATATAGTCATTAAGACTTTCCTTTGGATGTACTTCCAAATCAGAGAAATGAAGGGTAGATAACCGATGATAACATCTCAGAGTCAAAAACTTTGACAGAAAATAAAAATTGGAGAAATTTGATCAATGGTTTGAGCTATAGAATAGGTACTTTTTTGTATTATTTTAAATGTATAGATTAAGCTTTACTATAAGCATAAGTGCATAAGTTTACTATAAGCATAAAAAAATAGTCATTAAAAAATTATATAATATGACAACAGGGGTGCATTAAAAATCTGAAAATGCTAAGATATGAAACAAAATTTAAGACAAAAAAAAAAAAAGGAACTTCAAGAAATTTTTAAAAATTATGTTTAAAGTTAAAAGGTGCTTATACTGCAAAATAGAAAATATTTAACGAAAACCACTTATCTTTAAAATTAAGAAAAATCCATAAGTGATAGATTGATTAAACACTGAAACAGGTTTAATAATTCAATTAAAAGGAATTATTATGAATCATGATTAAATAAGTTTTTATAAACTGATTCAAAATTTGAGGAACAGTTGTTAAATGAGTATTTCAGGGGAAAAAAAATATTTAAAAGACTGTAAAAATAGCTTTTATGCAACATGTTCTAAAGCTATGGTGGAAAAATATAAAATAATATTGCCGCATTGAAGAAAGACAGTCGAATCTCCATGGCCGAATGGTCATGGCACTGGTCTCATGATCAAGAGACCTGGGTTCGAATCCCGCTAGACAATGCGATTAATAGTATATGTAAATACTTGATTTTATGTTTTCCTTTATTTCATGTTCCAGAAGATACTGGACATTTTTTTAGTTTACCAGACAAGTGTTCTGGACTTTTTTTACTGTCTCCAGAAGAGTATTCTGGAACTTTCTCTGCTTGTATAAAAGCAGAAGATTTGTCAGTCACTGTATTCTCAGTTCTGAGTTCAGTTAATAAATTAATTTAGCTCTACTTCTTCTGTGTGTGTCATTGAGTTCTATACTAGAGTTTCTATATGACATTTTTTGGTGGAGGCGCCAGGTATGATTCCATTCATCGTGGAAACCGATTTACGCAGAAGCAATCACCTTAAAGGCCTTGACCCAGAATTTGAATCTTATAACCCACCACCCAGAAAGACAAAGAAAATGCCTGTAGAACAGGAGACTAAACCAATCATCCTGACACCAGCACAACCACAATGCAGAAATCCATCTGTATTTAAAGGAGACGTGGGACATGACCCAAGCAAATAGCTTAAAGAATACGACAGAGTGTCAAAATTCAACCGATGGGATGACATGACTTGTCTCGCAAATGTGTTCTTCTTCCTGGACGGCACAGCGAGACAATGGTTCGAAAATAATGAAGATAAATTTACTTCCTGGGATGTTTTTAAATCAATGTTAAAAGAGGCATTTGGGGAAACACGGCACTATGTAAAGAAGGCAGAAGATGAGCTAAAGTATCGAGCTCAAAAACCTGGTGAAAGTACGCACCACATTCAAAGTTGGGATTATGCCATCAAGTCAAACCAGGTATGTCAGAAGAGAAAGTGTCTCACTTGATGAAAGGAGTCGCTGAAGATGTTTACCAGGCACTACTAACGAAAGAAATAACCACTACAGAGGACTTTATTAAATGGTGTAGAAAGATCGAAGAGATGCAGCAAAGGAGGATCCGGGGTAGGAAATTTCAAAGGCTCTCAAATGTGGTACCAATGGCTGCAATTGACCAACAACTGGATCTGGTATCACTAGTACGTCAAATAGTGCGTGAGGAGGTCAAGCGCCTTATATCTCCAGTAGTCGATCACGGACTCCAAGACAAAGGCATTGAAGACATAGTTCGAGAGGAAGTGGAAAATGCTTTGGCTCCTTTATCACAGACAACACCAGTGTGGACAAAGGTCAAACCAAGACGCCAACCTTACTATGCTAACGTTGCCAGACGACCTACGCCCGTAGCAGTAACACAGCAACCACAGAGGAAGACAGATGTCTGGCGCACTCCTGATAGAAGACCCGTCTGTTACAATTGTGGCCGCTCTGGCCATGTAGTTCGAAACTTCCGAGATCGCAAAGCTATTTTTGAGGCATATCGGGCTAATAGAAGAGATTTCTGCCGTCCGCCGTCGAATGAGGGACGCTATGCCGACGAATATAGCCGACCAGCGGTCCGAAATTTGTCGCCCAGCCCATCACGAGGACGATCGCCGACACGCCGCTATAGATCTCCGTCGCCATATAGAAGATCCAGTCAATCTCCTAGCCGGAGAAATGAGGAAAACTAAGCGGTGCGACCTTCCTTGGGGGTGAGGTCGCTAGTGACAAAAATCCTCCAATGCCGCAACATTGTGCCGCAAAGATGACCGGAAACAACATAGAAGTAATCGTCGACAATAAGCCAGTACCTGCCCTTGTAGACTCGGGAGCCTCATTTTCTGTGATCTCGGAGAAGTATCGTCGCCTACTGAAGAAAGTTATGTTTCCCACAACTAACAATGTTCTTTTAAAAGTCGCCGATGGAAATTACGTAAGACCAGTGGGAAAATGTACGCTTCGTCTCGAAATCAATGGCCGACCTCAAGCTTTTGAATTTATTGTTTTGCCGCAATGCAGTCACGATATCATCCTTGGTTGGGACTTTTGGGGGCGCTTCTCCAGCTGTTATAGATTGTGGCCGTTCGGAGCTCTTGTTTCAAGACGTCCTTCGAGAATCCCAAACTCCAGACTCCAGCCGTTTATTCACGATAGAAGACTATACAGTACCTGCTCGTTCAATCAGAAAAATTACTGTCTTAGGCCGTAAGAACCTTCGAGCTATCGACGTAATAGTAGAGGGAAATAGGATGCTCCTCTTGAACAAGGAAGTTGCTATTTCGTCTACTATAGTTACGCTTTTTAATGGAAAAGCCGAACTATGGGTTGCCAACGGACAAGGAGAACCTCAGATCATCCCTAAAGGCATGTGCATCGGGTATGCCGATTGGGTGTCATCGATTATACCACGATGATACGTCTGGGGACTCCATTGGTGCCACTTTATTTACTAATCTCTCAGAAGAACAGATGAAAGATCCAGAATTGGCAAGAATAATAAGAGATAAACAAAGTACCTAAGCAAGCAGGCTGGGAAACTTTGAAGTAGTCGAAGGAGTCCTCTACAAGAAGAATTTTGATCTGTCCGGAAAGAAATTTCTACCAGTGATCCCGAAGCATTTACGGCTCAGTATTCTAGAATCTCTCCATGATGACCCTACCGCCGGACATCTAGGATTCACCAGGACTTATGATAGAATAAGAAAGCGATTCCATTGGCCAGGTTTGTACAGAAATGTTCGAAGATATGTGATGCACTGCCGAGAATGTCAAAGGAGAAAATCTATTCTTCAGAAGCCACCAGCGTCATCTCGTCACTGATGTCATCTCGTGCCTATTAAACCAGCTGCCGCTCCTTTCCATCGCGTCGGAATCGACCTGCTAGGACGATTTCCAAAATCTGACGACGGCAACAAATGGATTGTAGTATGCACCGATTATTTGATACGGTACGCAGTCACCAGAGCTTTACCGACGGCAGAAGCTACCCAAATTGCCAACTTCCTACTAGAGGACATAATCCTGAAGCATGGAGCTCCACGAGTTATCATTACGGACCGTGGGCAAGTTTTTCAGTCCAAGCTGGTGTCCGATATTAATCGACTGTGCAATATCACTCATGGAATGACTATATCCTATCATCCGCAAACAAATGGCCTCACAGAGCGATTCAACAAAACGCTAGCAGATATGCTTTCTATGTATGTTGATGTCGAACAGAAGAACTGGGACCAGATATTACCATTCGTCACATTCGCCTACAACACTGCCAAGCAGGACGCGACAGGTTTTACGCCCTTCTACCTCCTACATGGGCAAGAAGCTGAAACGCCGTTGGATACGATGTTTCCTCTCTGCCCCAACGAGTTCAACCAAGAAGACGATTACGTTAGTTATCTGATCAATAAGGCAGAGGAATCGAGGCAATTAGCTCGTACACGAACTCTCGAGGCTCAGCAGAAAGATTGCCGGCATTATAACTCCAAACATCGGATGGTGGCATACGAACCAGGGGATTTGGTGTGGATTTTTATTCCAGTTCTTAAAAAGGGGCTTTCTGTGAAGCTACTCAAGAGGTACTTCGGCCCTTATCAAGTCTTGAGGCAGTTGTCCGACGTCACCTATGAAGTAGCCGATTTCGATCCTAATTCTAGAAGGCGGAAACCGAAGGAAGTTGTCCACGTTTTACTCATGAAACCATACCATGACCCAGAAGAACAAGACGGCCAACATTCTTATAAAATAATGGAGGATCCGGAAAGAGACATTTCTCAACAGACTACTCACCGTGAAGACACGACAACTTATACTGGCCCTGTGACTCGATCTAGAGCTAGAGCCACACAATGAAATGTCATAACATCGAGACGGTGTTCTTCTAAGGAGGGAGCAATGCCGCATTGAAGAAAGACAGTCGAATCTCCATGGCCGAATGGTCATGGCACTGGTCTCATGATCAAGAGACCTGGGTTCGAATCCCGCTAGAGACAATGTGATTAATAGTATATGTAAATACTTAATTTTATGTTTTCCTTTATTTCATGTTCCAGAAGATACTGAACATTTCTTTAGTTTACCAGACAAGTGTTCTGGAACTTTCTCTGCTTGTATAAAAGCAGAAGATTTGTCAGTTACTGTATTCTCAGTTCTGAGTTCAGTTAATAAATTGATTTAGCTCTACTTCTTCTGTGTGTGTCATTGAGTTCTATACTAGAGTATCTATGTGACAATATTATTCCTCTCTCTTTAGAGGGCACATAATTTCTTTAACAATGTTAAAAAAAAAAATTTGGCATTTTGCGCATGTGTGTCTCCTTCACGGTACTAAAGAACACATGTACCAAATTTTTTTCAAACCTAACAAGGGGTGTGTAGCTGCATAAGGGTAAAGCAAATAAATTTACCTAATTAGATTATGGCCATACTTAGAAATATTTCAATAAAAAATAATGTGATATCTTATAATTAAGATATATTACATATTTTCTTTCTTTATTCTTATTCTATAATAAAATAGATTTATAAAGATAAACACTAATTATTTTTAAAGATTAACATGAATTATTTTAAAGAGCACTAACTATATAAAAATTACATATGTTTAATAATATACATTCTTACTCTAAAGGCACTTGTGGAAAAATGCTTTTCACTGCTGTTCCCAACTGGCTAATCATATGGTTAACATCTTCAGAATCAGGGTCAATGGAATAAAATGTGAAAACCTTGTTCTCAACTGTCAGGCAAAGCTTTAAAATATTAAAACAATTATATTAATTATGAAATTTAAATAACTTCATGAAAAAGTTTGCAATTAAATGCCAATTTGTAATTAACTAGTTATTTTGCAAATTTAATGGTTATTAAATGGTTAACCATTAAATTTGCAAAATAAATGGTTTTAACAAATGCATATAAAAAAAATAAAAATAACAAATTGTACCAATGTCAGAATTTAAAACAACAATCAAAGAATATAATAAAATTCATAAAAATTATTACAAATATAATACAGGTTTAGAATAAAAACCTCAATATGCAGCTAAGCTCCATTCTTCTCTCTGTCAATTGTTCGTGCAGGATTGTGTAATAACCAATGAATTTAAAACTTTTACAGTTTACAGTCTTGCATAAAAATTGCTCACTGAAAACTTTTGTTTGCATACTCTTCATATCTTCTGCATATGCACTTCCTTACTTAAGATATTAATAAAAATTTTAATGCAGATTTGCATCAAACCCAAGAATGATAACATATAATTCCAAAAAATGATAAAATCCATCGTTCTGCAGAAATATGTGATATTTATTATTGTTATTACAAAAGTCACTAATAAAATTCTTTTTTCTTAGTATTTCAATCAGAGAAGAGTCAAATCTTTTAGCATACACTTATAATAATGAACAAATTTCTTTCATAAAAAAAAATAAACCCAAGCTAGAATTTAGTAAATATTAATTCATTAAAATGTTAGCAGTCTTTTTTAAAAAAATAAGGTAATATTTTGAAACAAATTTTTATATTTTATTTGACTATTATCATTCTATTTTCTATACTTACATTCTTCTTCTATTGTACAAAGAATTCAATTTAAATTTAGGTCCCATTTTGAAGATGGGAGACTTCATAATTTTGAACTGTGGTCAAATGATGAAGACGGCATTACAATCAGCATATACTTTTAAAAACTCCATGTAATACAAGCAGGTATATCAAGTATCAATTGTATAAGCTATGAATTTAAATCTAGCTGCATGCATATGGTTCCAATAAAACAGCACTAGAATGAGTGAAAGAACATATTAAAGGAAAGTTTTGTGAATTTAAGAAATTCAGCTTTAAACTTTATAGAATACTCTTTTTTTAATTAATTCTTTCAATATATATATTTCTATCACTCTTCTAAGTAAACACCAATAAAAATAGAATTATTTTAGCATGCCAAAATTCAGTATATATAGCACTTCTGGTTAGGGAGAATTTTGTTCTTTCACATATAACATTGAAGGCTTAGACTTATTATCAAAGACTTATTTCTTATTCTTAATAAAATGCTTCATGTGCATATTTCATATCTACATTCATATTACAATGATTCATGAAATACAAAAACATAGCACTAGATCTTTCTTTATAACAGTGGAGTAATAAAAGATTATCACAAAATAATGAATTTCAAATAATAAAAGCAAATCTCTGCATCTCTACAATGAATAATGCCAATATTTTCTCTTTAAATTAAGGATTTGCAAAAGCTCATATTTGTATTTAATATAAGGAGGCTGTCCTAAGTTTTTAGTCTTTTTCTTTGTTAGATTCACTCCAATGATGACTTTCCTTTGAATTTAAAATAAATCTTTTTGTATCACATTTGTTGTAAAGCAACTTCTTTGAAAAGTTCATAATTATCTTATGCATGAATGAATTGGATTCCACCACTCTAAAGCTCTTTACATCATCTATGAAGAGTTGCTATAAATTGATGACCTAAGGATAAAGTAAATTTTATAGAAAATATATGAAGGTAAGAAAACTTTTGAAATAAATGTTGTATAAACTTTTTATTTCCCCCACTATTGAAATAAGGTTGTGTGCATAACTTATACCAATGGAAAATATTATTTAAGATTTGAAAGAATAATTAATATTCTATGCTTACTACAGCAGACTATAATATGTTCTACAAGGTAATATTCATTTCCCAAAAATATCTCTTAACATATTCAGATGTTCAATTATTATGCAATTACACAAATAAGAAATTCTTAAGATTCTTTCTTACTCATTCTTAAAATGTCAATATATAGTTTACCTGGTTGTTCTTCTTGCTTTCTATAGCTTGGATATCTAAGTAATGAAATGTGTGTTCAATCTAAAAAAAAAAAAAAAAAGCACAATAAACAATTTGAAATAATTTACAGTAAGAACATATTAAATAAATGCTTGCTCTTATGACTTCTTTACTCATTCACTCAAAATTATAAAATTCTCTAATATTAATAAAGATAGAAGTCTGTTTACACTTTGGTACTCCACAGAATAGATCTTAGATTTAAAGCAATTAAATTAAGCACAGATATATTTTGAAGTATGAGAAGGTACATCTCAGAAATACTATTTGTTGGACAGGGCAACCTGCTACACAAAAAATGAGGCATAATGATAAATTTTTCAAATTTTTATATGCTTTTTTTAATCCTCTAGTTGAATATCTGCGGTATAAATTGAGTATAAAAACTATTATGAAAATCTGTACAGAAATGACTTTTCTATGTAGTTTATTACAGTTATATACATTTCAAAGGAAAGAATTTTAACTGCCATTGATAAAATTAGCTCAAATCATATAATTCTGTTTACTTTTTTACTGAAATTTTACCAAGCTAAAATTAAGGTAGAAATAGGATCTGATGATCAAATAAGAAATTTTTGAATTCAATTACAATACCATGTGTTATATATATATATACTAGCCGCCTTTGGCGACCAGCCGGTTCGTCAGTATTACCGCTCACTACAATTTTCAATTAAATATTTTAAGTAACTGGTCTCTTAATAGATTCTCAAAGAAAACCTTTTTAATCTTCAAATTTTGATAGTCATACCAAACTTATACTGTTGCTTAGATCGTTTCGTTCAATTTACTATATATATTTTGCTAATTTGTTGTCATTTCCGGTAAAACTTCAACTTTAATTTAAAGTGGAAATGATGAAATTGCAATTAATATAAAGATATTTTTTAATAAAACCAAGTGTTTTATTTTATTTATCATCTTTATTGCTATTTATTTATTATTATTATTATTGAATATGAGTATTGCAAACAGAATCGCTTGGTATATAAGTCTTATGTAACTACAAAATATTTTTCATAATTTATGTAATATCTGAAAGAATATTTCAACAAAAATTTCTCAGATTCAGCATAAAATTCAGTTTTTAGTTTTGCTTTCAAAATTTAGAAAAACTCAACATGAAATTAATCAATATACCCAGATACTATAGCTAGACTACTAAACTCAGTGGCACAACAGCCCATATGGGCCAAGGCCTACAGTGCCCATATCTGTTTTCTTGACCAAGGGCCCTGGGGTGCAAGGCATATGTCCCGTTTAGGTGGTCAGCCTAACGCGGAACCCCCAAGCATGATTAGTCCTCAGTTTATCGACCCATTCAAGGGAATGAAAGGCTGAGTCGACCTTGCCCAGCCTGAGGATAGAACCTCAGACCTGTGCATTGAGAACACAATTACACCACCAGGCTTCACTATGGTTAGAGAGGGTTATTTTTTTTAAGGTTGAGATTATGCTTATTTCTTCTGCAAATTATAGGAGAAATTGAAGTGGCGTTACATTAGTGCAAAAGATAATATGAAATAGATTAACCAGTTCTTAATGACACTAGGATGTCATGGACTTGATTCCATTAGGAAGTTCATATACACAATAAATAGAACAGATGTAAGGCTATTAAAATAATACAACTAGTGTCTGTCATAGTTCAACCATTAAAAATATTTTATTGAAGGAATCATGAATAACAAATTATACATAACATATTTAACTGAAATTAAACACAATCAATATACCTGCAAAATCAGTTGGTTATCAAAAGTATGTTTATTGAAATAAGTGATAAAAAACAAATCTTAAAAGAGTCAATTTTAATCAGATATATGCATCTGTATAAGTATATATAATGTAGCTAAAAAAGTGAAAAATATTTAAAAATACATTTCATAATAATCAATTGTACCTATTATATATCATAAATATTCATCATAAACTCATAAACATGTATACAAAAAAATCCAAGTTAAATAAATATGAGCAAACTTACTTTAGTTGGAACCTTGGCAGTAAGAATAAATAATCTACATGCTGAAAATGCCTAAAAAAGCATTAATAAAATTAATAAAGTAACCAAAACAGTAATAAAAGAAGGTGGATACAGAAATTATAAATAAAATTTCCCAGATTAAACTTGCCACATTTCCCCAACATATGGCTACTAATTATATTATTCCGAGCCTTCTTCCTGATCAGAATCACTGTATGTTTAATATACACTATTAAAAATATTTTAATAAGTAATTTAATATAATATATATTCTTTTTTCATGAAATTTCATTTTTAAAAAATGGAATGAACATTCTAAAAAAGCATTAAAATAGTACATAACATTTTTATATGAAAAAATATTGAAAATTTCGACAATTTACTAAGATTGTATATTACTGCTAAAATTGCTGTTGCAAATTGCTATTAAAATTGATAAGAACCCTAAGAAACATTAAAATTTCTTTTGGCAAAATAAATTATTTTAACAATAAAAGTTAATGTGGTTTTTGTTGAAAATTTTAAGACTGTTCAATAATTAATTACTATTCTTTGCACAAGTACCAGAATTACATGTTGCATCATTAATATAAAAATAGCACGAAATTATAGCAACTAATAATATATATTTTAGTGGGGAGGCTAAAACCCATTCAAAATATTATTTAAATTTTTTTTTTAAACAAATAATAAGAAATTATTTACTCAAGTCAAAAACTTATGTTTTTATAAATAAATAAAACATTTTTAATCTCATATATTATTGAAAACAATGCTAAATGTAAAATACTAATTTAAAAATAATAACTCAAATAACAAAAGGCAAATTCTTGCTTATTACAATTAAAATGCAAACAACTGCAAATAATAATTAAAAATTAATTTCAAAATTGAAACTAATTATTAGAATAAAAATAAAAAATTCTTGATTTAAATTAACCAGTCTTGCTTTAAGTGAATTAAAAAAGTTTAAAAGCTTCTTTTTACAAAATTTTGAGGCTTGCAATTTTTTCTTCAACTCCTAAATTTTCTTTTTAAGCTGCCTAAATAATTATTTATTTTAATTTTAATTCTTTGAGCTAATGCAGACTTTTTCTTTTTTTTATCAAATTTTCACTTAATTCTTTTTCATATTTTCATTTCTTCTCTTTGTATTATTCGTATTTGGCTCGTGAATTTCTCACACTTAAAATAAATTGTGTTACAATTTAAAATTACTTATTATACTATTTCCTTGAATGCTGCCATAAACAATTCTTCTTCCAACCATTGTAAGTTCTTCCAAAAATATCATTATCAACAAGGATATAGTATAATTTAAAAATTTTGAATTGAAAACAGGTCTAACCAAAATTCATTCATTCATTCATTCTTTATTCTTTTATTAGTGAAAACCGTACTTTCGAAAATTTCATTAGGGTAGGTGTTAGCAATGTTCATCAGTTTATTATTCTTCTTACAGTAATGAAATTCCAGAAAGTCACCATTTCCTAGAAAGAACATTGTCCAAAATTGCTGTTGTTTTGATCATTTTGGTGACATTAGATTTCAGATGCTTAGAAATGGTAGCCTGAAATTTCTGATAGCATGTATGCTTAGCACAGAATGCTCTAGTGGACAACTTTTTCAGATTTTTAAAAAAATATTTTTATGAATTTCCCTGAATTTTCTAGATTGATCAAATTTCCCGAATTCCTTGTTCTGTCACCATTCTGTAATAGATGTTCATCAGTTTATAATAATATTCACTATTGGCAATTTCAGGAGAATCTAAAATTCTTTCCATATGATTTAACTGGAAATTTTCATCCATAAAAGCCTTGTATTGCATTGCCATTGTTTATTCATCAGTATACATAATATTTTAATATCAAGTGATTTTTTTATTCAAAAGTAGTATTTAAATATAACATGTTGTGGAATACATCTAAAAATAGTTTGCTTAGGGAATGCTCTCATCTTACATGCGATTAATTGTGAACCAGAAAAAGGTTGTATCATCTTTAATTCAATGTAAAAAACAATGAATATCAGAAAAAAAAAACCCCAATTCCATGTGATTTCTATGGTTTGAAATATTTTAAATTTGACAAGAATGACGTAAAAGAATTGAAAGTGAAAATGATGGCAGTATTTGATAAAATTAATGCAATTATTTGGAATACATTTGGTAGAGTTACATCCTTGTAACTGAGAATATAAATAAATACTGAATGCATATAACCTTCATGGCGCAGTTTCACCTATCCATCCTGCTATTTTATTAACCCGGCCAATTATTCTTTACTTATTATTATTCTTTACTTATTCCAATTTATTCTTTACTTATTATAACAAATTTTATTTACCTTATCATTACACATTTTTTTTTTCACAACCTGGATATACACAATGTTTTAGATATCCTAATAACAATACTGATCAATATTGAGAGGCCCTTCACCCTTGACATTCCCACATACAATTTTGAGAAAAGCATTATTCAATTAAATCAAAAAATAGCAAAAATAATTGTAATTTTCTCTATCTCTAGAATTAATTGTGAAAATTAAAAAATCTGTTGACCAAGCAGTATCAATATGTCTAGCAAATTTTAGATTGTTATCATTCAATAATAAGGAGACATTTTTGAGATTGAGAGACACACATATTTATTTTCTACTTTATACAATATAGAATTGTGTATCACAGATGTAAATAGCATATTCAAGGTTGGAATAACATTAACAAAAAACTTTTTATTTCAAACAATAAGTTCCAATTTATTTTCAAAAATTCTCTTGCTAGTTCATACCACTTATTTTCTTCTGTCCAAAGTTTTTAATTTGAACTATCACAGGATTATTCATATTTTTAAGCTATGAAACATATCCATTATTTTATAAGCCAAGAATTATTTACATGTTAATTAGAATTTAATGCAAAATTAGCTAATAATAAAACTTATACTGAAAAAAGATATAATATAGATATATTTGTTTCCCAGCAAACAAATGAAATGAATATATAGCAATAATAGACAAATTGATTTCAAATAAAAAAAATTATGTATATTGATAATACATTTAATTTTATGCTTATAATATTAGAATTATAGCTTTATTCATAGAAAAAGAGTTTAATTATACATTCTGTACCATAGAAATGCTTGAAAAGTGGAGCAAAGCTTACCAGAACTCGATTCTCTGTTTTTTCAGGCTTTGTTTCCATGCGCACAGCACATTTTAAAGAAATCTTCACATTCCGTCCTAGAATGTGTCGAATACTCTCTAAAATATGAATAAATAATTTTAACTAATACATAATAACCTATTAAAAAAAAGAAAATAATAATAATTTTCACATTGTTTCACAGTTGTAAGTGACTAAGAATAAAAACTTAATATATTATTTTCACTCAAATATAACCAAAATTTGAATGACAAAGAGTTATTTGATAACTAATAATATATTTAGAGATAATAATATTTATTACACAACTATACAATATATAGAAATTAATTTGATTTACTTCAAAATATGTTTCTGAAAATAAACTAAAAGAATCTATTTAAAAAAAAATCCTTCAATAAATAAAGTGATCATACTTTAAGTGATTAGTTTCTTTTCATCTGCAAATTTAAAAATGCAAAATAATACTAATATTTTACAATTTATATATTGTTATATATATAAAGCATATATATTGTTCTTTACATAAATTCTAATTAATAACAATAAAAAAATCATTAAATTAATTATTATGTTTATTCTACTGTCAAAACAAGATCAAACTGATAAGAAGTATTAATCAGTTTGAAGATCAGTTTTCACTTTCAATTTCATTTACTTAGCATTTTAATATAATATTTATATAAATGCTGTATTCACTATAATGCTCTATAAAGGGCAATTTTTCATATAACTTGTCATGGAAAAAAATATCACAAAATAGTTTATTTTGCAAATAAAAACAAAATTTAGATAAATTACATCACAAGAAAAATTACTTTTTTTAAAATATATGGAAACTTCATAAAATGGATATTTTTATGTAATGAAATCACTAATAAAATAGCTGTTCTTGAAAATGAACTTTATTTATATATATATATATATATATATATATATTTAATATCATATACAGACAATCATACAGATATAAAATAAGAATCAATAAAAAAGAATAAGGATTTTATATCCTAAATGTAAACTTTAAAAAAAAATTATTTGAATACAATTTTTCTTTTCACATATAATAAAATACATGCCATTTAAAGTGAAATTATTGAAGTATTTATACTTCTATAATCTTATTTTATACATAACATCTGTATTTCTGACAAAAGAAAATAAATACCTTCCAACTTAATATTTTCTTGAGTTAGGACTTCTTTCTCCATTCTACTAATATATATTAAACATTTAAAAGCGCCTGCTTTTTATCGAAAAACATCTCCAGGCTCAAGATAACAGACAGAAAACATTTGCTGTTACCTCTCAAAAAGATTGATAACATTAAATAAGGGTCAAATCTAAATATCAAATACCAATGTGACAACTTTGGAAAAAAGATAACAATATCTGTACTAGATTTGATGGCAATACTTGGTTTCAATTTAGAACATATCTGAAACAAAATTATACTACTTATAAAGTATAAGTATAATAAGATTTCATAATAAAAACTGATGTATGCTTCAAAGAAAGAAAAAAAAAAGTTTATAAACTTTTATTTATTTTAAAATATTTTTCTTAAATTTTACTTGTCATTTAATTAAAATTATACATATCTATATATTATTGAATTTATATATAGAAGCTAAAGTTACTTGGTCATACAGGAAATTCAGGTAAAAGATGGGCAATGTTACCAAGTTATAACATTTTTAAGGAAAGTTGCCAAATATGTTAATCTTTTCTCTTTTAAATTTCTTATTATATTACTTTGGCAAATTTTGGCATATTTAAGCAACTTTTTTTCTTTTGCCTTGGCAAGAAATCTAGTACCCGATTCTCCTGTTTTCACAATTTATTTTATAAGTGATTTCTCAATCCCAACATGTTTCAATTATAGCAAATTATTAAAATTACAAAGCTAATTTTTCATAAACATCAGAAACATTTTGCAAATGTTAAATTCAAATTTTATGAATTATTCTAAAAATTTGGTTTCTTATCACAACTTATACATAAAATTTTCTTTCAATAAACTATTAGTTTTAGTACGTGTTTTCAAGATTAACTTTTAATTTTATGTGTTTTAATAATCGTACAGTGCTACTTGCTTTTGATT
>JAPMOR010115476.1:6147-18026 GCA_026543865.1 Argiope aurantia | reverse complement strand
TTATTTTTAACAATTTAGAAACAAGTATTCAGATTACTTGAAATCTTAGGTTAGGAAACTTCATTAAATTAAAGAAATGATGAAAAAGTGCTGTGTCATAAATTGCAAATGATCCCTTTTTAACTAATTTTGCAGTTGAAAAAGATACATTTGTTCATCACAAAGAAAAAATATTTTTTAAATGAAAATTATTTCTCTTATAGCAATATTCGTTCTAATTAGAAAAGAAAGGTGATACATAAATCCTACTACTTATAATAAAAATCCCTAAATTTCATCCAAGAATAAACTACCGTAAATGAGCATTCTGGAAGTGTCCCCAGATAGCTTTTAATTAGTCTGTCTTTTTTAATTATAGATGAAAATTCTATCAGGTCAAAGGAAAAAAAGGGGGTAATTTTTTTTTAGAAAAATCTTCAACGACTTTTCTTTTTTTTCCTTTTAAGGACAATGATACTCTGCATTAACTAGAGTTAGATTATTACCAGATATTTTTCGTGATAAAGTCTCTACTAAATGAAGCTACTCAGGTTCTGTACTTTTATAATAGTAAATACTTTGTCGCATTCTAGTGATAAACTAGCTCTCAAGAAAGAAACATTTTCAGCTGAAGCAATATTTATCTTAATTAGAAAAGAAATCTTTTCAGCAAATCACGATATTTTTAAGAAATAACTCAAAACTTCTTTTTCTGCTAAATAGTAACAAGCAAGCGTGAGAGGATGTTCCTGGAAGGTCCGGAGATAACTCTTAATTATAGAAGGGCTCTTATAATTAGTGGAATGTATGTTAACAACAAGGGAAAGAGAAGAGCATTGTTTCTTTTGGGAAAAGTACTCTTCTCTTGTGAAAAGACTTTATTCTTTTATTTTTACAGATAATGAGTCAATGTATAAAATTGGCGTGTTAGACTTTATTAGCAGGTTCATTTGAGTAGCAAGTAACAAAAGGAGTAAAATGTGTTTAAATTCAGGGTAATATTAAGGAATGATTTGCTTAAAATGAAAGAGAATGTATACTTAATCATGAAGGGTACAACAAAAGTCTTCAAATGTTCAAATTCAAATGAAATATATTCATTAAAAATGGTTCATAGTGCTCCTACTTAGACTTTCTTATGCACCCGCAGTCTATTTTTAAATAGTTCTCAAAATGAGGGGGTTGTAATTCAGTGATATTTTCTAAACATGTTTCATTAATCTAAATTTTGTTGTAGTTTTGATATTATCTGTCAGTATCTGTCATTCCTCGGATCAAATTTTATGCAATTGCGAAAAATACCATAAAATGATAGAAATAAAAATTGCAATTGGATTTTGATATTATTTGAACCACCGGTATTTAAAATTTTAGATAGATTTAAAGAAGTAAATCTGAAAGGAACAAGAAATCTAATTTTGAAAATATACATTAATTAACGTATTATATTTACTACTAATAAAGATAAATATGCACATATCTCTGCATTCCTGGATCATTTGGAAATGTTTAAGCTGTTCGTTTATACATAATGAATGAATTCTATCGTTCATTTTCTTTATATTTTATTTAATTAGCTTTCTTCAAGCTTTTTATCTTTACTCCATATGCATTTAAACAATTTTAAGCTAGGGAAATGAAAAAAAAGTAAATGCATTATTTCTTTTTTTTAAACAAGTAGTATAAATTGTTGATGTTAGAAATAGTCAAATTTAGTGCTTTCAAATTATTTTTTAGCACTTAACTTCTAATATATTTTATTTAACAAAAAAACTTTGAATACAGCAGTTGTTTGTCTACATGAGATGCTAATTCGATTTATTTTTTTTAAAACTTTAATATTAAGGAGGTTACAGTGAAATGAAATTTTCAACCCCTCACCATTTCCACCTGCTTTGAGCTAGATGGCCTATTTGCAAACTCATCCAAGGGTTTTACAGTTTTAGCAACATATTCCAAGCTTGTAAAAATGCAAATTGCTCTAATTATCTTTTTACAAAATTACTCTAGTATATATATATATATATATATATATATATACTCTAGAACTCTAGTAGACTATAGTTCTAGAGTAGAGTTTCAACCTTTTGTTTGCTTATCAGGTAGATTTTTACCTTCATTTTTAATTTGAAAAACGAAATGCAATTAAATTATATGTGAGGAAACTCATCGTATTCTGTAATGATAATATAGTTATCAAAAACTCTGACTTTTCGTCATATTTTTCTCCACTGAACCTTTTAACTAAATATGCATATGATATATTCATTCCAAGGCAATATTAGTGCAATACTTTTAAAATAGAGGATAGGCAAGAAGTTATTTGTTTATGTATTTATTACCAACATCGCTAAATTTTTTTCATTTCTAAAATATTGTTATGGAGGTCACACAAACGAATTTCCCCCCTACTATTTCGTGCGTTTTTGAGGTACAGTTTCACGTAGAGACATATACGCAGCTGTTTAAAATATGTCTTAGAATCTCAGGCTGATAAATAACGAAGCATTTCATCCAATCTTCTATCCAATACTTTTGGAGAATGCCATTTTCTTTTGATGAATATACTCGCTACTTGTTTAGTCGTAATACATCTGTCTTTAATATTTTATAAAAATTCATTAATTTATTTAATTTTGCGCTTGATAACGTAACAAATTAACTCTATAATAGCGATATTTTTTCAATTTTTTATATTTAAGATATAAAATGCAGCATACTGCAATATATATATTTTATGTAAAACAAAACTTCAAATATGTACAGATTTACCCTTATACATACACATAGAAAAACAGCGCACCCGTTACGTTTCAAAATTAATGAAAGAAAGTTTCTGCAGGAAAAGCTGTAGAGATGTCTGCTTCTACATTAACAAATAACAAAACATAGATTTCTCAGTCCACATTTTGTGAAGGAAAGATTTTGTAATTGCAACTCCTTCTTTATTTGGAAAAACCACATTTTTAACACTATGTTTATCAAGGGGGAATATTGACCCCTCTGATAAAACTTATTCTTAATTTTCTTCAAGAAAATTATTAGCGCATTTTATGAAAATATTTTAATTAGTTTTTACTTACATTTGTAAAAATCCCAAATCTTTTCTTTTTTCTTCTTTTAGTTACGGAGAAATGTATATAATATACCTACTTTTACCGAAAGGGTTATTTTGAGAATTCGAATAAATATAGTTGAGAATATATACATTTATATTTAAATATGTAACGGCTTCATAGGGATGCACATAGATATAGGTATAAATATAGGAATAAACTTAGGTTAGTAAAAAATAGGTTAGTAAACTGTGTGTGCATAAAAAGCAAGAAGACGAAGCCGAAAGTCAGTCAGGTGGAAGCTATTATAGGTTGTTAGTAAGAAGACGTTTGAGTCAAGGTTTTGATAGAAGATGAGGATAAAAGAATATATGGTATTGAAGACTTAGATTAGAAAATAAACACTTTTTTTTAGTAAATAAACACAAAGGAACTCCCTTTTCATTACTCTGATTCCTCAACAAATATATTGAAAATATAAAAGTTTTTCTGCTTTAACTTCATAATAGATAGGTCAATTTATATATTTTTTTTCTAATTAAATACCGAAAGGGGTCATTTTGTCACCTTTGGTGGAAATAAGTATATACCAACTCATGGTAAACCTAGTGTTAAACGTTTACCGAAGTAAACATTTTAGCTTTATACAGAACAATTTTCAACGGAATAAATTAGAATATAAATACAAAGCACAATAAAAAAATTAAATTAAGTAATGAAATGGATAAATAAAAATGTAATAAAAAATAAATTTATTCGTAAATAAATATACTTTTATCCATTGAGAGTTTTTGAATATTTTTAAACAATTCGTCCGGTTTTACTCTTACTTTCAGAAAAAATTTTAAGATCAAACATACCTTTCTTAAAAATACCATTTAGAAAGAATATGACTTTTTTTCACTGCAAGCGTTGTAATGGTTCATTTAAATATGAAATAAAATCATGGAAATCCATCAGGAATTTTTCATATACAAGTATGCGAACGAGTTTTCGTTCTCCTTGTGAAATATCCTAATTTGGTTAGGAATGGATACAGATGGAATTCTGGAAGTAAGACATAAAATTTGCAAGAACAACATTAGAAGAACAAGCGCGAGATATTTCTTTATCCTTTGCTTTATAAAGATTGTGAATATCTTATTTTGTGCAATTGGAAGCTGTCGGGTCAGAGAATATGAAACGAAATTTAAAGCTGACAGACTATGAAATATAATTTCAATATATAAAATGATATATGAAAATATAACGACTGTGAAATTACAAACTATATGAAATAAACGACTGTAAAACTACAAGCTATATGAAATGAACGACTATGAAATATAAGCTATAACTAAACGCATAATATATAAAGCTCAATTTTTAAATAAAAAATTATTTTGTGGATGCAATAAAAAATAATACAACGTCTATATTCGTATGTTGTAATATAATTCGTATATATGTAAATGTAAATATATGAACGAATACAAAATAAAATTTTAAATATAATATTTCTCATACGTCTCTTAAGTATTGCTTTTAGCCACATCTTCTTCATGACATGGGATATCCTTGAATAAATCGTTCTTTTGCAGCATTTAGTAAAGAGAAATTTTGTTCCGATGCATAACATCGGTATTTAACGTCGACACACAGAGACGAGACATATCCTGAAGCAGATTTTTCCGAATCATTCTCAACCTTTTGATTCTCAAGAAAAAGGAGAATTTTTAAGAAAAATGGAAAGAGCTCTTACAGCAGAATTTCATGCCACGCTTCTTAGAATTGTGCAAGCATTGAAAAATGATTGAATCAGAAATTTACTTTTTGTATATCTTCTCGAAGAATTATTCTAGAATTTTTATTTTAAAGCTTTTCTTCAGAATATTTTGTTAAAACTAGCATTCAAGGAATATATTGCATACAAAAAAAAATGTTTTAAAGATCAATTTCTTGTCTTTCTGTTTGAACTGAGCATGCTGCTACATAATAAACAGAATTTGTTTTTCTTACAACAATAAGTAATTGTATTAAAATTTTTCTGCGATTACTATATATTTTTGGCTAATTAAAAATAGACGTTTAGTTTTATGTTATATTTTTTTAAATAATTAATTTTTTGATATTTTATTTCGAAAGTACTTAATAAAATATCACATACACTGCATAAATTTGTTTCTTTTCCAAAATAAAATTATTCTTATATTTTCTGAATCTACATTTATACTCTACAGTTAAATAGATTCGCCAATTTTTGATGTAATATAATAAATCAAGTTTATTTTACAAACGCAAAGTTACATATTGAATTGTATGTACAGAAGAAATATATTTCAATGAACTTTCCTTAAAATCAAGTATATATAATAGTATTTTATGGAAAGAAATCTGTTGCACGGCTTTGAACACAAATGAAAAAATACCAGTATTCCATTTTCTTACAATTCTATTTCTGGAAATTTATTAGGTTGCGTGACTGTTGTAGTCTTATCGTATTATTTATAAGGCATTTTTTTCTGACATTAAGACATTTAAACCTTAAGACACATCTCATTTCAGTTTGTATTTAACATAATAAAATGAAATGAAAAACAAAATCTATGAAATAATCCCTAAGAAAATCAGCTGGTCAGCAGTACAAAACATTTCAAGGAATTGGTATTAACATTAAGAAAATTGGATAATATTGAAAGAAAATAAGCGTATATTTTTAGGACTGAATTGTCACCAGAAACAGATAGGTAAATCTTTATAAATTGAATTTATTTCTGATACACATTTCTTTTATTTTAGATCTTCCATTTCATTGCGATGGCGTTAGTGTTATTTCTTTTTTCAAGTTCTGAAATGAATAATTCCGAAAACGTCTGTGCTCTCTTTAACATGGACTACCTACTTTAATAATTCTGGAAAATAGATATCAATTCTCTTTTTTTATATGCGCTATTGGATAAAAAATAAACTTAAGTTATAAACATTTGATATACGATTTTTATTTCATTAGAAAGTTTCTCAAAGTGTTAGTTTCATTTCTATTCAAGAGATTTTGATTCCTCACCTTCGTTGTTTGTTATAAATATCTTCAGAAATAATATTAAATTTCAAATTATCAATATAATTAAAATAAGAAATTGTCAAAATAAATATCTGCAACTGATATTCAATCTATTCAATTTAATAATCCATCTAATAATTAATTCATTTCCCAAATGTCCTAAATTTACTAAGAGGATATTAAAAAGGCATATTACTAAATATCAATGACAATCAATTGATAATAAAATAAAAGTAACATCTCTAATTAATTCTTTACAAAGTTTCAATGATTTCACTAAAATTCACCTTATAGTTTTCAAATAAATGTCACAAATATTCAACATTGTTCCTAATTTTCTGAAAATAATATTACTTTTTTTGTTATTATTTTGCCGATGGTTGGGATTCATAGTATAATGAGTTACAAATCTCGACGAAAGCAATTTTCTTTAGCTGTTAACTGTTACTTCCTATCTAATTAGCTTTTATAATTTTTCCTCGCAATGAGACACCTTAAATAGGCTCATTTCATGCAATTGCTGAAGCATCTCTTTCGAAGAAATTTCGTAATTTAAGGTGCGTTTAAAAAAGAAATCCTTTCATTCTCAGGAAGAATCACCCTAGAGGGGTTATCGAAATGCATGTTTGAACAAAATAATGGCATTTTAGATGACAAAAGAATAAAATTATTTTACACTTAAAAAGATACCAGCTAATGGGGCAACTACGAAAAGTGAAATGAATTACTAATTTCGCGTTGATTAATTATTAATATCGACCCTCCCGAGGTTTAAACTCGTAATAATTTAAAATTTGTGAGATTTCTTTTGTTTTAATGTTCTTACAAATATAAGAAAATTGTGAAAGGAATTTTAAAGTTACGTGAATTGTTTGATTAGAAAACTTTTAGAATTGCATTATTCTTGATCATATTAACAAAGATCAGAATTTAACATGTGGGTTATATAAAACCTAGGTAAAATATCTGAGCGAATTTTCTTTAGATCGGTTAAACAACTTCTTTGAACATTTATATAAAGCACGAAAACATATCTATACTTATTTATAATAATCTCCATTGATAAATCTGAAGTTCTTCTTTCGACTTCAAACAGACTGTTTTTATATTCTTCTATCGAATTATTTATATAATAATAATTATTAACATGTACAGCTTGCCCGATATTACCTCAGGAAAAAAAGAACTAAGGGAATAAAAATTATACTCTTATGTCTAGCTATTAATGGATATGGACAACTTCAATAATAAATAAAAATTATAATATATTTTTGTCAAATAATTCACCGCTTATTTAAGATAAATTATGAAGATATTTAGTGAGATTTTATGCATTACAAATATCCACTTATGCAATATTTGCATTAAAGAAAAACAAATGGCAATGTTAATGTTTAACTGATGAATCAATAAATAAAGATCAGACGTATTCTGTTGTATTAGTCCTTTTAAATTAATTAAAATTAAATGACAAAGAAGACTACTATGTTTTACATCACTAGAAAGTGAAAACAGCCTCGTTTTTTGGAAGCATAGAAGAAAGTCCAAGGAAGAATGTCATGGAATTTTTAATGAATATTCATTGTCCTAACCTGAATAATTCAAGAGTTCTAGGAGTGTAAATCATCTTTCAAGTAATTCTTTCAGTGCTTCAAACAGAATTCTTTACCATTTCTTTGGAATGAAGCATAAAATTTGTTTTTCACCTTTCTTCACTTTGTAATTGGTTCGAAGTTAATATAATGAAACGATATCCATTAAAGTAAAAGAAAAAATAAAGAAATACTGTGTATTTTTCTCCACTTCTAGCACTCCAAATACTAATTACAATGACATTCGACAATTAAGATTTATTTGCTAACTGTGAAGAAAATATTCTTTCACGTTTGCTTTGTTTTTACGTCACAGAAAGAAATTCGGAAGCATTTCCATGAAAATACCAAGGTTTGCTGAAAAGTTTCCTTTCCTAATTAAGATAAATTTTGTATGGAATTTTATCTTTTTTAAGAGCTAATTTGTCACTACGATGTAACAAAGCATTTTGTATAGAAAAAATACGAACGCTGAGATACATCTTTCATTGTTAAAGAATGTTTTAATTTTATAAACTAAATTTTTGACTATAATTAAAGTCGGCAGGATTATCTTTAAAAGAATAGAAACTTTATGTAAAATATTGTTTGCAGTTTTGTGTTTGATTATCCTAAACTTGACATTGACCATAAAGATTACACTTTTACACTATTTGGCAGACATTTTCTTGTATTCTACCTATAATGTTTTACATTTATGAACACAGCCATTAATATCCATAAAATTCAAAACTGCGGTTTAAAAAAAAGGAAAATAATAAATAATAATAATGTATAAACTATTTTATATATGCACTTCATAAAATATACATAATTAAAGATATTATTTAATTTTTTTATCATAAAACATTAAATATTTATAGTCCTGAAGTTTTAAAGCTCCCTCTTAAGTAACAGTATGTTACGAATTTTCTTTACCGGGGTTCGTTTGGATAGTGGGAGTGATATGGTGTAAAGAACGCTCAATCAGCAGGCAGAAGTAGAATAAAAACAACGACGTTTATTTACACGAAGACACACAGGACAGCACAAAGCGACAACTATATACAGCACAGAAGACGATTATCTTCACCGGAGACGTGTAGCATACAACAGCATACGCAGCAGCATACAACCAGAATCTACCGCAGACAGTAGCGCACAGCTCAGTTCAGCACTAGCTTGCCTCAGTCGCTTCCGACTCCTCCGTCTTCTACTTCTCCGACTCTGGCTCGGATTACTGACTTCTACCTTCGCTGCTCTCGAACTCGGTCTACTGGCTTTTCCGCTCCGTCTTCGGACTACTCCGTCGTCTTCGACTACTGGCTTCCTCGTCCCTTTGGCAGCGGCGGTCGCTTCCTTTTATAGGTCTCAGGAGGCGGGGCTAGAAGCCTCTCAACCAATCAGGAACGTTCGAGGCGTATCTCGGTTCCTACTGGACGGATCGGGAAAATTCTCGAAGTTTCGGGTATTATCTATTTTGGCGCCAAAGTCGACGAATTTGTCGCCAAGTCGCCAAATGGTCGCCAAGTTTTTCGCCAAGTTCTGGGACCCCCGACACGACGCCCAGACTCTGTTCCATAGAGATGACTGTAAAACATTCTTTCCAATGATGGAACCAACTATGCTGGGAAGCAGCATTACGGATTCGTAACAAGTAAAATAATTTTTTATAATTTTATGAAAATATAAAAATGTTTTGTTTAAAATGCATATTTAATTTTTTTTTGACAAAAATATTTGCTGATTTATTTCACAGACCATTTTCCTTCTCCGAATCAAAACTATTCTCCATAACTAAATTTTAATCAATTGTTAAACTATAATATATTTTGCTTGACAAAAGTTATTTTTAGCCCAACTGAAACACGAAGTACTTTTTAGGGATAAGTTCAAAGATATAATGATCTCATACTCCAAACAATGGAAGAAAAATATTTGCGAAAACAATTTCCATTATACAAGATATATTACTCGCTTTCTGAACTAAATAAAACTTGCCTGCAGTGTAGGATATAGTGTGAAATAAGGTATAACTAAAAATTCTGTACTAAAAATTATATTTTTTATAATATTGTTGTTTCTGACTTTTCTAAATTAACAAAGTTATAGGTTTTCCAGTATTGCGATAAAATGTGTAACACGAATTAATGTTGAAATATAAAAGAATATTGTTTTAACTCAATTTTTTTTTTCAAAAAAGTCCATGGAGAAGTTCAGTTTTTGAATTAAACAATACCCAATTTCGGAAACGAGCTGCTTAATCAAAAGAAAAAAAACTGGTTAAGTATAAATTTAATCAAATTATGATGATGGATGTTAAATCTAAGATGTTTTTAAGATAACACTTTGTTGCTCAAAAAAATATTTTTGTGTATCACAATGAAAATAATTTTGTTAATGAATGAATGAAAAATATTATATTTTTCATTCGTTTTAATTAGAAAATAAAGGACATAAGTTAATTATACTATTTATAGCAAATTTTTCTAAGTTCATCCAAGAATGAATGAAAAACTGCAGTCAAAGTATGCTTTTTAAGTGCCTACATGTAACTTTTAATTAATGAAAGTCTTTTTTAATTAGATATGAGTATTCTAACAGGTCAAGAAAAAATATATAGAGGTAATTTTTTTAGAAAAGTCTTCTGCAGCTGTTCATTTCTTTTCTTTTTTAAGCATAGTGATACTCTGTGTTAACTAAAGTTAGACTATTACCAGATATTTTTCTCGACAAAACATCTTCCAAATAGCGCCTCTCAGATTGCGTACTTTTATAATAGTAAATACTTTGTCGCATTCTAGTGATAAACTAGTTCTTAAGAAAGAAAAATTTTAGTTGGAGCATTATTTTTCTTAATTAGAAAAGAAAACTTTTCAGCAAATCACGATATTTTTACGAATTAACTCAGAGTTTTTCTCCTTCTAAAGAGTAACAAAGCAAATGTGAAAGGATGTTCTTGGAGAATCTGTATATTACTCTTAATTACCGAAGAAGACTTATAATCAGTGGAGTGAATGCTAACAAAAACTAGAGAGAGAAAGAACAGCATTATTCCTTTTTGGGTGTGAAAAGTTCTTTTAGAGTTTCTTCTTTTATTTTTACAGATAAGGAGTCAATGTGTAAAACTTCCGTATTCGTTTTTATTAGTAGGTTAATATAAATAAAATGAGACAAAAGGGGCGATGTTTTAAATTCAAAGTAAAAGTAAAGATTTATTTGTTGAAAATGGAAACTGAATTAATACTGAATAATAAAGAGAATAATAAAAATCATGAAATATTCAGGTTCAGATTAATTATTTTCATTAAAAAATAATTCACAGTTCCTAATTATATTTTCTTATGTATCCGCAGTCTAATTTTAAATAGGGCTCAAAAAGAAGGGAAGTGTAATTCATTTGAGGGGCAGTGTAATTCCTTTCAATACCTGTTTCAATAAAAGAATTTAAATTTTGTTTATTTTTGATATTATCTGGCCGTAACTTTTAATATGGGATCAAAAATTTGGCATGCGTCAATAACCAATGGCAATAAAAATTGCCATTGGTTATTGACTTTCTTTGATCCACCGGTATTCAGAATTTTAGATAGATTTCAGAGCATAAAACTGAAACGAACAAGAAGTAGGATTTTGAACACTTACATTAGTTAACGTGTTATATCTACTAATAATAAAAATAAATATGTATGTTTATCTGCATTGCAGCAGCTCCTGGAAGTGCTTAAGCTGATCGTTTTTACATTATGTTGCCGTTAAATCTTTCGTATCTTTATGTATATTTAATTAGTTTCGTTCAAGCTTTCAATATTTACTTCATATACATTTAAAAAATTTTTAACTACGGAAATAAAAGAAAAAGTAAATGTATTATTTCATTTTTTTTCAAAACAGGAACTATAAATAATGGAGGTCAGAATTAATTAAATTTAGGGTTTGAAAATCACTTTTTATCTTCTAACTTCTAAGCATTTCAGTGATCGAAAAACTTTAAATACAACTGTCGCTCATCATAATCAGACGATTGACAAATTTGATTTTTTTTCTATTTTTAATATTAAGGAATTTATAGCTAAATGAAAATTTCAAATTCCCGACATTTCCACTTCCTTTGAGCTGAATGGTCCATTTGCGAACTTATCCAAAGATTTTACATTTCTAACAACTTATTCCAAGCCAGTTAAATTTCAAACGAAATTAGTTATCTTATTAATATGGTTTTTAATATGGAGC
>JAPMOR010115473.1:0-10351 GCA_026543865.1 Argiope aurantia | reverse complement strand
TATTCATACAAAAGAAAAACCTTATGCCTGCGAAGTCTGTGGCAAAATGTTTACGCAGAGTAACCCTTTACAAGATCATTTACGTATTCATACAAAAGAAAAACCCTATAACTGCGAATTTTGTGGCAAATCGTTTTCACGCAGAAGTTATTTAAAAAAACATTTAAGTACTCATAGAAATGAAAATCCTTAATCCTTCAAAGTCCGTTTTAAAACTTTTTATGATAATAGCAATATTAAAACCCATTTATATATTCATTCAACAGCCTCTTATAACATTCACTCTTAATGTCATAGAATGAGTAGTAACGAATTTAGTGTAACAATGCATTATGGGACTTGCAAAATTCATTTTAATGAAAAACTCACATAAAAGAAAATTAAGGAATTCACTAAAAGAAAAAAAAATCATCTAATAGTGGAAGTGTAGTTAGAATTAAGAACTCATATTCAAGTAGTTGTTCATTTTTTATGGCTTTGTGTATAGTTGTCTTATTGGACTCATGATAGTAAAATAAATACTATTATATGCAGAAAATCATAAAAATTAATGGTCGAACTCTGTTACTCACTTTCTTAATTCATTATAAATCAAATTGTGTGTTTAACATTTCATTCTGAATATAGAGGCCTGTCCTAATCTTTATGACATTAGTTCATATTTGCAAAACGGAATCTGGCCTCTAAAGAAAGTCATAACATATTGGAATAAAGAAACCAAAAAAGGTACATTGATGGACGAATTCAACTCTCCTCAAAAAGAATAGGAGCATTCTGACTTTAAGAATTTGTAGACTTTCTAATTCATCGCTTTAAATATCCTGAGCAATTCGATTGCCTGAAAAGAAGGTAAATATATTTTAATGTATTTGTACTCATGAAATCGATTAACATATTTATGAAATATTCTATATTTTTATATTAACACGAATTAATTTTGTATTAAAAATTTATGCAATAATATACTTGAAACATGTTAGAGAAAAATATATTTTTCTAGGTTGGTGTGAAATTGGTATTTTTCTCTGGAATTAATGTTATTTGATATTTACTGAAATTTCTAATTTTTTCGAAACGTAAGAGACAGTAACAGATCGAATGAATAAGACGTTCAACGAGTTCAAGAACTACTCATTTCCATGATTTTAAGAAATACTTTGTTAACCATTCTAAATTTATAGATATAGTTTTTATTCCTAATTCATTAAAACTATTTTCAACTAAAGAAAAGCAAGAAAAATTATTTTTTTATATTCGTTCTAACGACTGTATTTTAGAAATTTTAATTGAGGATAAATCCTAAGATTATAGAAATATTCTGCGTATGAATAGACACTCTAAATTATTATTTATATAAGGATACTTTGGAACGTTAAAGTAAGTTTTTTTTATAAAATTTATTTCATGTCGATATTTCGAAGAAAATCATAATGCTGATATTCTCATTTTCAACAGTCAAAACCTTCTGCACCTCCTTCCTGAAATGCAATCTTTCTTACAGAGAAGCAACAATGGATGAAACATGGTTCGTTGTCGGGAGTAATTGCTGTAACAATGATTTTTCTCTTGACTCGAAATCTGCATAATCCCGAGAAATAATCCCTAGTCCTTCACAAAAACTCCAGTATCTAGCAAACTGACTTGAAGAAAATGACATTTTTACCTTAGATTTTACTGCTGTTTTTAAATCTTTATTATTGATACTTATTTTAATCCATTTCCATTTTTAAATAAAATGTTTTTATTTTATGTTTTATTTATTTGAGAACTGATATTTTTCGATAATATTTTACGAAAATTTTCGATTTCGATAATATTTACCACATCTATTAATAATATGTTATATCTGGAAAGAAAAAAAAATAAACGTTAATTTTGCGAAGATGCGGAAGAAATTAAACTTACTGAGTTGTTCTTTTTTTCTTTTTTTTTTTTTGTTAGCGATGATTGTTCGAATTGCTGAAAAACTGGCTTTTGTTATTCGCATACAAATTAATTTCATTGTTTCCATAATAAGAAATTCTGATTGAAAATAAATTTTTGGAAATATTAAGATTCAATTTTCTGGGAAAGAAAAAAGTTAAATCAAGCTAATTTCGGAGGGTGTGGTAGTAAATGAAAAATGTTTTTCTAAGGTTATCATTTTTTTTTCAGTGACTGTCCAAACAGCTGAAAAGCTATCATTGTCTATTCGTATACAAATTACTTTGTTTTCCTAATGACAAATTCTGAATTAAAATGAAGCTTAAGAGAAAATGACTCAAGTTTTTCGCATATGAGAAATACTATATCCTATAATTAAATTAATATTTTTCAAAGTACTTTAATTTTTCATCAGTGAATGCTTACTATATCGTTTCTTTAATTGCCGACAGTTTATTTTTGACATTCGTTCAATTTATTTATGACTTAGTTACTTTTCGGAATTAATCTCAACGAGAATCACAGCTCTATTTTACAATTTTGAAGGCGGATTAATGAGATTTCTATATCTATATTGTAGCAATATTTGTTAAATTTAAAAGATTTAACATCGACAAATAAGTTAATTAAACACCACTTTTACAATCAACTTCTAAGATCTCTTTTTCTTTCTTTCATTTTTTTCGTTGAACCTTTAATTCATAATTCAAAAAATTATGGTTCATTCCATTTACTTCTTTCACAAAATCTTCACTAGAAGTTGTCATAAGAAGCTATGCAATATTTAAGTGAAATAAATAAATGATAATTTAGTTCAAAAAATATTAAAATACTGTAATGTTATCAAGATCAGACAAGTTGAAAAAAAAACTATGTAAGGAAATAAATCTAAAAAATTTTTAACACTCCATCCCATTGAAGTATTTGCGAATGTACAAATTTCTTTAACTAATATAAAAAAAAATTCGTAAAAGCATTTTTTTTAAATTTTAGAAATAACTTTACACGTGTGTTAAAAAAAAATCATTTTTAAGTCTGGAACTTTTTCCAAAAATGAATGCATAAATCGCAATAGCATACGGCGAATATAGAATATTTTAAAAAAATTAGAATTGGAGTCATAATTAAATGCATTCTAATTTTTCAATTAAATGTTACTGATTTCTATTTTCCTTCGAAATATATAGTTATTTTACAGCCTTTCATTATTATTTACTATGGTTCAGACTTTTTATTTTGTTTCATCTCTAGATTTTTCATAAAGAAAACTACTTTTCTTTTTCGATATTATGAAAAAAAAGAAGCTTTTTAAAAAGTACTTTGCATTTATTATATTCTAAATAGAAATCTTTCTTTTAGCATTCGTTTTGAAACTAAAAGTTCTGTTATTTATGGAAACACCTCTGAGATTCGAGCGCCGTACAAAATCCACTATATGAGATCGGTCGGGTTGCTGTGAATTTACATCCGCGCTGAAAATATTTATATAAAATAGTGAAAATATAATCTTCTTAGAATATTTAGATTTTTTAAGAATACATTTACACATTATATATATATGTTTAATATTAGAAAAGTAAATATTCCATTTCGACGTCGAATTGTTCCAACTCTAATAATAAATTACTATATTCTTATATTTTTATAATTATCTTAACCATTTAATTGATTTTTTAAATCAGAAATACAGTTACCAAAATACAAAATTGAAAACAGAATGCTTTTGATATTAATACAGTATGTAGATTTTAATATCTTTTAATATATGTTTTATCCTTCAAGGAATATCCATGAAATTTTCTCTTTCTCTGTCTTTAGTTTTAATCATACTGCTCGATTTTTGATAAGTATAATTTCGTATTTTTAAATCGATGCTTTGCACTAATAAAATATTATTTTAAACTTATTATTATTTAAAAATTTTGGTTAATTTCTGTCTTTTAATACTTAACTCTTTTGCCTGATTGCCATAAGTGCATCTATTTATAGAATGTTGATAGTTGTAAGCAAAAAAATAAACCAGTCATAAGGATTATAATTCAATATTAAAATTATTCAAAATATACAGATACGTGAAGTATTCAATGGATTTTCCATTTGATTCAAAATAAGAAAATATTCCCAAAATAGAAGGTGTCATCTTATTAGATAACAAAGAAAATGAAACAAAAAAATATGATAAAGATTTAACCTCTTAACTAATTCAAGATTATAAAATCTAACAAATAATTCCACATATATTTCTAGGAATCACTTTTTAGTTAATAGGCAAATTTATAAATACGAAAATCATTAAAATATTTTATTGGCTTCAATAAAAAAATAAGCACAATTCAGACCTATAGTATAAGATGAAGTGAGTGTAAAAATCGATCACATTATTCTATCCTTACAAGTATGAAACATATCCAGTTATTTACAAAAGTGTAATATTATGCTTGCGCCATTTCTTCAATTCAACATAAGAAATTCGGATATAGGAAAGTAAAAGTTTAAAAAACAAGTACAATCAGATAACACATTTATACAACACTGAGGCATTTTCTAGGCGTCACGAGAATCGTAGGTCTGAATCCCTCATTGGAATGTACTTCGAGCAAAGTGATTGCGTGTTAAAGACAGGTTGCAGAACTATTTGGCGTTCATTTCGTGAAGAAGCTATTTATATTTCTATCAGACTGCCATAGGATAACAAATATAATTACATGGAAGATAACTTCTCAAAGCAAAGAGAATTGAATTTATTTAACGTCTCGATTACTCCCCTCCACAGAATCTTTTAACGAACATCTTGATTGGAACCGGATAACAATGGACTTTGTTGATAATCATTGTTTTACAGTTTATTGGTATTTTTTCCCGGTGTAAGATAGAAAGTTTAACAAAAAAAAATCGTTTTCCAAATGGATGGAAATTTTAGAAAAATTACAAAAATTCCTGTAAATGTAAAATTAAATTTAAAATATCACCTGCTATTCTATGATAGGAATTAAGGTTAATTTAAAAATGCCCCTACTGCTGTATGAGATTTCATTTATTTACACAAGTAATAAAATGTTTTCATATGCCATTGAAACCTACAAATTCGACTTGAGTCATATTTAACAAATTTGGAATTTGTTTCTTCTTTTCCAAAACAAACGTTAAAATTCTTTATTAATTCATTATTGCTTAAAAAATTATTTTACAATGTTAATGTAATTAAGAATTTATGATAGAATAGTTTGAACCAAATATATTTCAATATTCAAGCATTTTTCTACAATGACTGTATGAATCTGTATTTCTGATTTGCAGACAATTTCAAATGAATCATTTAACAGAACCATTTTAAAGGCATCTCAGGTAAATTTAAAATTGGTCAATTAATGTTTTCATGAATGCTTTTCTATCAAATTTTTAAATATATTCATTTATATTATATGCATTTAACACGTATATTAATTTAAATATTGAAATTCCTACACTTGTTAAAAATACAGATTTTATGAAATATATGTATTATCAGTTGATCTTCCAAATATAATATCAGGGCGAAAATACAGTTATCAGGAATACTGTTAAACTGAATTTCCCACAATCAACAATTACTCAGTTTTTAATTCAGAGCAAATAATTATTCAATGCTTAAATTTTTTTTTATCACATAAATTTTTCGCTAATTCTAAACTTTCGAACCTTGCATTATGAAATAAATGACTGTCTGATATAACCAAGTTATCCCTTATAATTAACCTTTGAGTATTGAAATCGTTGATCAGAATAATGACGATTAGAATTGTCGGAGTTGTTTTTTCCCAAATAATACAATGACTTTCGTACACGCCATATTTCTTTCTAAATACTCTTTTCCGAAACTGACATTTTTAAAATTCTGATTAAAAAGTTCTTACCGTGGGTAAAAATTCTTTACTTTCCCTTTTTTCCTATATTCTCATACGAAATTTCGGAACTGGATTTATTTCTGATTCTATTCGCCATTAAAAATGAAACACATAATTGCATAATTTTGCTTAAATAAATGCATCTTGAAAATTTATTCTTTAAATATATTAAAATAATTAATGTTTCGAATTGTATAATTTACTATAAGTTTTCGTATGTCCCATTTGATTGTCTTATAATATCATTTAAAACAAAGTAATTATTGGTTTCAAAATATGAAAATACTATTTTATTTCAAAGCACAGCGAAAAATTGCATTTTTTGCATTTCGTAGCGAGTGTGAAGAGACTACGAACTGGAAAAAGGAAGAAAATAAAAGTGCCAACATCCGAAATGATGTTCTTTTATTAATCTAAACATTTACTGATGTTTGCGGGGATAATTATTAAATTACAAAGTAAACATTTCGCAAATTCTATATTTAATTTGATTCTGACAAGTGCATTTTTGTGAGGATCTTTCACATTAAAGACCAAATGATTATTACAATACAAATTGAAATTTCTATATAAGAATATTAATCAGAAAATAGACGGAAATATTTATGGTGTTTTAGAAAATTCTAAAAAAAAATGCGATAAGGGGATTTTTGTTTCTTTAAATCAAAAATTATCGATCCAACATTTTTCTGATTCCCCACTTTTTTCATATTTTTCTATAGTTGTAGTCTTTTATTTTTAACTATGTATTTCTGAATTTCCATGAAAGCAATAAAAATATAAATGCATGTTCCAATTTAAATGCGATAATCAGATTTAACTTGAAATAAAACGACAATGAATCAGGATTTTTTTTAATGTTTTTTTTTGTATTTTTTCTGGGTGGTCGTTAGGATATAGTATATAAACCGCATTCTGCTGGAAATGTGTTTGGGAAAATGCTAACTACAAGATATATAAAGAAAGAGATATAATCGCATTATCTCAGCAAATTATTCTATGAAGGAAGTTTAAAGAAAAGAAGGATCCATACACGTTTTCATTTTTACAGAGCATTATTTTAATTTTCCCCTCCATTTGAAAATATAACACGGTTTCTTTTAGGATAAAGAAAATCTCATAGAATATTAATATCAAGATTTCGTTTCATAAAAAACTTCAAAATAATTACAGGAGAAAATGTAATTTCTTAATAATAATCAATCGACCCTGGCAAGAATGAGTCTCATAAATATGCTACAAGATAACTGTCATTCATAAGAAAATCCATGCTAACAATGAAATCATTCTAAAGAAGCTAAAACTATATTCATATATGCGACTTAAATACCTTATAACATTAAAAGAGCAATTATTGCATGCATATAATTTTACATTAAAAGAGCAATTATTGCATGCATATAGTTTTACATTAAAAGAGCAATTATTGCATGCATATAATTTTATTTCTTGGATCTGGAAAACGGCTCTAAAAATTTGGGTAAAATTTTATATTTAGATATAGTTTTTCTATTTTAGTTTATCTATATACGTATATTTTATAAAAATCGTTATTTCGCAGAAAAAAAACATTTTTATAACTAAATATTACAGACTTCTATCTGCTCTCATACTGTAAATGCCATATAGAGCCATTTCGAAAATTTTTGTTGTACTTGCATTTTTACCGTAGGAACATAACATATTAGCAATAACATACTGAAAATTTTGTATGATGACGCTATATGGCATTATTCCAATACGAATACATTCGGTTAATACCAACAATACAATTATTGTGTTAACCAATTCGAACAACATGCTATACTAAGTGCAATCATGTTTTTTTAATTTATTTATTTAAATGACCAGTCATGTATTGGTAAGATTAAAAAAGATTAATATGTAATCAGAATGTGATTTGTATTTGAATATTTTCTCAACATATATATATAGAGAGAGAGATAAATTTACAAAAGCTGCAGAGTGAAGCTCTGTTTTCATGGTACTTAAATTTCACCGGGATTAATTCTTATAACCTAAGTTGTTTCCCTTTTACTCACAAGACTGTTCTTGTCATTCAACAGATTTCAGTTTCGAGATTAAATTATTTCAGATTCTTGATCAAAATCAGTTGTGTTTGTGACAAGCTGTATTAGAATCTGATGTGAAATGTCAAATTATCTCATGCTGGCGTTATGTGGGCTCTGTGGCCGTTATCTTCAATGCCCAAATCATAATTTGGTCATTCCATAGTTATCTGATCATAGTTCAAAATTAGGAAATCAGTACTCATTACTTCCCGAAAATATTGGTATAATCAAATTATTGTAATTATGTGAATTATTCAATTTTTAGGATGCACTTTTTATGACGACATTTTTTATGAAATTGAAGAATGTCATTTCATAATGTGAAATATATAAAACAGGCTGACGGGAAATTGAACATTAATTTAAAATTGCATAGAGAGTAGCATCCACTAAAATATCGGAAAAAGCTAAGTAAAAGTTGCATATAAATATATAATATGAATTTATGCTCCTTTATAAAATACTGCTTGCTGCGTTATAATATTCTGAAGACAGGCTCTGCTAATTTCGAATTGTGGTGGCATTATATATCTGAAATATAATCTTTATTCAAAATATCTTGTTTAGTTTAGTTATATTAACGTCCAGTTTGAAGCAACACTAGGGCTATTTTGGGACGGACCTCGTAATTTTGAACCGCGGTCAGATGACGAGGACGACTCCTGAGCTGGCACCCCCCTCTCCACACCACACCACACCAGTGGGAGGACGTTTGGTCAGGACGGATTTAACGTGCAACAGACCCCCTTACACGACGGTTCTTCAGTGGAATCGGGTCTCGAACCTGAAACCCTCCGGTTTCGAAGCCGAGACCTTACCACCAGGTCACCGCGGCCCTCAAAATATCTTGTATAATATAATTTAATTTTGGTATTACTTTTCTGTCTTCTCTAACCCAGCACCGTTTCTTGAATAAAAATGCATAATAAACATTCATTTTCCTATTAAGAATGGTGTTTAAGAATGAGGTACAAAGAATTGGAAATGGGACGACCTCCTTGAATCAATTATACTATAACAATAAAAATTCGAAATGATTTGAATCCCATTACAAAACAGTCACTTCGAACAAACACTAACAATTAATTGACTTTTGATACTCCAAAACAATATTAAAAAGTTCTAAAATCATTTAAATTCGTGATATTCAAATGTTTATTTCCCGGCCAATTTTAAGTATAAATGATTAATAATTGCTATTTTTATGACAATCGATTATATTGTATTAAGATTGATAAAAAAAATCAAGACCTTGAGCAAAATGTTTAACCTTTCTAATTGTTTCAGCAGAACATGTAATAAAATAAACAACATGCAATACAATGATTTGAGTCATTAAAAATTTTTTCGACAGAAGCTCTATAGCTATCTGGGCATCCTAATTGGAATTTTAATTGTGGATTCTCAAATTTCCTAAATTGATTATTTGTGAAAGCGCAAAGGATAGAATGAAATGTTGGTATATAATGATGCTCGGGATCAAACAATTAGTTTGGCGGATACTTTACCAAAAATTGTACCCAAGGAAACTATCGAATCAATATGCGAATCAATTGTTTTCAATCCTTCTGTGTTTCTCTACATGCAAGCCAGAATTACTAATGGCAATGGCAGTAATTTGTATAGAAGATTTTTTTTCAGGTCATGGATTTACATACAATACAATTGTCATACTTTATCTTTTGTCGAGAAGTGTAGAATAACAACAAGGAGATTATCAAGATTTTAAAGGGATCATTTCATTTCAGGTAAAGCATTTTGCATCGAAAAACTAAAGCCAGTGAACTTTTATAGTCTTAGCAATTGAAAATATGTGAATTTTTATGAATGCCGAGTGAAACATTTTTACAAGGGAATTCATTCTGTAACATAAATATATTGAAGAAAGAGACATAATTTTAATTACTTTATAAATTTATTGTCCTTTGAATAAACAAGTGCAAGGTTTTATTCAAGGCATTGGTAATTTTTTATGACAGAAAACCAGAATGATAAATTCTAATTATAGAATTCCTTCCTGAAATGTGTGAAACGACTGAAATAGTGGAAATTTCAGTTACTAATTTTAATTTAAACAGTAATTTTTGAAGAAATTTTAAATTAGAAAATTAATTTGCTGTTCCCTCATATTTTCATTATTTAGAGAATTCATATTTAAAGGTTAAAAATTGAATATGGAAGAAAAAGTTAAGATATTCACTGGTCCAATCAAAATTAAAAGTACTTGAATATAAAATATGCGGGAGAAAATGTAGTACTAAAAGAAATTTCAGCCGACATTTATGTATTCATGCACAAATGAAGCCGAATTTATGCGAGATTTGTGGTAAAGCATTCAATCGCAGAGACACTTTAAAAACGCATTTGTTTATCCATACAAAAGAAAGGCCTCACATTTGTGAAGTTTGTGGTAAAGCGTTCAATCGCAGAGAGAATTTAAAAAGGCATTTGCTCATCCATACAAAAGAAATG
>JAPMOR010115467.1:1898-39741 GCA_026543865.1 Argiope aurantia | reverse complement strand
CTTTATAAAGAAGCCCGTTCCCACAATAAGAATATTAAACAAAAAATCATCATTTCTCAAAAATTCGACTTTTTAACGTAGTTTACTAACAAAATATCTTGATCCATTTAGCAAGAATGATTATTGGTTCCATTTCTATTTCTCGAAAAAGTAATATTCCATTTAAATCCTTGTATCTTTCTAATTATTATTCCATATCGTTTTATTCTTCTTATATATGGAGGGAAATAAAAAATAAAATAAAAAAATCGTCTGCAATTAATCTATTATTTCTAGATTCGATAGATATTTCGAGAATATTTTTTTTCCTTTTCTGAACTATTTGCCATCAAACATAAAACACTGCTATAATGAATGCCCAAAATAAATTAATTATTCATTAAATCAATCGACAGAAATAAAATATATTTTCCGAGGAATTTCCATAGCTGCAAATAGTTTTGTTTTAATTATATTTCTTGAATAAAATTTAATCACTTCAATCTCA
The DNA here is from genome assembly GCA_026543865.1 of Argiope aurantia. Taxonomy (NCBI): domain Eukaryota; kingdom Metazoa; phylum Arthropoda; class Arachnida; order Araneae; family Araneidae; genus Argiope; species Argiope aurantia. The sequence goes on along the minus strand of JAPMOR010115467.1, from coordinate 39,254 downwards.
ATTTCATAAATTATTTAGAATTAAAAATAATTTGAGTTATATTTGACAAGAATAAAATCGTTTTAAAAACAATTTAGTTATTTGAGTGCGTACTGAAATTATTATTTTTTTGTGAATATAATAAATTCATTGGAAAATTGTTATACGCTAGCCATCGCTTCTGTAAAGTGATGTATTAGTGAATATTAATGTATTTAATCATTATTAATTATAATTGATTTCTGATGAAAATGAAATCTTGTCTTTAATATTCGTAATAAGAAAAATGATTTCTAATAATGGAATCAATTTTAATTACATTTTTCGGTTATTTGAGCTCTTTCATTAATTAAAATAATATAAATTAACTGCAAATATTTTCTTTAATATGTAACTAAAGTTTTATTTTTTATTTTAAATTTAATTTTATTATTAAATTAAATTAAATTAAATTTTATTATTCATTTAATGAAAGATAATTTGACAGATATTTTTATATGAGAAAAAGAAAAGAGATAAGCGAAAGGATATTTATTTGTAATATTAGAATACATTTAATTTGGTTTGTTTACTTTATTTTTATATAATCTGTAGAATTTTAACTGCAACTTTACTTTGTCATATCGCATTCGATGTGGATAAAGTGAATGCAAAAAATGAAGAAAAGCAGTTTATTTTGTAGCGATTTAAACTACATTATCTTTCCGATATTTTTTTGCAACATATATCAACAAATTTATAATTGCATACAACAATAATCATTATCTTATATTTATAACCTTTAAACTATAAGTTTACCTATGTAAAACTTTTCATTAAGTAATTTATTTTGGTAAAATTAGTTTGGCTTTATTTCATCGTATTCTTCTGCATTTAATGAGTAACTTAACAAGTAATTTCAATTAAATCTCTTATGCCTTATTTGAAACTCATATTTTCCTCATCAGTTTTTTTAAGTATCAAATTGAGAAACATTAACCCTCTTGTCCCTAAACTCATTTGAGTTCAGGTATCTAAGAATCTGGAATGCCTGACTATCTCTTTTATTGATAAGGAAAATTCATTATTATCCTTAAAAGCAGCAATGACAACCCATGTTCCTATGGAGTTGATATAAAAAGATAGCCGCGCTTATTAAGCAACTACATGTTCGGATGCCTTTCAGAATTCTCCGAAGACCCCTCTGTTTCCCAAACTTACTTGGACGAGAGACTATAAGAAACAAAGTACTCACTTCTGGTTTTGATTCAATCATACTTAATAAAAAAGGAAGGGAATTCACCAGTAGTATCTGGGCGTATCAACGCTATTAGTAAGTATTGCCAACAGGATTAGTACGACAGCAGTAATTTGGTTGAATGGGTGGTTGAGGCGTTTTAGGAATGATAGAGTTATAAAAAACAGATATTAATAATTTTATACCAGTTCTTTTGAGTTGTTTAAATGATAAGTCCTATGATCTCATGGTGCTTTTAGAGCCATAACTAACGATGTAATATAATTTGGAAATGCAAATTGAATGTTTTTATCATTGCTTTATAGCCCTCTACGAGAGCACCTCAGATAGGGAGATGAAAAGTTGTCGTTAAATAAGCAGGTTCGTGCTTCCTCGGAGGAATCAGAAATAGAATGAGGATGAATTTACTACATGCAATTGGGTTGTACCCTCTTCATATCGGCAGATGTATAAGCTGCATCATATTGTGCCTGATAATAATGTCGTGGCGGCAAGATCTTGAAATTTTCCCAGATTACAATTCAATTATCCCAAATTTGTATAGTAGGCGTGGGGAGCTCGATTCTGGTTAAAATTGTAATTCCACTTCCTGATTACTTACCTAAGGTGAGCAGATAATAAGCAGAATATTTCTTCCTTACCCTTTAAAAAAGGAAAGAAAAACATGTGATTGAATAAATAATGAAACAATGAACATTATTTGAACTAAAATATAGCATTGATATGTATTTTTCAAACTATGCATCAAAATTCTTTCAAAAATTATCAGATATCAGAAAAAAATGCACTTATGTTTTCGTATAAAGATAAAATTTTGGCATTTTAAAATGATCTAAGAAACTTTTTTGTGTAATAAAATGTACAGAAGTTTACTCTAAAATATAAAATAATTTTGCTAACTCAACATTCTAATTAAAATTTAAAAATAATCACTTACAGCTGCATATAGACAAAATTGTATTTCCCCAAATTTATCAGCTCGTATTCAGAATCGTTTTCATTGCAGAACGTTAAAGAGCATACAAACACACACACACACACACGCATACACAATCTTCTTTATTATAAGTAGAGAATAATAGAAATTTATATTATTTTTTCGTTTTGAACTGATTAAAGGAAAATGAGAATAACTCCTTAAACTTTGCCTTGAAAAATTAAACTTAAAATTGTGCTGAATATTAGTTTTATGATCCTATGCGCTGTTCAAAGAATTTTTGGAATTAATTTTCCACACTTTAATTAGGAAAAGAGAATAACACCTATTTTAATCGCTTCATAAAACTGTCTCATTTCTCATTAATTTTCATTGTACCTTTAAAAAGAGGGAAACTGTTCAGGAAGTCTCGAAAATTCTAATTAGGGGGATGTGATTTTATTTTTAAATCTCCCCATATTAGTGAAGGTATCTTTTATAGGCACTTTAAGAAGATTTTTCTAAATTACCTTCTTCAAGAAAAGTCATAAAGGAAATTTTTGAACCTCAGCGTTGCTATGGAGACTAGTTCAGTTGAATAATTTTTAAAGAATATTTTTATAAATTAAGGTATTTCAAATAATTATTTTCAAGAATTAAGAATATCTTTCTGGTATATAAGATGGTGAATGCCTGATTTAAAGAAAATATAAAATATTTGATCGTTTCGGACTTAGATATTTCTTTTAATTGTTTCAACTGCTATATTCAAATAACACATTTTAAATAAAATAAGCAGACATTTCACATTTGGATTAAAGTTTCACTTTTGGAAACATAAATGCTTCATTTTAAAATCAATGAATGTTTTTTGAAAAATCTTCGATCCTTCCTTATATATTAGGGTGTCCCATAAGTTTCTTTCCTAATTCTAATATGAAATGAATACACAATATTTACTGTTTAAAATATTATTCATTTTGTCATATAAGAACCCGTTTTCTCTATTACCTTCTTCCATCTCTCAGGAAGCCTCATTAGGCCTTCTTTCCAAAACTGTTGTGTTTTGGACAAGAAATAATCCTCTCGGTACGCTTTTGTTTCTCTGATGAATTTCAGGTGCTTATCAGGAAAAGAATTTTTTAAGGCCACAAAGAAGTAATAATCAGATGGAGCTAGATCTGGTGAGTATGCGGGATGTGGTAAAACATCCCAATCCAACTTTCAGATCTTTTCTCTTTCAATTAATTCGATATGTTTCTCGTTGTCATGATGAAAAACAACGCCACGTCGGTTCATTAATTCTGGCCGTTTTTTTCCCATGCCAGCTTTCAATTAATCCAGTTGATGACACTGTTTCGTAGAATTTCCTATTGTTGAAGGAGTTCGTGGAAGACTACGTCTTTTCAAACCCACCAAGACGCTGTGGATGGAAGCCTTAAAAAAAGACTTTGAGACAAACGAAACGTTGTACTGTAGAAGAGCTCTGTTACGAGTGAAACCGATGGCATAGACGGCTAATAAAAAAGCTTGCATGTTTGCACAAGCAGAGTCAGATAAGGTCATTTATAGTACTGTTGCGAAATTTTCTGCCGGGGTTCGTTTGGATAGTGGAAGTGATATGGTGTAAAGAACGCTCAATCAGCAGACAGTAGTAGAAAATAAAACAACGACGTTTATTTACACGAAGACACACAGGACAGCACAAAGCGACAACTATATACAGCACAGAAGACGATTATCTTCACCCGAGACGTGTAGCATGCAACAGCACACACAGCAGCATACAACCAGAATCTACTGCAGACAGTAGCGCACAACTCAGTTCAGCACTAGCGTGACTCCGTCGTTTCCTCCTACTCCGCTCAGTCCACTCTGACTGACTTCGTCGACTTCGACTTCGCTGCTCTCGAACTCGGACTACTGACTGACTTCGTCTGGCAGCTGCAGCCCCTTTTATAGGTCTCAGGAGGCTGGGCTAGAAGCGTCTCAACCAATCAGGAACGTTCGAGGCGTATCTCGGTTCCTACTGGACGGATCGGGAAAATTCTCGAAGTTTCGGGTATTATCTATTTTGGTGCCAAAGCCGCCAAGCTCTGGGACCTCCGATGTGACACACGGACTTTGTCCAATAATGATGACTTTAAAACATTCTTTCTGATAGTGAAACAAACTATGCTGGGAAGCCTAATTGCAGGTTTGTAACAGTACGATGAGAAATAAAAACTTTTGGAACACCCTAATATATTAAAGAATTCTTATAAATTTTTCGCGTTAGACAAGAATGATGTGCTTAATTATGTGAATACAAATTTTGGAAGTGAAGTAAATAGTAAATATTTCAAAATTTTTTTATATAATATTTTTAATTCAAAAGGATTTAAGTCAGTAGAAATGGAATTTAGCATTAATTAATTGATATTTATTCCCAACATACTAATCTGGATTTTCAAGCTTGGTTCCTTGGATTATAATCTTTTACTTTGATATTTTTAAAAATTAATTATCAATTAATTGATTAATTTATTAAATTTCGATTTGCTATGAATAGCATTTATTGATTGAGAATAATAAAAACGAACAAGTTTCTAAAAGTTTATTATTGAAGTCAATTTTAATGTTAATAGTCATAAATGAATGTGTTTTATAAAAGTTTTTAACAAATTTAGATATATTTTCAATTGCATATAAAATGGAGTAAATATATTTCCTTTACAATTGAATTATGCACTTTGTAAGAAACTTGCTTTAGCACTTTTCATATTTTTCTTGGATCAGCTGAAATCTGAAGGCAGAATATCAGCAACAAAAACATAAAATTATGAATTCGAATTATATTCCATTAAATTAATTCTATTTGGGAGTGCTGTCTTGTGAATGGGAAATTTTCTGTAAAACATTTTCTAGCTTCTTGTGTGAGGGAAAAGGAATAAAATACTTAAAAAAAACATTTCGATATTCATCAGATGTGTAAAAAGATCATTTATAAACTTTAAAAGTAGATAAAGTACGCAGAAAAGAAATAATTTATTTTTCAAATGAACAAGAATTACGAAAGTAAAAATGACCAATGAAAAAGTTTGACTGTTTGTGAATTGAATAAAAGAAAATAAATCATTTGATGAAATACAGCATTTTAACCATTTCATGTATTTCTATATTTACGAAAATCTTCAATATTGAAAGCCATGTGCAAGAGAGGTATTTCAGCTATGTATGGCCACACACAAGGAGCAACATTGATGGTCGTATTTCAAGCTTCTTTAGCGGTTTAAACCAGCGAAAGAAAGCAAATCCATGCTACAGATTATCATCAGGGTTGAATTGTTGTCTATCCAATTCATCTCTACAAGGAAACTCACTACCATAGATTGGCTAGAAAATACACTCAATACAAGAACCCCCCCCCCGCAAAGTTCGACCTCTCAACCTAAAAAAATCATGCCCATTTTGTGTTCAACTGTGATGGTGTTTTGCGTAATGAATTCAGGGTTAAAGAGACAATAGTATTCCAGGAGCAGAAGTGCATATTGAGAAATTAATACACCAAATTTGAACAAAAGCTATGCATTATTTCTTAATTTATGGGGTTTTAGTAAACCACTAAAGATAAAGATTTAAGAAAATAGTTTCTAAAGATGTAAAATAACATTAAAAGCTATACAAATGCAAATATAAATATTAGTGTAATTTGCAAAAAAAAAAAAAAAAAAAAAGGGATTTAGAAACAACATTTAAGGTTATATAAAAACATCCATCCGAACATTAAGAATACTAAATAAAAAAATAACACTTTTGCAAGTTATCAACTTTTCAACGTAATCACATACCGTAATGAAAAATTAACTGTGATTTTGCAAAAACTTTTAAAATGCTTTAACATATAGTTTTCAAAATTCTCAACTAACCATTTTCGTCTATGATATTTAAAAATGGAAATATCGTACTCGTTATGGAAAGCTAAAGCAACTTTCGTTTCAATATTTTTCCTATTTTAATCAAAAAGTTATTTATAATACAATAACCACTCAAATTTTCTAATTTATAAATGATAAATACTTATTTTCATGAGGGATGAAAAAAAAGTATATTTTTCCATATATTAATAAAACTTTATGGGATATGAAATTCAAAACATAAGCATATATTATTTTTTATGTGAATTTATAGTGTCATATATTCAAACCCCATTTTTACACATAAAAATTTGTTCACAAATCATAAAAATACACCGTTTTATTGCAGAATGAACATTTTTAATTCGAAGCTAAGCCCACAAGAAGAATAAAGAGAAAATGATATACAAAAACTCTTTTTTGAATTCTTGAAAATTTCAAATGAAGCAACTTTCGAGATTGGTAAAATAAAAAGCAATTGTAGTGCAAAAACAGAAACTATCGAACTTTATCAGTGGAATAATTTTTTCAGTTCTATTCTACACCAGATAAAAGTCGAGAATGGGGCTGCCCTAAAGTATTTTTTTTCACTACCCTACTACTATCCAGTTCTATACAATTAGTATTATTTTGGGAGAATTTATCCTAATTTTTAATTTTAACCCTACTGTTTTTTAAAAAATTATATTGTTTTCCTCCGATAAAATTCGAATAGAAAACAGTTGTAATAATTGTCTTATTCCAATCTTCTATATATAAATTTCCTTCAATCTTCTATGATATCGTATAACTTCACTTCCAATATCCAAAAATGTCTTTCTATATGAAAATCGTTTGGCATGTTTTTATTTGCTCTTTTGTCTGCGTTGGGTTTCTTGTTTCTTTATCACTTGATTCCCCATTTAGATATCCCAAAGCAGGACTTTTTTTTTGTTTTGGTTTAGTCGAAGCAGACTGCTGTTTAGATAAACACGAGTTGTATAAAAACCAATTCATTTTGGATTCACAGAGACTTGGGAATAGGAGATATTTTATGAAATTAAAGTTGAATATCGATATCGTTTGCCTTTTATTTATTTAGAATGGTTTATAAATTTTATTTATTATTATTAAAATCCATCATTTATTGTTGTTTGAACAGCAAATTGAAAAGCAATTTTCTATGTTCCATGTTGTATTTTCATAAAGTATTTCTATCAATATCGGGGACAAGAATTGTAAATATCAATTTAAAATCGGCACTAGACTCTCAAACTAATCAAAATTTTGTCTTTTACATAAATTTTTACTATCATTCCAATTCCATCCAATGAATATATATGTATATTTATTTCAGAAAACACTTGAATTTTATTATTATTATTATTGTAATACCTTTTGCAAAATGATTGCTTTGCGATGCCGGTTTCTGATGAAAGAATCGTATGTTTGTTGTACTGTTCTAAACAAAAAGATTAGTTTTCATTTAGTTGAAATAGTTGTTTGTTCGAAATAAATAATTTGTAGGAAATTTAATTTATTTTATGTCGATATCGAAATGTAATTAGCTCAACATGCCCTGAATCAATCACTGTCTTATGAAAATAATATGGCATTAAAAATGATATTAATTCAAAAGTTAATACTAAAAAGAATATATTTATTGCAAACAGAGATTAAAAATAGTATTAACTACAAAATTAGAAGAAAATTTTAATCTGTGCGATATTATAAGACAATATTGGTAATCTTTCAGAATTTTTTTAAAATAAACAAAAATCTTTAATTAAATTTCATATTTAAGGAACTTTGATCATGTCGTGAGATTTAGGAAATTGTAAAACATCAGATATGTAAAATGTTTACAAGAAAATTATGTTATATATTTTTTTGTTTTCTAGTGCTACAAGCCACTTTCAGTGAACATTTTCTACACTATGCTCTATATTTTCTCTTTAATTAAAATCTCTTATGCATGATGGTTATAATTCCATATGGAAATATTTTTAAGTACCACTTTGTGAAAGGCATTTAAGTCACATTATTTTAATAACCTTATATCTGCTTTGTGAATTTAGCATATGAACCTTTATAAAGAAACTATTTTAAGTATCTAAATGGAAATATTTCAATGGAATAATTTATATTCTAATGGAAATATCTTATTTATTATCCATTTGGAATTATTTTTAAGTATAGCTTTGTGAGAGGCATTTAAGTCACATTATTTTAATAACTTTATATCTGCTCTGCGAATTTAGCATATGAATCTTTCTAATAAAGAGCAGTCCTATGACAAATACAATTATATATTACAATATTATATCAATAATTACAATATAATATAAGAGATAAATATAATTACGTGCGAATAAGTTTAGAAATTTTGGTGGTTAAATTGAAATGAAAAAAAAATGCCGTAATAAGCTAATAGAATATTGAAAATGATTAATTAATACAATAAAATAAAATAAAAATAATTTTTTAATATTCTGCTAATTCTTAAGAAGAATCATATTTGACTGAAGGCTTAACCAGAGAAGAAAGAGTAGAACTTGATATTTTTGTAGTTTTTAAAAATTTTGTACTATATTCTGAGTCTTTTTAAACATATACAGGGTGTCTCAAAAACCTTTGCCGCGGCATCTATTCCTTAAATATTGATCATAGAGTTATACTTTAAATTACAAAGTTGTGTAAAAATAGGTGCAAAATGTTATGAAATCGATTAAAATTTCCTGCGGATTAAACTTCAAAAATACAAAATTTGAATTTTTATACGTACCCCGTACAAAAAAATTCCCAATGAGTAAAATGTGCCCTATCCTCTAATAAGGTTATGCACAAAATTTCAGCAATTTATTACAAAAAGTCTCAAAGATATGAAACTACATAAATGCTGACTTAAACCGCTTTTCGATGATAGAAGTTCGCAAACAGGAAAAAACTTGTTGAATGTTCGTGTTTTAGGGTTCGTACACAAATTAGCAAAGAAAGTAATGATTGAATAAATAAATAATAATTTTGCTATTTATTGGTTCAAAAGTGTTAAACATTTGTAGAAATAATAACTAAAAGGAAAGATTAAATAACCTGCTCAAAATGTTTTCCATCCATGCCAATACAGAGCTGCATTCGTCTAATGACACTTCTGTACACTATAAATTCTTGTTTGATGATGTAATGACAACCCTCTAAAATGCATTGTTGCAACTCTGCTTTATTTAAGGGAGGTGACAAATAACGTAACGTAAACGATCCCCCCCTCCAAAAAAAATCCATAGGCGTTAAATCAGGTGATCTAAGGGGAAATTCGACTGGACAATGCAAGCCAATCCACTTATCTGGAAACTCGTTATTTTACCAGTGTTTCACAACTGTTATATAGTGAGCTGGAGATCTATCATGTTAGAACCAAACATGTGAAAGTACTGTTAGAAGAAGTTCCACCATAAAATCAGGAATAATCCCATTATAATCTCATTAACATATCTGTCTCCCGTCAACGTACCATCATACAGTATGGATCCTAACAAGCGGTTTTTGCAAGCAAGCCCCATGCATTCACAGAAAATTGCCTCTGATGATGAATAGCACATATCGCGAATGGATTTGATTCTGACCAAAAGTGCTCATTTTGAGGATTTATGCATCTATCTTGTTTAAAACAGCATTCGTTTGTCCAAATTATGTTTTCAGGAAAGAGGGACTAGCATCTTCCTTATTAAGAACCCGATTACAAAAATCTAGACGACATTGATACTCTGTTGGTTCCTGTTCCTGCATACTATGAATGCTAAAAGGATGCCATTTATTCCGTCCCAGTTTTCTCCAGACTTCTGCGAGTGATAGGTTCATTTTTGAAGCAGCAGTGCGAACACTACTATGTGGATGACTGCAAAAGTAAGCCATAATATCAATTTCTTCATCAGTTGAGAGAAGTATGGGCCTACCTAACCCACCTACAGGATATACGCTTCCTCTTTCACGGATTCGTTGCCCTAATCAGGAAATAAATCTCCTAGATGGATGTCGGGAATTGGGATATTTACGCCGAAATTCCCGTGCAGTTTCGCTAGCATTGCGATTGAATAAACTGTAAAGTATTAGGATTTCAAAAAGTTCTTCATTGCTGTATTGTGACATACTGTTTTTACAGGCTAATTGCACTCTCAAAATGTAGCAGAAGTGTGAAATATTTATGTGCGAATTATTCTTATGTAATCTATGCTATTGATCAATGGCAGAGCACAAATGATACAATATAATGAAGTATCTGTTGAGATTATGGGACACACCAATCAGAGGCATATATTTGCATATGCAAACATTTCTAATTTTTTTTTACAATTTCATTGACAGTGTTGTTTCTAAGTTATATTCTTTAATTCATGATATTAAATTTTAAAGTTTTTTCAGGCAGCATAGATTTTAAAATTTGTATTTAAAACTAAAGATATGAAGCATATTTTATTTCCTTATTAAATATTTCTGCGTAGCGTCATCTGCACTGAAGCTGTAAACATTTGCATTTTAATTTGTGAATGACCCTTCACCAACTTTGTTTTAACATATCTTTGACAGTTTTCATGATAAGATTTTGAAAATTGATACATGACATTATTAAAGGATGGGGCACATTTTACTCACTGGGAATTTTTTGTACGGGGTCCGTATAAGACTTTAAATTTTGTATTTTTGAAGTTTAATCCTCTGAAAATTTTAATCGATTTCATAACATTTTGCTCCTTTTTTTACGCAACTTTGTAATTTACAGTATATGTCTATGAATAATATTTAAGGAATAAAAGTCGCTGTCAAGATTTTTGAGACACCCTGTATATCAACTTTTATATCATTAAACATAAGAAAAAAAATAATTTCGGTTTCATAAAACAAAATATTAATAGTGATTTTGGAAACTATGTGATATTTAAATTGAATTAAAAAAATGAAAGCAAATTTGAGGAAAAAAAACTATGAAAATAGGAGTAAACTCAGATCTTATAACACTTGATGCTCATCAAAAACTTGACTTCGAATTAAAACCTGAAAATGCATAAACGTTATTCTACTGCCTGTTAATTACGTAATACAAAAAAATCGTTAAATAATAAGAATAATAAAAATAGAAACATAAAACAAAAATGCTAGATCACAAGAATAAACTGTCAAAAATTGCTTTTCTATTTTCAGATCCTTTTAGAAGAAAATAAATTTTATTTAAATAAAGCGAGTAACAATTCATAAACATTTTAAATAAACGAAACATAAAAGTTATTAATATTCATAATTCAATTTTACACAAGATCTATTTCCTAGGCTTTGTATAACAGAAATCGGTATATTCCTATTCATGTTAAGTTTATCTAAACAAAAACCCATTACATCTTTATCATAGACAAAACTACAGCATGGAATAACTAAACATAGAATCATGTAGTATAGACAATAGGAACCCAATGCCACCGAAAGAGAAAAAAAAATGTCATACGATATTCATATAGAAAGGACAATTTCGGAAATTGGAAGCTACATGATAGCATGGGAGATAAAAAAATCGCCCCAAAAAAGCGATTTTTTTTTATACGACCCGAAACCACTTCTATTACTTGATTGGGTATAAAAATATCAATTTATAAATGATGTTATGGTTAAAAACATTAAAACAGCATATTAACTGAAAATAAAAATTGAGCGGTAAGATCTTAGCGTGGGTGAAAAAAGAATTCTTCTTGATCAATTCTATTCTAGGCCTTCTCCACATTTTGGTGTGGAACGCAATGAATCTTTCTACTAAAGAAAAGTCACTAGTTTCTATTCTCTTTTTTATTCTACCTCATTCTTTTTTATTAATTCTGAAAGTTGTTTCATTTTGGAATTCTCGGAGTCTGAAATGGAATGGTTAAGTTTTAAGTTTTCGCATTTCTTTTCTTGGTGAGATTTCAATTTAAAATGCACAATTTTTTTTTAAATTTTTATTTTGGCTGTAACTTATTTGTTGGTGAACTACTTTTTCATTTTTAGAATGATATATATGGTGAAAAAGAATGGTTTTAGGATAAGATTAGAAGAATCGGCAGACTCAAGTATATTTTATCTAGGATTATAAGATATTTTGTTGTGAAAGAAAAATTAAATCTTTTGAAAAGTAGCAGAAATATTCTTCAATTATAGAATAAATACAAAAACAAACATATATGCCATTGATGAGAATAGTTTCAATTTATATTCTTGTGTTTATTAGGAACAAAAAGCAATGAAAGATATTTACAAAACTGAAAATTATTATAACCAATAAAATATAAAAAAATTATTAATGTAAGCGAAACAAATTATTTGCCATTAGGTTGTTATCATTGTGAAAATAATGGATTCCAAGTTAAGATGATGTGAAAGTTATTTTTATGCTATAGTATTTTCAGAAATTTTAACGGTACATTTTCAACATTTTTTTTCTATTTAAAAATTACCAAGTAATAAAAATATTTAAAAAAAAGAAATATTTAAAAATTAATAAGAAATAAAATTACCCAAAAATTATTTTTACTGTATATTCTTAATGGGTGGGGGAAATGATAGAGCGATTCACCGCTGTAGCGGTTTCGCTAACATCTTATTTGAATTCATCTATCTTTTTATCTCTGAGAAAAATTTCAAAAACCCTCCTTAATACTACACGCATATCCTCTAAGGGGGAAAAATGGCAGAGTACCCAGGCACCAATGAATGTACCGATTAAGTCAATTTTTATTTTGTTCTAAAGTTAATACCTTTTGGATATTTAAATAATAATTGTCTGTCCTTTCCAATACATATTTTTGACAAATCTCTAAAAATAAAAACTAGACAGACTTTCCTCTTCTCAGTAACGAAACTGAATTTGCCAATTAATTTCGGCTCTTTATATGCATAATAAAAAGTAACAACACTCTGTAGAGTATTAATTTGAGTGCTTTCTTTTGATAAGAAATAAGTAGATAATAAAAATTAATTAGCAATACTAAATTAATGCTACTTATATTGTGGATAAATAGATGTTCATCGAAGGTGACTATTTTTTATTGAATACTAGCAGTACTCTCATGGCGTTGCTCATGGTATAACATCCAAGAGGAAAACTTAGCTTTAAATTTAAGTCTAGCCTCCACCCGATACGACATGAGCATGTCATGCAGCATTAAACAAACCTAAAAATATATTTAGAAATCATCAAAAATACACAATGTTTATTTTTTATTAACTACAAAACATTGTTTTGTAGCACACATTGAGAAACATTTAGACTGTTAAAAAGGTAAAAATATAATATGATCATAGAGAAAATAATTCACTTAAAATATACAAATAAGTAATTGTAACCACTGTTCTACACTTGTTTATTAACTCTGCATAATCTGGTGTGATAATCAAATTCAGCTTGCTTCGTAATATTTCTTTATAAACTATATTGCCTGGACGATCACTTCGTTCCTCATGAGATTAATTCTGTCTCTGTTAATTTCAGGGCAATTTAAAAAGAGACGGCTACTTCGCTCAACAGAAGACGCTCCTTTCCTAAATGTGGACAATCTTTCTCTGATATTCGCTAGTCGAACGTTTCTTTTCTCTACATTTTCCTTATCGCGTAACAAACGAAGCGTTTTGGCATTTAATGTATTCCGGCCAAGGTTGGATTTCCTTTCTTGGGCCCAATGAGTTTTGAATCGCTGCTAAAATCAGACATAAACAAAGAAATGGATCGCATATGCATACCACAGCTCTTGTTATTTCGAATGCGTAATTTCAGTTTTCGCACATGCACGTAAAGTGCAAAGCCATGATACTGCTGTTTTACTCGTGCGCGAATCGCAGTAGGATCTGATATGAAAATATGTAGTAGTAATCTGATAAGAAAATAAAATCCAGCTTGCTTCATAATATTCCTATGCTATATTCACTGTTTTTCCTCCTGGTGACAAGACAAAAAAAGATTTTGTTTGCATATGGCTCTAGAAAGTGCCACACAAAGTTGTTCATGAGAAAAATATTATTCGCTTAAGTCGATTTGTAATACGACTTCAATATACTAAAACTTTCCCAAATAATTGCCCTACAAAATGGTACAAATATCACCGATATCAATTAATTTTTGGGGGGCATTATGAGTTTTGAATCACTGTTTAAAAGACGTAAACAAAGAAATGTATCGGATATGCATACCACAACTCTTGCTATTTGCGCACGCGCAGTTTGAGGTTTTCGCATAAGTGCGAAGCTCAGATACTGCTCTTTAAAGCATGCGCGAATCGTAGAAGGGAAACAATTAAAATCTCAATCATAAAACTCCTTTTTTTTATTTTCATATGACTTCAATATACTAAAATCTTCCCCAGAAAATGCCCTACAAAATAGTACAAATATCTCCAATATCCGTTAAGTATTTCTATAGTTTTTCTCTTTCAAATATTCAGATGCTTTCAGGTGCCTTCATTTTATACCATGTATATATATTAATGTAGACATGTGGGAAATGATAACAAATCAGATTTCTCGAAAGTATGCCATTATTTCATGATTCAAGAAAAATTATCAAACGCAATTTTCTTTATAAAATTATTCTCATCATGAAAAATTGTCTTATTTATTTTCATCCTTGCATTTTTGATCGACTAAAAATATAGCTCATAGAAATAATGTCTGCTACCAAATTTGTTGAAGAATTCAGTTAAATATTGTTACGGATTTCACCGCCGGGTTCGCTTTGTTAGTGAGTGTATGGTGTTAGAACACAATCAGCAGAAAACAAAGACGACGTTTATTTACACGAACACAAAGACAACAAATATTTCAACCGAGACAAACACAGGACAGTACTCTACAGCAGACAATAGTCCATATGTAGTAATCGACCACAGCACTCGAAGATTCCAGACAGAATCCAGGAGGAGAGGGGATCCTCGGAACTTCGCTTTACGGTTTCTCCAACGGCTGAACTTCTCACTGTCTCCTCGCTTTAACTACCGACTCATTACTTCTTCAACATTACGCTTCCAGAATAGACAACAGGACTCAGCACACAGCAATTCAGCACTCGCTCCACACAATGCTGGCACTCCACTGTTGCTTCGCTATCGTCTAGAAGACTCGTTACTTGTCTATGACTCCGCTTGCGATTACGATTCAATTCACGACGACCTGTAGCTTGAGAGTGCCAACCTTTTATAGTTCCCGAGTGGCGGGCTGAGAACCTTCTGGACCAATCAGGGTGTATCTGGGCGTATCTCAGTTCCTATTGGACGGATCGTGAAAATTCTCGAAAATCCAGCATTATCCATTTTGTCCCCAAAGTCGAAATTTTTTTCACAAAGTCGCCAAATCCTCGCCTAATTTGTCGCCAAGCTCTGTGGTAACTGACGCGGCACCCGCTCAGCACGAGACTGGGTTGATTGTAAAACAGTTTTTCTTACGATGACACTGTTCATGTTGGGAAACAGATTATGGCTTTATTTATCTTTTTTTTTCAGCCATCATCACATGATAATTAAAGAGAGATAAACATGTATTCTAATATACATTTGTTATGGTTTTTATAATGGTTTATAGTTTAAAGAATTAAAATTCTAAGAATAAATATATTTGATTTTTAATACAATGTGATTGTTTAAAAACAGATTTGAAATTTTTAGAACAACTTGAACAATGACAAGAGGCGACATTATGTATCTTTCAAAATTGTTTGACAGGAATCAAATAATATAGAAACTTCTTTAATAATATGTAAATAGTTGACCGATGATCAATATTTTACAATACACTAATCTGATGGGATGGTGGTGGTTTGTGGAAGTGAATAATCTATTAAAATCGGATTAGTTTACGGATTTCCTATTCTTTAAACTTTTTTTGATTAACACTTAAATTTAAAATACTTTACATTTCAAAACTATTTATTATTAATTATTTTTATACTTTATAGTCCTTTATCTAAACATGCATTGCGAAAACAAATTTTAGTGAATATTATTTGCTCGATTGCTTGTTAATGCAAATTCTTTACTATATTCGCCATTCTGCAATCACAAATTTAGATCATTAAAATCATCATTTCTTTAAAAACAAATTTTGCATACGATAATACAAAAATCAAATAATGAATATTACCAGATGTTTATGTTAGAGTTAAAATATTTGATAAAAGTTTGCAAACGATTTATTCTATGTAATTATTTTAAATAAAGATTATAAGTAAATTTCAAAATTATCAATTTATTGTTTTATTTATCACATATTCCTGCAATTTTTATTCTTTAATATAAGTTTTGCGAAAACATTATGATAATTTTAATTAGAATATATCTATTTTTAATACTAGTCTTTGTTAGTTGAAACTAAAGCAATTATCTGCTCAAAGTCTGATATATTTGCGAAAATTTTTTCACAAATCTTCCTGGAATTTATGATCTAAATGATAAATTTTTACTTATCTAAATTCTTTACACCCAAATTTGACAACTGCTTCCAGAAGATTTATTATTCATAAAATAATTCCCGTGACAAAAATAGCATTGAAATTTATATAAACTATCAGGAAATATAAAACTACTATTTTAATATTCTATAAAAATAAATATCCTTTGAAAAGTTTTCGACGGGAGAAATAATAATTTTATACATCGCTTCTAGAATAATATTTCATAATTTATTTGTAATTTTTAAGAATTTTTATTAAGAAGAGTTTCTTTTTTTATAAATAAAATATTTTTTGTTGATTATTTTTTTGCTTATTGGATGCATTAATTAAAAAAGAGGATTTAAATTATCATTATAGAGATTGATTAATTTATACCCTTTTGTAAAAAATTATGAATTCATTGGAAATTATTTTAATTATTTTATTTATTTAATTAATGGGATTTTTTTATTACTCTTTAATTTTTGCTTATTAGTAGATAATATCCAGATTTTTTTTAAAGAACTTTCTATTTTGAAAAATAATTTATTAAGAGTAGGAATAAAGGGAATCAAACATATTTGTAATGTTTGTTTTGTAATATATATTCTATACACTTTTTTATACATTTGTTTTTATTTATCGAGAAAAATATAATTTTGATTTATCATCATCCTTTTTACTGGATGTTTGAATTAAAAAGATAATTTAATTTGCAACTGCGAAATTCGGTAATTTTTTTTACTTTTGTAGACATTTATGAATTCATTGGAATTACTGTGGAAAAGAAAATTTTACAATCTCGTTCATTAATAAACTAGATATGGATTTTGCAAATAAATTTATTTGAAAAAAATTAGGCAATTAAATGAATTTTTCTAAAATCTTTTTTTAAAAGGTTCAAAATAACAATTTTAGCACATTTGTTGGTTTTTGCTTTTTAATATATAACTTATACGTTTCTGTTTAATTCGATTTGTTTCATATTTATCAAAATGAGATTTATAATCGATATTTTCTTCTTTTTTTAAATAAGTATAATTTTTGAAATAATTCCCTGTTGTGAAATTTTAAGATCAAAATATTATGATATTTTTAGAACTAATTTTTCGCTTGTTTTGATGCAATAAGCAAGATGACACCTGAACTAAATACGAGAAAACAAAGTAGAACAATCAGCAATAATCGTTAAGGGGAAACATATTTATCTATTATAAAAAAAAATTTCTGTGAACATTACGTTTTATTCACTTTATGATTGGCAGATAGCGAGTCACCTGACCCATGACATTTGAAAACTGTTTTGCCAGTATTTTTTGAAATATTTATTGAGAAATATTATTACGCTATGGTAAAAATTTATATTGCACTCGACAGTGAAATGATGATAAAGAATTAAAAGTAAAAATTTAATTAACAGCAAATGAGTTTAAAACAATATTATTTGTTAATCGTACTTTTAGACACACCGATTGTGGCAACGCTAATAAATAGTTCCTAGAATTTTTTCCTTTTTCGCTTAGCGGAGATTTTTTTGTCTTTTAGCTAACAATCGTCTGAATATCTAAGCAATACATGTTTAAACTTGGATTGCTTTTTAAATAGTAATGGGACGTCCGATATATCAGATGAAGGAAAAAAAACAGATGAAGAAAAAAAGACAGAACTAGAATCTGCCATTTTGACAAAAAAAACAAAAAAAAAAAACACTTAATAGTAAAGCTATTATATTGGTGATAAGAAGTGAAAAACTAAAGCAATATTTAGATATTGGATATATTGACAAAGAATGGTTTCATTTTCGGGCTTTGGATTTTGAATTGTAACGTGGACCTATCAGCAAAGATATAACATGACAGTATAAAGTTTGCAACGTAGAATGGCCAGTGCAGCTTAAAAACTTGCTAACCGGAACTGTCGAGCATCATGAACAGTATCGAACAACATCGGGGTTAGTGAGAGAAAGCGAACAGGGGGTGAAGTCCTCTAGTTACAATATCATAAAAATTTAGAAAGTTATATAAAGATATAACATCTTTAAATATGATTTTATTGGCGAAGTAAAATGTAGGAGATTCGGTGTAAAAGGGTTTTGCTGTTGGGAAGATATGTTGCAAAAGTCCATTGTGCTGAAAAGTAGATGATAAATAAATTAAGTCATTATGGATGTTGAAAGAATATTTATTAAAAACTAAAAACGTATTTAAATTAATCAAAACACCAATTTATTAATGTTTGCTTTGGCTGTTCGTATTAACTATATGTGATATGTAAGAATTACGTTTTTTTATGAAATACCTTATGATTCTAGGAATTTCTTTAAAGAATTGCTTTCTGCATCTCAAACCTTTAAGATTACGTCCATATTTTTGATAAAAATATTTTCTACTTTTTTTTAACATACTTTTAATATTAATTTTTATGATTTTATTCTTTTCTGTTTTTGAAACGTTTCCTATTTTAATATTATAAAGTAATATTTAATCTTTCAAACCGTTTTCTTTCAAATAGTTTTATAGATAATACCTTTGGCATTGAATTAAACTGAATTTGAGGAGTTGCTTAAAACATCTATTGGAAAAAATTTCATTTCAACAAAAATTTAACAAATCAAGCTAAATAAGAGAGAATAATAACAATATGATAATGGTCAAAATTAGAATGAACGCACACGGAATGCAGGCGTTATCTGAAATTCGTTGAGATATGCCTAAATATTTCAAAACGTTTTGAATTTTATCTTTATAGGGTATGAACAGTGTAATAGCTTGGGAATCAGACAAGTACCTGAAATTCAAATTTGTATTTTAGATGCCTTTTTTTCCAGCCTGTTAAAACAAAAATTGGTACAGAATTGCAATAGAAAAATCACATAACAAATTTAATATATTTAAGTAGTTAATTATATAATTTAATATATTTTATATATTTTTGAGTTATTGCATTTTGATGTTTGCGAATGAACAGACTAACAGAAGCTTTGTCTCTTTATGAATTTGATTCCAGTTTTGACACTTATTACACAATAGATTTTAATTGTTTACCAAATTTTATCCAATTAGATCTCTTTATTATCTTATTAAATTTATATTCAAACATCTCTTATTAAATTTATATTCAAACATCTCTTATTAAATTTATATTCAAACATCTCTTATTAAATTTATATTCAAACATCAGACAAGCAAATCTCCTTTGGATGGATTTTTGCTCAAAATTCGGAAAACATAAACAAATTTAATGTAAAGATCATATACCAAAATTCAACCGTCTAGACAAAACATTTTTGAGCTCTGTTCGAGACAGATAGACATAGTTTCAAAAAAAAATGTATTTATTTATCTCAAGAGCTCTGAAATCTAGGGATTTGCCAAAATCTCGAGTTCGAATTTTCTAACAATTAGCGATTTTAGAAGAGTGTCACAGAGTTTTTGAAATCAAGGTTTTTAACCTCCGGAACAGTTAATCATTGACTATCCAACTGCAACTGTTACCAACGATTTCGGTATCTCATTTTTCACTAAATATTTATTTTAATTTCAAATGTTTTCATTAATAAATAAGAAATAATATTTTTGACCATTTTTTATTTAGGAGAAGAAATTTATTATGATTTGAATTACTGTAACCATCAAGTCGGAAATCAGATTTGCTCTCAAATTTGATTCGAAGTTCGGAAGCATACACTTATTTTCTGAAATTATCATTGATAATAAGGCTTATTCTAAAAAATAAATCTTTTAAATTTTCATTCCTTTCTTTCACAAGATACGGCTCTGTAAAAATACATTAAAACACAATTGAAATACATCTTAGAGATTTTTATTGTAGAAAATAATCATCTTAATTAATATTTGTCGAAATATATTTATTCATTTTAATTCTCATTCATATATTTCTGAAGAATTATCAGTACCTGCAATTATATTATATGAGAATAAAATCAGCTTAGATATTTGAATTGATATGAGAAAATGTAATTTAAATAAATGATACTAAATTATGTTCATTTCCTTTGTTTTGTTAGGATTATAAGTTGTTTGGAGCGTATGGGAGTCTATCTTTTTGTAAAATGATTTATCCTAGAAAATTAATGCATTTAATTTCTATTAAGTGTATTACTGAAAAAACAACAACAACAACAAAGGAAAACTAAATTATTTAAAATTTGTACCAAACCGGTTTTTAATGCTTTTCTCATGGAAAATAATCAGATATTATGATTCCTGATGTTGGCATAAATTTTAATTATATCTTTTAGATATTACTAGCTGGTACCCGGCGCGTTGCTGCCGAAGAAGAAATAATTTTGTAAATATCATTTGAAATTTAAAACAGCAATTTGTTTAATTAGGAATGATAGAAAGAAAAATGTATATTTTCTTATCGGCAATGAATACATTCACTGAAATTTAATTATATATAAAGAAAAAGTACAGATAATATTTATTCTATTTTTTTTTTTACTTTATCATTCGAGTGCTTTAGGGTAGACAATATTTTTTGTTTTTCCGTCTTCAGTAAAAACAAATAAATTTCTCGGCTGCCCAACTCGTAAGCATCCAACATACAACTGGCCATGTAGAAAACAAGGATTTTCTAGATTAAATCAGCACACTTGAAGTGATTGACATTGCGCCTTGTTGATAGTCTTCGAGAGGGCATGCCGTATAGGAAATTGCAATCGTTTGAAATCAAAAGGTATGTAGGTGGGAATAATTGGAATGCTTGGAATGAACACTTCTTCTCCAGTTGACTTACCTTGAAGAATAGCTGCCTCGTTTCTTGCCGCATATTGGTCTTTTGATTCTGATGCACGTGACCAGGTAGTATATAAACATTGTCTTTAGATTCTTGCCGCATATTGGTCTTTTGATTCTGATGCACGTGACCAGGTAGTATATAAACATTGTCTTTAGATTCTTGCCGCATTTTGATCTTGAGATTCTGTAGCACGTGAATTTTCAATTCGTAATCTATCTGCTTTATTGCTCGGTTTTTGTTCCTCGTTTGTTTGTTTGTGAAGCTCGAATTGATTTATTTCTACGTACTGCGTTGGTAGATCTATTTAGTGATGAATGTTCGGGGTTATATTTTTTTGTTCGAAGCAACTAATTTTTGTATGTTAGATATGATAACTGTACTATGCATATACCCTTCACGGAAGTGCAAGTAATAAGTCGACTAAGTTTCATCATAATAATTCATAAAAATAACAGCAGCGCATAAGGTACAACAAGCAAAAATGCCGGTGACCTGGCATAGGGGTATGTAAGAGTCCTGGGTTCGAGTCCTTGTTCGATCATGGTTGTTGTTTTTCTTCTGTGTTTTATCTGTGAAGTGTGGGAATGTTCCCCCTGTAAAAGAGGGTTCTGCAAGCGAATGTGACACATGAGTAGCTAAATCGCACTCTTGGCCCTAGATGGCGCTACTTAAAAAACAAGAGACGTTCACTCGGCTTAAAATCACTGACGTCCTCAGAGGACTTGTCAACAACAAGTGTCATTAGACACAACACAACAACAAACAACAATTATTTTTATATATTAGATTAGATATAGGACTAACACCTATGTATAAACACACATTCTTCGATAATATTGAGAAAAGTTTTATAGAAATTCAAAATTTTGTTTTTTGTTTGTTTTAATTTTATAGTAAGAAATAAAAATAATTCAGCGAACTTTAGCGCTTCGAATCAATCTTAAAATTGTACCAAATATTAGCTTTAAGAAACTAATCATAGTTCAAAGTTTTTCTTAAAAGTTTTCTAGAAGCGCTAATTAGGCAAACAGAATAAAACCTATTTTTATCGCTGCATAAATCCAACTTATGGCTCATTAATTTTCATTCGAATTTTAAGATAGAGAAAATTTTCTGGAAGTCTTGGAAATTCTAATAAGAGAATCATATTTTATTTTTTTAATCTTTTCGCATTATTCAGAACATTTTTTATGAGTTCTTTAAACTTTTTTTTTCTAAAATTACTTTCTTCAAAATGATAAGGGAGGGCAATTTAAGGCTTAGTAGAATTATTTGTAAATAATATTTTTATAATTTAAGATATTTCATATGATTTTTTTTAGCTTTGAGAATATGTTTTGGTGTACGTAAAGTCTTCAAAAAGATAAGGAAGGACAATTTTGGAACTCATTGTTATAAGGAAGTTAAGTCTTGTAAATATCTTTATAATTTAAAATATTCCATATGATTTTTTTTAGCTTAAAGAATATACTTTGGTGAACACAAGGTCTTAAAAAATATAAGGAAGGGCATTTTTGGGACTCATTTTTATAGTAAAATCAAGTCTTAATTGAATTTTTTGTAAATAATATTTTTATAATTTAAGATATTTCATATGAGATTTTGAGCTTTAAGACTATATTTTGGGGTACATAAAGTCTTCAAAAAGATAAGACAGGACATTTTTGAAATTCATTGCTGTTATGAAGTTAAGGCTTAGTAGAATTATTTGTAAACAACATTTTTATAATTTAAAATATCTCATACGTTTTTTTTTTTATATTTAAAAATATATTTTGGGGTACATAAAGTAGACGGTCTGATTTTAAAAAGTGTGAAATTTGTTTGAATAGTTTCAGATATTTCAGATAAAAATAACCGAAATTGCACTGCATTAGAGTAAAAGTTTATCTTCGATACATGTGAAAGCTTTTAAATATATATCAAATTTTTGGATTTTTAAATTCATTTATTATTAGTTAGGAATTGAAAATTTTCTTTTTATATATTAATGAGCTTTTATGTATTATTGTATCATACAGGAACTTTACTCCTGTAAATACAAGATTTACATCAGTAATATGAGAATATATTTTATACACTTTTTTGATTGGATTTGTTTCATGTTAATAAAAATGAAACTGTATAGTAAATTTTCTACATTTCCCGATTTTGTTGAGATTTCGCAGAACCATATCAAATTTTCCCACATTTCCTGATAATGATGATTGTTTATGATAGAGTTTTGAAATATTGTTCGCTAGATGTTACAAACTATTTTGATTCTATTAAGTACACTATTTTAATATTATTAAGTTTTAATCATTAATTAATCCATTAATTGCAAAAATTTCCATCGCATTAGAAATTAATAGCAAAAATTTCGATAGCATTATTATCGGCAATAAACAGCAGAAAAGTTTGATGGTATGAGTTGATTACTGTTGTCAATTATAAAACTAATATTATTAATTCAATTGCTTAAAAACAGTTTCTGTGAATTTTTTTTTATTTTTCTTTTAAAATTAAATTTTAATGATGCACGTATTGTTCTAGAAATTTACATTTGTCGTTGTCATATTTGTTTTTAAACATCAGATATATGATTGCATTGACATCGAAAATAGGGAGTTGCGAGTTAATGACTGATTCCATAGAAGATAGACGGTTTATGTGTTTGCCAGATTTATTATCGAAATTCTTAAGTCTTTATATTGGAGACGTAACAGATTAATTTATATTAACTTCTTATTTTAAAATAACACGAAGAATTTTACAGGACGGACGTCGGGAATTTGAATCTGGACATCTGAGCCAGCAACCATTCTCCGTTATTCAATACCATTTTTTCAAGAAGTCATTTAATTTTCAACATCATATTTATCATAGAATGGGTTTATATGAACTGAAAATTCATGATGAAGTTAGCTTTGCCATCCTGAAGCTCTGTTGTACCAAAGCCAACCTACTGCCAATATGCGACTTCGAACGGAGGACAAACCGAAAAACGAAAGGCAGACAAATGGAATCTATCAAAGCTCTCGCTATTTTATAAAAACCATTAATAAAACGTGATGGAACCAGTCTATAGTTCTTTAAAGATCTATTGAAATTGCTGCCTGCTCTATTTCCGTACGTTCTAGCACAATATAAAGCATTCCATTTATTTCTAACTAGCCGCCTTTGGCGACAAGCCGGTTCGCCAGTATTTCCTCTCGATACAACTTTCAATTAAATATTTTAAGTAACTGGTCTCTTAATAGATTCTCAAACAAAACATTTTTAATCTTCAAATTTTGATAGTCATACCAAACATATACTGTTGTTTAGATCGTTTCGGACAATTTACTATATATATATTTTGCTAATTTGTTGTTTCCGGTAAAACTTCAACTTTAATTTAAAGTGGAAATGATGAAATTGCAATTAATATAAAGATATTTTTTAATAAAACCAAGCGTTTTATTTTATTTATCATCTTTATTTTTATTTATTTATTATTATTATTATTGAATATGGGTATTGCAAACAGAATCGTTGATTATATAAGTCTTATGTGAACTACAAAATATTTTTCATAATTCATGTAATATCTCAAAGAATAATTCATCAAAAATTTCTCAGATGCAGCATAAAATTCAGTTTTTAGTTTCGCTTTAAAAAGGATTGAAATGAAATCAATAATAATATTTTGTTCCGGCCTATAAATATATTTCAAAAATTATGAAGTCTAAATTTAATGCAGTAAGGCATCCTATTCTGAGAAATATTCTGGACACACCAAATTTTAAATAAATGAATGAAATTTTCTATTTTCCACGATCAACTAAGACTTATTTATGAAGTTTTGAACGTTAAAAATTTCGAAAAACTCAACATTTTCATAATCTTAGGCCAATTAATCTTGAGAAACCTGCGTTACATTTTGTTAATCGTGTTTTCCACAGCAGAAGATTTATGTAAAATCACAAATTCGTTATTTATTAGAGCATTTATTGAATCAAATTACATAAAATATAATCATTTTCCATTTAGACCATTTAAGCAGATCTGTGTCTTCCTAAAGGTTTACAAATTAGCTGTGTGGCCCTGATTTGAATGGATATCCTGTTCATATTAAACAAAACTTTCCTTAATATAAAACTGATTTATTGGATTAATAATATAGGAAATGTGAAAGATCATAAAATAATTTTTCTTGAATTTATTTTTTAGAAAAAATAATATTTCATATTTGTTTCATTTCCTACAGACACGTACCGAAAATTATATTTTTGCAGATTTCATTTCCAAAATGATTTTATTTATTTTTAATTGGAGCTTTAATCAATGAAATGGCAACACTTTGAAAAAAGCTAATATTTTCCCATGAATGCGAAACGTGCTTAATCTTAATTTTTTTTTACGAAAAAAATTATTGAAAAGCATAGTTAAAATATTTATCTAAAAATTCATTAAAAATAGAAATTTAATTTTAAGATTAAAACATTAGTATAATTTAAAAGATAAATTTTTGATATTTAACTTGATGTAAAAATCTTATTTGTGTGGTAATATTTTCGGAAGTTATAGCAGAAACACGCCAAAATTACGCTTAATTTTTAAATAAATAAAATTCTATTCAAAATTCGAAAAAATAACCACCAGGTGCACATTCCCGGCCTCCATGATATACACGTGCCAAATTTGATAGCTGTAGGTTGAATGGTCTGGCCTGTAGAGCGCCAACACACACACACACACACACACACACACACACACACACACACACACATTGAACTTTATTATAAGTACTAGCCGCCTTTGGCGACCAGCTGGTTCGCCATTATTACCGATCGCTACAATTTTCAATTAAATAATTTAAGTAACTGGTCTCTTAATAGATTTTCAAACGAAACATTTTTAATCTTCAAATTTTGTTAGTCATACCAAACTTATACTGCTATTTAGATCGTTTCGTTCAATTTACTATATATATTTTGCTAATTTGTTGTCATTTTCGGTAAAACTTCAACTTTAATTTAAAGGGGAAATGATGAAATTGCAATTAATATAAATATATTTTTTAATAAAGCCAAACGTTTTATTTTATTTATCATCTTTATTGTTATTTATTTATGATTATTATTATTGAATATGAGTATAGCAAACAGAATCTCTCGATATTTAAGTCTTATGTGAACTACAAAATATTTTTTATAATTTATGTAATATCTCAAAGAATAATTCAACAAAAATTTCTCAGATTCAGCATAAAATTCAGTTTTTAGTTTTGCTTTCAAAAAGATTGAAATGAAATCAATAATAATATTTTGTTCCGGCCTATAAATATATTTCAAAAATTATGAAATCTAAATTTAATGCAGTAAGGTATCATATTCTGAGAAATATTCTGGACGCACCAAATTTTAAATAAATGAATGAATGTTTCTATTTTCCACGATCAACTATGACTTATTTATGAAGATTTGAATGTTAAAAATTTAGAAAAACTCAACATTTTCGTAATCTTAGGCCAATTAATCTTGAGAAACCTGCGCGCTGTTTGGCGTATTTTCTTTGAAACGATCGATGGAAAATCTAAAATTATCCTTTTTGTTTTGAATAGTGATATTCAAATTTTCATAAATCTGTCAGTTTAAGTGATTGATTTAGTTGATTGGAAA
Organism: Argiope aurantia; assembly: GCA_026543865.1. Classification (NCBI taxonomy): domain Eukaryota; kingdom Metazoa; phylum Arthropoda; class Arachnida; order Araneae; family Araneidae; genus Argiope; species Argiope aurantia. The sequence continues at coordinate 12,406 of JAPMOR010115467.1, read as the reverse complement.
TTAACTCTTTTTATTTAAAATATTAGTGCTTCAAGAACCTTTTGTTACTCGTGATTTCCACAGCAGAAGTTTTATGTAAAATCAAAAATTCGTTATTTATTAGAGCATTTATTGAATCAAGTTACATAAAATATAATAATTTTCTATTTAAACCATTTTAGTAGATCTGTTGTGTTCGTGCGTCAACAAAAATAGAATGCAAACAAACTTATTATGAAACTAAATCTTATTACATTATAGATAATATTATCAAATTTACATCAACTTATTTTCATTCAAAATTCTAGCATCGTTTTTAAACAACAAATTAGAAGTTCCAAAATATCACTGTTGCCAATCTGAATTTCACAACTATTTACAAAATAAAATTTATAATTATTAAAATAATCGTTTGCTACTTTTAAATAAAATATTTACGATTTATGTCGCAACAGATCTGTGTCTTAATAAAGGTTTACAAATTAGCTGTGTGGGCATGATTTGAATGGATATCCTGTTCATATTAAACAAAACTTGCCTTAAAATAAAACAGATTTATTGGATTAATAATATAGAGAGTGTAAAAGATCATAAAATAATTTTTTTTGAATTTATTTTTTTGAAAAATTAATATTTCATATTTGTTTCATTTCCTTCAGACACGTGCCGAAAATTATATTTTTGCAGATTTTATTTCCAAAAAGATTTAATTTATTTTTAATTGGTGCTTTAATCAATGTGATGGCAACACTTTGAAAAAATCTATTTTTTCCCATGAATGCGAAACGTTTATTTTTATTTTGTACGAAAGAAATTGTTGAAAAATACAGTTAAAATATATATTTAAAAATTCATTTAAAACAGAAATTTAATTTTAAGGTTAAAACATTGGTAGCATTTAAAAGATAAATTTTTGATCTTTAACTTGATGTAAAAATCTTTTTTGTGCGGTAATATTTTCGGAAGTTATAGCAGATACACGCCAAAATTTCGCTTAATTTTTAAATAATTAAAATTCTAATTAAAAATTCGAAAAAATAACCCCCAGGTGCACATTCCCGGCCTCCAAGGTATACACGTGCTAAATTTGGTAGCTGTAGGTTGAATGGTCTGGCCTGTAGAGCGCCAACACACACACACACACACACACACACACACACACACCCACACACACACACGCACGCACGCGCGCACACACACGCACACACACAGACACACACACACACACACACACACACACACATTGAGCTTTATTATAAGTATAGATAGATATAGATAGATGATATTCGCCTGTATCATTCCAATGAATTCGCCTGTATCATTCCAATGATTCCAAGTTCCTCGGATACTTCCATTTGGGTACGCTCACATTCCAGATCGCCGATAATTCTGACACGTAAAAAATCATTCACATACGTTCTCTGTGTCATAAGTATTCGGTTATGGCACTGAGTGGCTTACAGAAAACTTGTGAACAATTTTGTCTCTTTACCATCATTCTTTATATATCCCTCTCTTACACCATGTCATTGTGACTTATTATCGTCGTTATCACTTGGCATCTTGTTATTTGCATATTATTCTTGTAGATGGTGTGATAATTCAACAGGTGATATTTTTACTTTAGATTTAGACTCCCGTGTGATTCTGAATTATCCTTAACATGAGTGTAGGAATAAATTATTGTGTTCGTAATCGTTATTGTACGTCTTGGAAAGCGTTAATCCTTAACTGGGTTAAAGGAAACTTAGGACTTGACTACGAGACCGCATTTTCTTTTCATTCAAATTATATTTTTTGATAAAAGTATTAGTATGAAAATCAGCCAATATATACTGCAGATATTTTTCTTGATACATAAATATGGTTTAGAAATTTTTCAAAATATATTATCGTTGAAAAAAGTAATTGCGTTTGAACATGCATTGATTTCTCAAATTACATGTTACAACAAATAATATTCTTGGAAAAGTATATTACTTTTTAAATTATATTTATTTTTACAGCCTACAATTCTACATAGAAAACAATATAATGAATAATTCAACAATTATATGAAAGAAAAAATTGACAATAGGTAATATTGCCCCTTTTATTTATCGGCACCATTTCTACGAGATTCTTTCGAAGGCATTTTAAACATACAGTTTCAGTACTAGCATAAAAAAACAGCTATAAATTCTGTACATATTTCCCTTAGTATATTAATATATTTTAGAGATTTCCCAAAATACATTATCACTAGAATAATTAATTATATTTGAACATACAGAATCAGTCGAGTACGTACTTTCACCGAAAAAATCTTCTGTACAATTATCCTCATCACTAAAATCACTTTTTTGCTTTATTTAAAAGTCTCTGGAGTTCTACTTCCTAACGAGGTTCAGTAAGTTGGATGATATATCGAGGGCCAAGTTTTAGAGCCATCTGCTAAGCTTTGTATAGTACTGGAACACTAAAAAGGAAGTTGCTCTCACTGACGTAGCGCAAAGAAATAGCCAAAATATTTAAAAAAAGGCATCGGCTGAAAAAGCGCACGTGTAATGAAGGTCATAAAACAGGTAGCTGCAGGGTCAATCCTTTCGACTGAGCTAAAAATAGATAAGGGGTGACCGAAAGTCCACCCTCAGCGGTCCGAGGTACCCCCCCCCCCCCCATTAAAGGATTAAAGTGATAAATATTTTATTAATTTTCAAAGGTATTAATTGATATGTCTCACAATTTTATGTCGTGAAAAATGGTTCTGATCATAGACTTTTCATTCCATTAAAAATCAAATTTTTGTGCATTGAACGTTAACTAATCAACATAATTATTTCCTAAATTGTGTTAATTCATTACCTGGAATTGAAATTTTGAATAGCCCTCCCCCATCCTAATTTCCTTTTTTGCATTATAAAATCCAACGAAACAAATCTAAACAAACACAGAAGAAAACTGTAGATTGAGGAATTACACTTTTGTTGGACAATAAGAATTTTTTTTTATTCCATGCGCAAAAGAACAGATGATCTCAAAACTGGTAGCGAACTAAAGTTATATTATGTAATTTAGCACTGAATAATAACTAGAATTTACACCATGATTAATATATTATCGCAAAGATACATCTACAGCATGCTTTCCTCTTATCACTATGCTTATTTAAATTCTTCTCAAGAACAAATAATGAAAACAAGTCTAAATGTTCCTGTTTTATTTATTTATATGCAAGATAATAAACAGAACCTTCCTGGCATTAAATTAATTGCTGTTTTTCATGATAAACTGTTGTTTTGTTTCTGAAAAAGCACATTCTTTTGCTTGGCAAACAAAGCAAATAATTGATAATTAATAAATTTTTTTTAACCTTTATTTATATTATAATGCTTTCTCATTTTATCTAAGCGAAGAATAAAGAAATTAAATGAATGAAAGAATCTAAACTAGTCTTGATGTATAATTATATATTATTTTAATAAATAACATAAACATGTGATTTTAAACGTATTATTGATCACTTAGTAGCTTGCAGATTTACAGAAAGCTGTAATAAATAATCAAATTTATTTCTCTAATTTTTCGCTCTCTATTACTTTCTCTAATTTTTTTTCACTTAAAAAATAATGATGATAACTATTGAAGAAATGGTTTTCACTAAGCGATATTATTGATAACTTTTAAATTATAACAAAAATTGATAATTAAATTTAAAAAAAGGATAATTAAATTAAATTATTAATATTTCAAAATTAATAATTTAATTCAAATATTGCTTATAGAAAATTTTAAAGAAATTATGTTAGTAAAATAATGGCAATAATAATCTTTAAATAAATAACATACATAAAATATTATGAAAATCATCCAATATGTATAGGACTTAGAAAATCCATGTCCTGGAAGCCTAGGCTAGGGTAAAGGGTGTAATAATAACAATGAATTAGTACTTCCGCCCTGTTTTAACGCATGATATTAAAAAAATAGCCTTCGTTCAAAAATATTTTTGATGTTAACTTTTGAAGATATTATATTGTTACAAACGTGCAATTCGGCTTCCCAGCATAGTTTGTTCCATCAACAAAAAGAAAGTTTTACAGTCATCTGAATGGACGGAATCCGTGTGGCGCGTCGGAGGTCCCAGAGCTTGGCGACAAACTTGGCGACAATTTGGCGACGACTTTGGCGCCAAAATAGATAATACCCGAAACTTCGAGAATTTTCCCGATCCGTCCAGTAGGAACCGAGATACGCCTCGAACGTTCCTGATTGGTTGAGAGGCTTCTAGCCCCGCCTCCTGAGACCTATGAAAGGAAGCGGCCGTCGCTGCCGGAAGTAGACGACAGGGGAATCCGAGTTCGAGAGCAGCGAAGCCAGTAGTCCGAGTTCGAGAGCAGCGAAGGTAGAAGTCAGTAATCCGAGCCAGAGTCGGAGAAGTAGAAGACGGAGGAGTCGGAAGCGACTGAGTCAAGCTCGTGCTGAACTGAGCTGTGCGCTACTGTCTGCAGTAGATTCTGGTTGTATGCTGCTGTGTGTGCTGTTGTATGTTACACGTCTCGGGCGAAGATAATCGTCTTCTGTGCTGTATATAATTGTCGCTTTTGTGCTGTCCTGTGTGTCTTCGTGTAAATAAACGTCGTAGTTTTTATTCTACTTCTGCTTGCTGATTGAGCGTTCTCCACACACCATATCATTCCCACTATCCAAACGAACCCCGGAAGAAAATTCGTAACAATATATATATCTAATTAATGTTTATGACAACTTATTAAAATTATATTTATAAAATAATGGTGTTAATAACTTTTAAATAAATAATATCTATATATTACTAAGAAAATCGACCAGTATTTATAGTATATAGAATATCCACAGTCCTAGAAGCTGAAGCTAGGGTAGAGGGTGTAAGTAGACCATAAATTCGGTTCTAAGGCATGATAACTATTAAAGAAGTAGTATGATTTTTTTAAAGTCAATTCCTACTTTCGCAAGAAAACTGGCATTCTTCACCTTCACGTGAAAAATATTGAAATTCTTGCATTTCACCGGTTGATCTATACTGCCTGTTGATTTCAATTTTCATTACAAACTGCTAAAACTCTATTTAAAGAATAAAAATAAATTTAATTTAATAATTAATGAATTAATATTTGAAAAAACTGTATTGACATCAAGTGTCATCCAGTACAAGTTTAAAAGAATGTATTTGAACTTGAGTGGATGAATAAAAAGTATTGTATTAACGATTAAAAATTTGAATTATATATATAAGAGTAGTAGGAATAGTAGGAATTAAAAAAATAGCATGCAGATACAGAGCTCTTAGAGTGCAGATAGAGAGCTCGCTCCACGATCAACTTTCTGAAAAAAATCCCAATTAATTGCACATTTTTCACCTTTTATAGTTTACAACATGATCTAGTAGCGCCTTGAAGGATATGTGAGTATCAGAAAATTGGCAAACATAATCATATTCTAATTTTTTTTTGTTTTGTCTCTAATTACTTTTATTAATTTCTGAAAAATAATCAGAGAAATAACTCTTCTGAGTTACAGAGGTCTTCAATAGAAAATACATTATGCGATTATTAATAAATTATATAATTTTTCACTAAAATTGATTAAAATTTTCATTTCTTTTAATAATAATAAGTGCAATAATTAGGATTCTTAATACGAGTTACCAATATTTATTTTTTATCTTATTATTTCATCCTTATGCCATCAAAATTCTTTTAATTTACAGAGCATTTATCCCCAGATTCACTAAATTTCGCGTATAGTCAAGAAATTATCATCCAGTTTTTCGCTAAACTTAGGGTAATTAAACTGGCATTCTTTCAGCATTAATTGGCAATATAAGTACATTTAAACTTCCTGCGATTATACAAATATTGCAGAATAATAATATGACAGATTTTTAACAATATAATTTGTTTGGATATTTTTCAAAATTTCAGAAATTTTCTCACATTTAAACAATTGTCTATATAATTTGAGTATAAAAAGGAGAATAATTCTGGCGTCTATTTTAATGCTTTGAAAAAGCAAACATTAGTGATACACAAGACTTTTTACACACTTTAAAAATTATCGAACAAATAGTAAATGTGTCTTCATACAAGCATTCATCATAAATAAGAACAAATATTAATAATAATAATTCTAAAATAAGAAATGCATTCTTATAAAGTAAGTAGAAAAAGTATATATTGAAACTGACAATAAAAAAGAATGAATAGTTTTTATGCAATTATTGAAAATAAAAACCGTCATCGGCAATCGTTTGGTTCTGTCAAATCATAAAAACCATATTTAAAAATTTTGACTAATTTAATTTGGAGAATAGGTAATCATTAACCATAAAAGGATCAGAAAATGCAAAGAAAGAAAAGAAACAAAAAAGTATCTGAATGAAATTTTTTGATAATTTTGGGAACTGTTGAAATAATTAAAAAAAATTGCAAAACGAAATGATTTCAGAGATTTAATATCAAATAAAGATTTAATTTCACTTTGGTCATTCTATAAATAATTATTCATTATTAATTAATTACCAAACGTATATGCAACTCACTTTTAATACAAAAATCTTTCAACGTGTAATAAAAGTTAATAGCTAAAATCAGAAACTATTTAAATTAATAGAAAAACAGATTTTTAAAAATTCTCCTTTTAACAAAATAAACAGATTTTCTACAAAATTTATATACAAAATTTTCAAATAAGGAAAAAAATATTTCAATTCAAATAACTGGTAAGATAATAAATATAAGAAAAATTTTATTATAAAGATTAAGTTAATGGTAGAGATTTCATTTTAGAATAATAAATTCTTCTTCTACTAGAGGAGATATAATCTGATTTTTATTTAACATGCAGAATTGAAAATAATTTTATATTGTTATTTAGAATGAGAGAAAATTCCTGATATAAAAATTTAATGAATAGATGGAGTTAATTAGAATTTCAAAGCAACAATAAGTATATTTCTAGAAAAATAAAATTTAAAAAAATATTTAAAAAAATTATTAAAACTAAATAAAAATTAGAAGAAAATAAAATTGTCAAATTTTAATATCATTTTTGTTCAATAGTATATTTATAAAATGTTGTAGCAAAACACAAAAAAATTTATTAAATTTTTAACTATTAAATATACCTACAAAAGTTTTAAACAATTGTTCAGGGATAAGAAACATTAAGAAATTCTTTTTAAATATTAAACGAGATTCTATTTTTCAGGTTTTTTTTTTTTTTTTAAGATTTCGAGAATTTATCTGTGTACAATCTGCACTACATTGTTTTAAAAAGACTTTGGTGATATATATTGTTAGTAAAAGTGTTCTAAGCAAATTATTTTTGAATAAAAGATTGTGAGGCAGAAAAAAAAACTGAAAAGTTACGGAATAATACAAATTAAATTAATTTTAAATGGAGCGTGCGGATTTGAATTTATTTCAGTTATTCTTTCTATGTACTGATGATGATGATGATGTCGCGTACGCGTTACAACGGAAAGAGGGTTGCAGTAGCTTCTGAGGGTAAAGACCCCTCAGCACCCGAGGGCAGAAGTCTAATTTCTATATAGCTCATATGAAGATGACATTCACACACTCGCTTGCACAACCCCCTTTTAAAGGGGGGGGGGGGCTCTTTCACGCACCTCACAGCTAGAACACAGGGGAAGGAACAACCATGCCCGAACCAGGACGATCAGAACACGGAGAAGGCGCGTTACCCCTAGGCCGCCTTGCTATGTACTAAATGAATCTATGTACAAAACGGAAATAGAAATATTAAAAATTCCATTTGAATCACAATTTATGCCAGACGATCATATTTTTTTGAATGAACAGATTTAATATTTATAAATAAAAAGCAAATTATATCAATATTCACCATTTTTCTATCAAATATCGTATTTTCAATCTTGAATAGAATCGTAATAACTACATTATTATTATTATTATCATTTTGTGTTTTTTTAAACGAATTAATATTGACTGAACAACTAAAAAATAATGCCAAAAAAAAACAAAACAAACGAAGCATTATATTGTATTGAAATTGGAAATCTAAAATGAATAAAGACAAACTAATATAAAAATTATTAAATTATTTTCACAAAGAAAGGACAATTTGTGAAATGGAAGTAGAGTCGCATGATAATATGAGTGACTGAAAAAAAAAAATGCAGAAGAAAATAAATTTCTCTGATCGTCTGCCAAGTGAGTACTCCAGTTTGCTACTTGAATTTGATAGAAGAAAGTGATATCATTTTATAAAAGATAAAAAGATTAAAAACATGAATAAGAGTATATTCATCAAAAGGAAATTGAGGGGCAAGATCTTCTTGGGGTTTGGAAAGAATACTTCGTGTGCACTCCCATTCTTAGCTCTCCCCCTGTTAGATGTGGAACGCAATAAATCCTTTTCCTGAAAAAACACACTAGTTCCCGCTCTTTTTTGTTTTGTTCTTTTTATTTTCCTTTATTAATCCCGAAAGCTGTTTCATTTGAAAATTTCCGCAGACGAAAAATATATTTTCTTAAACTTTTTAAAATTCTATTTTTCCCAATCTTCGTGAGAGTTTAATTTAGAATGTAGTGATTGCATTTTTTGTTTGTTATTTAGTGATGAATTGTTGTTTGTGATTTTTTTTGTGATGCTTTTCTATTCAATAAAAAGTTGTGAATTCCTACACATGTTGCTATTCACCTCGAAATGTTTTATATTAAAAAATGATTTTAGTATTTTTATTTCTTATTTTTGAATAGAAAGAGTGAAAGCAATCAATTAGAATTTTACATAACCAGTGAAAATGAATGGGATTTCATTTCAACAAAAACAAAAGCTATTAAAGTTTTGCATATAAATTTATGAAAAATTGATGAAAATACTCGAAAGAAATTAAATTGGTGTAATTGGAGAGATAATTTCTTGAAATATAAGATGATACAAAAATTATTTTAAAAATGTATTTATAACACAGGGTGATTAATGAAGAAGTATGCACCTTCCAGGTGCTGTAAAACAGTAACAGTCGAAGATATGAATCACGTTAAGGAATTAAAAGGTAGATGTAGTCTTAAAGTCCTTGATAGAAGTCACATAGGCAGTAAAATGTGTGTCACGTGACTAATCAATCGAAATGGAGAAGGGTTTTTGCGTTCCTCAATTTAGCAAAACGGAATCTGCAACTGTTGTGCAATGTTATTTTCGATTACAATTCGAAAAAGAAGTTCCAATGAAAAAAATCTATCTATCAATGGCATGAAAAATTTAAAACTATGTAATGTTTGTGCAAAAGTATAAGTCCTGAACGACTGAGTGTATAATAAGAAGTTATTCAAAGAAGTCCAGAAAAATCAACGAGGACGGTGAGTTGTGAAGTGAAGATTTATCAGCCCACCGTCTGGAGAGTTTTGGGAAAGAAGATGAAAAAGATTCCATACGAACTGCAGGTATTGGAAAATCTGAATGACTTTGACAAACAAAAGAGCTTTTAATTTTGTTCTGATATGTAGCTTCGCTTTGAAAACTATCATTTTTGCCGATCACTTAGCTTGCATTGATGAAGGAATAGTTCATGTCAGTGGGAAAGTACACAAACATAACGTACCCTTTTGTGGAAGAGAGAATCACAAATTCATAGTGCAAGACATGCCAGATTCCCCTTAGGTAAATTTGTTTTTTGCACTGCCCAGAAAGAAGGTGTACGACCCCTTCTAAGAAGTAACACTTAGAACATCTGCGACTATCTCTAACAAAATAACTCAGTACAATTTTGTTACAGGTGATATATAATCATACATTATCATTGATTTATAGTGTATTGAAACAGTATACTTCTTCATGAAGCACTCTGTATATTTGAATATATATAAATATATTTAAAATCATAGACAAAAAATGACAAATATGGCTTAGTTATTGTTTAAATAAAATTTTTGAAACTCTCAGTCTTCAAAGTACATTTTTACCGAATTTGGAAACTTTAATCAAAGCTGTCTTTCCTGCAATGCGCAAATAGGTAGACATTGAATCCATATTCATTATTATTTGTAAACAATAGGATTAATCATTCTATAATTATCACTCAGTTGTCTTTTTTAATTTCATATCATAAACTTGCAATCCTTTCTTAACTTATTTTATCTTTATTCAATCATTTAAATGTCTCTAACTTCAAATTATTATCTCTATTTTTTTCACAATTAATCGAAAATTTGAGCGAACTCATTCTCCTGTTCAAATCTTTATATCTTTGTAAAACTTTCTCTTAATCATCCTTTGCGTACGAAATAAAAATCATGATTGCACCAAAGCTAATCTCGTTTTCTAGATTCAACAAACGCATCTCGATGATTCGTTTCTTTTAATGTTCGTTCCCTTAACAAATAAACTTTCAAAAATTACTAAATTCAAGTGTAAAAATAAATCCTCTCTCCTCAACGAAATCAATAAAAACAAATTTATCTTTCAAAGTAATTTTCATTATCATGCGCTCTGATGTTGAAAGTAAGCATTTCATTTAATGTTTC
>JAPMOR010115449.1:0-37139 GCA_026543865.1 Argiope aurantia | reverse complement strand
TTTTTATTTATTTGTTGCTTTAATAAACTTGTACCTCTTCTCTTTATTGTGTATATTAACCATTCTAATTAAGTCGAGTTACACGAAATCATAGCGCAAAAAAACAAAAAAAAACAAAACGTAGTTGTAATTTACATTTGCCCAACATTTGTACTATTGTACAGTCAATTTTTTATTCTTAATATAAACTACACTTATATTTTTCTTCTTAAGCTTCAAAAACTGCAGGGCAGTTAAAGAATTAAATATTTCATGAAACAATGAAAATGAATTAAATTACAGTACAATAATTATGTCTATTTTTGAAAGCAATTTAATTTTGAAAAAAAAATACAATACCAAAGTTCAGAACTCGTATGAGAGAACTTTAATTTATTTTTTGTCTTCCGAAAATTGTGTGAAAAAATAAACGGTAATGAAATTAATGAATGTTAGAAATTTTCAGGAACTTTGAAGAATTCTTTACAGTCTCTTTAGACTATTTGTATCAACAGTAGTTCGCTTAAAATTAAGTGTTCGTCGATTTTTGACTTAGTTGTTTGGTCAAACCACAAGGAACTATTAAAAATTAAAATAAAAAATCAATTTCTTAAAAGCATCAATATACAAACTTGTATATTTAATTTCGTTCCATTATTTTAACCAAGACAAATATTTGTTCTAAAATGATTGCGGAGGAAAATATATATGTAATTTGTATTCCAGTACACATGGAAGATTATCTCATTTCCTTAATTCCTTTAGAGAGATAATATTCGTAAAACATCAAATGGAAATTATATAATTGTGCATGAAATATTTAGAATTTGGATAAAAGAATTAAAGCATGATTTTTATGTCTTTATTATATAATGTATAAGCTTCTTAAAAAGAGTGTTTCATGGGGAAAATTTAAAAATCTACTTAAAAAGTACAAATTCTTAATGAGATATTTATGATTCCTTTAGATTTAAATACAAATTTAAATAGCAGTTATTATATTGTCATTATCTGAATCGAAAAGGTGTCATCATTTTGAGATGCTCAAAAAATATTGATGAAATTGTTGAAAGTTTTTTCAATAAAAATATTTACTTCTTATGGTTTCAATTTTTATTTATTAATATTTGATGTACCCAGCTTTACTTAGGATTAAAAATAATTTCATTAATAATTGTATTTTTAATGCAAAAACTATTTTTTAATTTAAAAAAAATTCTTTTACCATCTGAAACGTTGTTTTAATATTAGAATATTAATTGAAGCAGATGATTTTTTAAAAGCAGCCTATAACTGATTTTTAAAAAAAATTCTTTAAATATTTTTCAGATTTGTTAAGTTCTTTTCTTATATATGCTGCAATAAGACAGACGTTAAAGAATATTTTATGTGTAATTAAATAAATAATTTAATGTCAATAAAAACACTATAATAAGCAAAATAAATAGTTATTTATATTCACGTAGTAGTAAGTTTTTTTTCTTCTAGAATTTTGCTAATGTGTTTTGTCATTAACTTACCCACATATTCTTGTTCTTCAATATTAGAAAATATTTCATTTGCTCGCTAAACATTTACTTTCCTTGCCTTTATTTAAGTTTGACTGATTGGCATAAGTCTACTTTTAAGCACCGTTAAATTATTACTTTAAAACTAATGAAAGCATTGCCAAAATAAAAGACAAATTAAAAAAAATGATTATTTATTTCAAAGTAGAAAAAAGGTAAAATTCTGTTAAATATGTAATTAAATGGATATTTAATTAATTTTGTACTTTGAAAGTTGATAGCATTTTATTCTCGTGATTTTTAAAATGAGTGCATAATACATAATAATAAATCAAATTGGGTTGAATTTAGTTCCAATCGTTTAGGAGTAGATTTGAGACATGCATATATACATAACCAGAGGAGATTTCCTTTGTATTTAAAAGATGAACTTTTTTAGGAATTTTATTGATTTTTTTAAGCACAATCTTTAATGAACACAATCACAATTTCTCTTTTTGGAAATGGATTTCATTTTTTTAACGCCTGATTTGAAAAATAATGCAAAAAATTACATTCACATAGAAAAAAAAAACTCTTTTTTTGTTTCAAGTTTCTATTTAAGTCCTTCACTTTGATTTCGTTATAGTAAAAAATTGTCATTCTTTCTTGAAAGTCCATTTACTTTAAACACCATTTCATTCTTAATTCAGTATCTTTCCATTCTTACTGAATTTAAAAGGGAATAAAAAAAAGTAACTATTCTTAGAGGACGTGAGTTTCAAAATAACACTGATAAAATGAAATGTCTAACCAAAGCACAATGTGGAAAAAAACCCAGTTTCATTACTTTAAGGATCTCATTTAAACAGCCATCACGGAGACTAGTTAATAACGATGAACAATTAAAGGAAGCCTTTTTTTCGTTTATTTTTACTTTGTTAATCTTTTACCTTAAGTTTCAATTAACTGTAGGAAAATTAAAGAAAGTTTCACTGCATTTAATAAAAATCTAACTTCTTTCAAGAATAACAGTTTATTTTCTAAACTACCTATCAAAGTATTTTATGCACGGTAGCACAATTTTGGAACCAGTTGGGCTTGTCTATGACAAGTGCCATAAGCAACAACAATAACAATAGAAAATATAGTATAGATAGATATCAATGATAGTAATGTAAATGATTAATATAAAATAAATAAAAATACAAATTTACGTTCAGCAGGAATTTTTTTGAAAAGGTTAACTATAAGGACATAAACTTTCAATAGTATTTTAAAGCTATAAATCTATAAAATGCGTATCATAAGTACATATCTTTTTTTTAATGTGTTGTATTGCAATTAATTATAAGATTTTTGTCAATTTATTTTTGATAAAGTAATAAGATTTCATGGTTTCTAATTTTTATTGATATTTATATAAATAAAAGTGTCTATATCTTATTTATATATTAACTTTTTGACACATTAACATTTTTTCATCACAAAGAGCTTTAATTGTGAAAAGGTTGAATTCATGATTTGTTCATTTTTATTTCACGTTATATGTTACCAGAATTTAAAAATTATTTAAAACTAAATTTAAATCACTTCGCTTCTCATAAGATTCTGTCTCTGTAATTCAATTGCAATGCTATTTATAGATAGAGGTTACTTAGAAGATTCTCCTTCCCCAAGTGTGGACATGCTTTCTCTGATATTCGCTAACGAAACGTTTCTTTCCTCTACATTTTCATTATCACACAACAAACGAAGCGTCTTGGCATCTAATATGCTCCGGCCGAGGTTGAATTTTCTTCTTTTGGGGATAATGAGTTTTGAATGACTGTTTAAAATCAGATGTAAACAAAGAAATGTTTCGAATATGAATACCACAGCTTTTGCTATTTGCACATGCGAAGTTTAAGATTTCTACTCACGCCCGGATAAGTGCAAAGCAAGATACTGCTGCTTTACGCATGCGCGAATCGTAAAAGAAAAATAATTAAAATCGCAATCATAAAACTCCTTTTTTTTATTTTTATATTACTTTAATATACTAAAACCTGTGCTTAATAATGTGCATAACCTGTCCCTAATATATGCTTTACAAAATGGTACAGATATCTCCAATATCAGTTAAGTATTTCTACAGTCTTTCTCCTTCAAACATACAGACACTTTCAGGAGACTTCATTTTATCCTATGAATAGACTATATTACAAGAAAGAGTAGAAGTTATTCAAAATTAAGATACTTTAAAACACTTTCGCCATTGCTTAGCTCTGAAGTTAAACGTTGATTGTAAATATAGCAAGGTACAAAAATATTTTTAAAGCATGTCATAAACTAAAGCCTAATCAAAATGGTAAAATATATCGCATGTTCAGATCTTAATGATCAACAATGAGAAAACTGCTAGTTAAAAATACTAGAAACAATGATGAAACTGACTTGACTTTCATTTCGATACTATATAATGTTGTAAAGTACGGTTAAAATAAATTAAAAAAATAATTAAAAACGAAAAAAACAAGAGGCAATAAATTGGAATAAATTAAATTTATTACTTTGAATCTTAAGATTAAGTAAAAATAAGCTTAATGCTATAATAATTTCTAAGTTTTTGCGCTAAAATCTCACTTAATTTTTATCAAATTTAATCAAAATTTAAAAGAAACTTTCTAAAGTGCACATTTTCTACTTTTGAAGTATATATCGGCAAAGTTTGGTAACTCTAGGTCAAATAATGTGACCTGCGAAACGCCAAAACTAGAAATATATTTGGAAATGTGCATGAAAATATGAACACTTTCAAGAGAAAACAAACGTTACAAAAAAGCATAAAGAGATGAAACCATCTGAGAGAAAAAGAATCGACATCATTACTTTAAAAATTTCACCATGTCTTTTATCACAAAGACAGATAATTACATTTCACTAACAAATAAAAAAATCTCTTTCAATTTCCTTCTTTTTTTTCTACTTAACTTATAAGTTCCCTTATGTTAAATCAGATGCTAGAAAGAGAGAATGATAGCAGTAAATTGAATTTTAATTAGGGAAGACCTTTTCCTGAATGAACAGATATCATATGAGTTAAAGGCTTCTGAATCCATTTTAGAAAAGGACTATTATTTTTTTAAATCAAATATTTGATTCAATTCAGTTACAAACGCACCTTTTAAGAATACGTTTGGTGAATGTAGATAAAAATATTTTCCAATTTTTAGAAAGTTATCTGATTGAAAAAAGTATTTAAATGTTTTCTAAACTATTGAGTTTCAAAATGTACTGTTTCGAATAAGTCTAATGGATGTAAATAAAAATATTTTCCAATTTTTAGAAAATTATCCTATTAATAAAGTATTTAGATGTTTTCTAAACAACTGAGTTTCCAAATGTACGGTTTGAAATGAGGTTGGTGAATGTACATAAAAAGATTTTCCATTTTTAGAAAATTGTCCGAATTGAAAAAGTATGTAGAAGTTTTTAAACAATTGAGTTCCCAAATGCAGAGTTTGGAATAAGTCTGATGAATGTAGATAAAAATATTCTACACATTTATAAAATTATCTGAAGAAGTATTTATAAAAATAATATGAGTTTCAGATTATTGGTAGCTGATTAGACTATATTTTCCCTATTTCTTAAAATAACTATTTGTGTTCATATATTCTTTAAATTTGCTCACATGTCTGTGGGTTGACAGACAGACGGGTATTTTGCTGACGGAAGATTCTGAGTATTTATTATACTCAAAAATCAATAGTTTATGTTGTTATACCGTACATTCTATTATGCATTTCACTTGTTGTTAATCATGTTCAGAGGCAAACAGATATGATTTTAGTAGTAACTTTTTTTTCGGATTCACAAATAAATAGATTTCTCTTTAAAGAAGGGTCGTGCAAAATTTCAGAAATTAGCAGCTTTGTAGTACTTCCTCTTTCAATAATAATTAAATCAAAATAAATTTTCTGATGATGTAAAATAAATGACCTTATATAATAAAAATATAATTTCTACTTGAAATGAAAAGATTATAAACCTGCAACAATCTCTTAAAATATCAAAATTTGACATAACGTAAACTTAAAAAAAATATGCAATCGTATCTTAGCAGTATTTATCAGTATTTATTTGAAATGTTGAAAAATATTCATGGCACTCACTAGATTTCACAGTGCAGTATAACTATAAAATAATCAGTTCATTAAGGATGAGAATTTCAGTGATCCTTTTATTCTAATTTAATAAAGTTCGATAAATTCTAATTAAATGAAACTCGATTGATCTCCCGAAAGTTGAAGAAAAAAAAGACTCAAATGCTTAAATAATCTTTCTTCCATTAACAAGAAGAGCTTTTAATTACAGTACTGCATTTATACGATATGAAACAATACGATTTATACGATTAGAACATTTAATGTGAATTCACAGTACATGCTTCAATATACGAAGGTTGGAACTTTAATAGTGGCAATTATTTATTTACATGGAATACAGAAGTGATTCATGTCACCATGTTTTACAGATCTTCAATATAGACTCCAGCATTGTGTACAACCCGTTTCCAACGATGTGGAAGTCGCAGAACAACTAGCCACCTTTGGCGACCAGTTGTTTCATCAGGGAAACTGACTGTCTTTAATCCCCATTATCTTTCTTATACATAACTTTAATGTTCATGTTTCCTTCAATAAAGTATTTCGAAGCATCACCGAAAGAAACATGTTATTTTAATATCCTCACATTTTTATTTATTTATTATATTTAAATCTTCATAACAGCTTCGAGAGCCATAACAATATAATGGCACTAAAAACTTAATTTTTCTAATGATGAATACTCTAATTGCAAGCTAATTATTTCAGTATTGGAAATTCTTTTTCTAATTTCTGAAATAAACTGAGCAGATAAAAATCAAAATTATTCTTTCGCTATCAACAATTCTCGTTAATAAAAATTTCTCTCGTTAATAAACATTTGATGAAATAATGAAAATGGCTTGAATTTTAAAGCGAAAAGGAAATTATTGAAAATTGACTCGAAAATATTTTAAATTGTTATTTAAATTAAGAAAAAAGATTGCTAGACAAATAATTAAATATCATTATGACTACTTTTTAAATTTTGAATGACATGAGTTTAGATTTCGCCAAATAAAAATTTTTGAATTTATAGCAAAAAGGTACAAAAATATCTCAATTCTAATTAAAATTCTAATTAAAAGTCCTCAAAGGTGACCACAATGTATTTATACCAAATTTGGTAAATCTAGATCAAGCAGTCTGGCTTTGAAAGCCAAGACTTATACAAGCTCATTATCTTTTATTATTCGTAGAGATAGAGATAATGAATTACTAAAAAATTAAGAATAATGAGTAGAGATAGTGTTAATAAATTAATGATAGATAAGCATAGTTAGTAGAGACTGAGATAATAAATTAAGTATAGATTAGAATAATTAATAAAGATAGAGATAATAAATTAAGAATACATATTAATAATTAGTAAAGATACAGATAATAAATTAAAATACTTTCATATGCAAGAGTACATTTTATTCATTTTTAACTATTAAATTTATAAATACTGTTATACAGCATAAGCTTTATATTTGACTTGGGATTACGTTTTGATTATGTGCTTATATTTAAAGCAAGGCAGTTTATTAATTTAAAGATATTTCCAATATGCTGATAATAGGAAAAATGATACAATATTAATAACAGGAAAATAATTCAAAGAAACCTCATGGAAAGTTCATTGCAATATTAAAAAGAAGGTGTTATTTATTTATGAGTTTGTCTTTTGTCAGGGCGTAAAATCTTTTCATAAAACTTCTGTCTCCGACAGCTACCAAAAAATTAGTAAAATTTTGATTAAAAAGCACCTCTCCAGGAAAAATTAAAAAATTGGCATTGTTAAACATACTTTATTGAGTATGATAGAATGATAAAATTCACAGAATAACAAAGGTTTTTGTTTCGAAGTAACCACCTTAATTCATCATAAATCCACTTCCTAGAAAATGCCTATAATCTTCAAAAATTATCAAACAATACACATACTTTCAATACATATAATCTCTTTCCATTCAAACAATTCTATAGAAATTCATTGATAAATCTTTTTAATTGTTTTTATGAGTTGAATAACAAATTCAAACAATTCTAAATATTCAAATGAGTTGAATAATTTCATTATAGTACAAACTTATTCTTCAATACCTTGATATTTTGAACGATAGAGATAATATTCTTTCGTATATAATTCTTTAATAAATTGAAAATCTGAGCATTAGCCTTTGATTATAGCCAAAGGATGGCTATAATAAAAGGACGAGCTGAATATCAGTTTACTTTTGATTATACAGACTCTTAGAATTTAGGTTGGAATTACAAATAAAATAACGTCAAATCTACTAACAAGAAAGAATTTCCCAATTATAAACAAACTTTCATTTTGACATTAAGAGCAAAATCAAAGATATGTCATTTCAGTTTGAAGTATTGAAACTTTTTGAAATGTCTTGTTACACAGTAAAGGAAAAACCAATATTGGATAAATCTGTGGGTTTCAGGTCATTGTTATCTTTTATTGAATGTATCGCTTTGTATGAAATATTATAAAGCAAGAAAAAGACTTTCGAAATTTTCTAAATTATTAATTTGAAAAGAAAAGAATAAATGAGAGGATTATTGGTGTTAATCTAATGTTAAGATAATTTAATTAGTCAGAAAGAATTTAAAAATATACATTTTGAAAATATTTTCTGCATATTATTTATTATATTAAATTATTCCATTTCATTATCAATGTCTGCGAGAAGAATTTGTTCCGGCATGATAATTAAAATAGCTTTAAATTTATTTTTCTCTTTATTTTTTTGAATAATAAATATACAGAAGTATTTAAAATTTTAGAACTATTCATATACGATAGTTTTTTTTATTCCGTGAATTCGGACAAATTGTAAAGTGCTGAAAGGAAATTTTTGAAGATTCTTTTATTTCTCCGATGAAGCTCACATTTTCAAAAAACGCAGCAGATATCGACCTAAGATTTAGCTGATATCAATTTTGTATAATGCGTAATTATATCAACGGTAAGATCCATAAATGTTGATTAATCCACTGAAAAAAAAAGAAGCGAGCTGATTCTATAGAAATAAATAAATATAAACATAGATAAATAAATAAAAATACATAAATGAATAAATAATAAATAAAAATAAATAAATAAAGATAAATAAATAAAAAGAAACAAAAATAATAAAAAAAATACCTACTAACTTAAAAAGGAGGTCACAAAACTAATTTCAAGGGTGTTCTGAAAAAGTATTCTTTTATCAAAGTTAAGATAAGTGGTAATATTTTTCTTATCAACCACACTTCTTCTCAGCATTGGCGACTTAACATTGTTTGTAATAAAGAAATCTCTAATACATGAACTTTCATAATTTTAGCAACAAAATGTAATGCAAATTCCTAGACCCAATTTTATTTCTTCTTCTTTGGAATATAAAAACTAAGGTTGTATAACAGGACTGTCATACGCCGAATAGGTTTAGAGTTCTATTACGTTGTCCCTTTTATTTCCGTGTTGACAACGGAATTTTTTCAGGTGAGAACGTACAAAATTAATATCTTCCATTTTGAATGCGATTATTCTTTACTCACGCTTCATTTTCCGAGAAATGTCTCAACGAATTTCGTGGGGCTAAAGGAATCATATTTGTCACAGCTTTTTGATGAATAGAATTGTTCTGAAAAGGTCTAGAGCTTTCGAGGTTTTCCTTTCATCAAATTGATGGGAATGAAATTGCGCTTTACATATATCTTGGAAACTAAAAAGATATATCAAAGATTTTTGAAGCCATATGAATGAAATTCAAAGCTTTGAAATTGAATGTATTGTAAATATTTCAAAAGAAAACATGACGTCTTTATTGGATGTGTGATATATTTGAAATGCAATAAATAAATAAATAAAGTAATATATTTTTCGAAATTTCTATTCAGTAGAAGAATATTAGTATTTTTTTTAAGAAGACTAATTGGAATGTTTGAGTATATTCATAAATAAATTCAATTCTAAGTTAAAAACTCGCCATCAGATATATGATTCTTTTCTTTTAGAGACTAGAATGCAATTTCTCATTTCGCGAAAATTATTAAAATTAATCCAAGGAAAACTTGACAATAGTTTTTAACTTTCAATGAAAAAATAAAAATTTGTAATTTCTAAAGTTAGCTTGTGAAACAAATGAGATTATAGTGAGAAACGTTAGTGCAATTCAATATTAATATTTCGGAAAATAAGTAAATATTTTTTTTTAATTTTTCTTCTAAGAAGTATAATGACGGAAAAACATTGTAATTGTATAAAAATTGTAACTTGACATTTTGAAGAATCTCCAAGTTTCGAACATCTCTGAATCTAAAAAACACAGTATAGGAATTGAATCTTTCTATCTGTGTGCCTTTTTGTTTTTGAACATGATAAATCATAGACGGATGATATTTGATTTATGATCTTTACATCAAATTTATATATCTATTATTTCTATCAAATTTTGAAAGAATCTTTCTATATCTATTATTTTTATCAAATTTTGAACGAATCTTTTTATATCTATTATTTCTATCAAATTTTGAACGAATCTTTCTGAATCAGTATTTCTATCAAATTTTGAACAAATCTTTCTATATCTATTATTTCTATCAAATTTTGAACGAATCTTTCTATATTTATTATTTATATCAAATTTTGAATAAATCGTTCTATATTTATCATTTCTATCAAATTTTGAACGAATCTTTCTATTTATTATTTATATCAAATTTTGAATAAATCGTTCTATATTTATCATTTCTATCAAATTTTGAACGAATCTTTTTATATCTATTATTTCTATCAAATTTTGAACGAATCTTTCTATATCTATTATTTCTATTAAATTTTGAACGAATATTCCTATATTTATTATTTCTATCAAATTTTGAACGAATCTTTCTATATCTATTATTTCTATCAAATTTTGAACGAATCTTTTTATATCTATTATTTCTATCAAATTTTGAACGAATCTTCCTATATTTATTATTTCTATCAAATTTTGAACGAATCTTTCTATATCTATTATTTCTATCAAATTTTGAACGAATCTTTTTATATCTATTATTTCTATCACATTTTGAACGAAATCCATTTAGGTACCAGAGTACACATTTATACGATAATACAAAATGTAAAAAGGTAGATAAATAAATTTGGTGAACAGATTTAACATCTATAATGTATCAAAATTGGAATCGATGAATGTATCGTCTGTTCGTCCATATTTTTACATGCACGTAAATGTGATAGTTCAAGAACGTAACAACTTAAGTCAATGAAATATGATTCACAGTTTGAACATCTGAAATATAAATTTTTGTCAAATTTCGTTTCATATCTATCAAATCGTTGGCTGTTTGTCAGTCATTCATGTAAACTGGAATTACTCAAAAATGCAAAGAATTAAATAAATAAAATTTGGCATGTGATCTTGCGACTACAATTCTAATTTTATGTGAAATTTTAGTTTAGTTATTAGAAATCCTAGGCAAAATAATGTTTTATTTTTTGATACTTATGTATTAACCTCATTCGAGGGATGAATCAATTATATTAATGCTGCAGTACGATTTTTCGTAAGCATTACTCGTCAGTGCTTGCAGTTGATACAAAAGTGCCAGTTTTCATTACTGTACTATGAAGCAAGCAATTCTTATGTAGGGAAATAACAATTTTACCATTCGTGGCGTTTATAGATTTGTCCAAATTCCAAAATTTTATTCGTGAGAAAGGGAAAATAAAACTTTATTGGATATTATGCGGGAAAATTTCGGGGAGATTATTCCAGCTAGTTTAGATTTCAAAATGCGGTTTGATACTAAATATGAATATTTGAAATTGCTATAGTAAGTAGTTTTTTCACTTACAAATTAATGCTTTCTGCTTTTCAAAAATATGTACAATTTATAATTATTATGGAGTAAATCAAATCCTGTACCACTTCGATCTATATATATAGTGGATAAAAGGTTTCATTAGTAAAAATGACTTAGATGCAATATTTTCTGTTTTTCTCGTACATTTTTTGAAAAGCAAGAAGTAGGTAATTGAATCTAAAATGGAAGGGAATAGACCTATCCCTTTCCCTACAATTCATCATTCAACTGATTCCAGTCAATATAAAAATGTGAATTAACATTTATATCATGCAAACACCAATGTGTTTGGAGAAAAATGTCAGAAACTTTAAAATATCCGAATTTTTGAGTATCATTTTAATCGCAATTAAATTTAGAAATACTACTACTACTACACTAAAGATTAATATATTCTATTCTAAATGATGACACACACACACACACATATATAGGAATTGAAAAATCAGACTATAATGCATTTTAAATACATGTGACGGATGTTGACTCATCTTCATATTTTTTAAGTGAATAGGTTTTTAAGTTCAGTATATCATTTTTTCGAGAATCAATGACATTCTTTATGAAATATGTCAAACATTACAACAAAATTTCTAGAGAATTACTATGTCTTTTTAGATATAATCTGAAAGTTTATTTTAAGTGATACAAAAAAATCATTTTAGCAAACTCATAAAATTCGTTCAAAAGAAGTATTTTATCCCTCTTTTGAAGTATGAAGTATTTATGTATGAGTGGTTCCTACCCCTTTGGCTCAAATTTTATGAGCTTATTTTCAAAAGTTCTGCATAACTTTTACCATAAAATTGCAAAAGAGTTTTTATATTTCAGACAATATTTCATTGTAACAAATTTTATTTAAGCATACCTCCCAACTTTCTAGGTCTGTCTAAAGTTTAGGAAACTTTTATTGAGCGAAAATATATATGGATGAATGCTATATCATTTTAATGAGAGGAGTGTTACACTAGGAGATTTTCATAGCATATTCAAGAAAAAATTACATCCTCATGCCAGTATTAAGTAAAACTATTGGACTCTATAGATATTTACTATTTAATTTAAAATCATCTCATACTTTTTGCATGTCTATTAATCTTAAAGTTAATTTTATATTAAATTTAATAAATCACACAACTTTTTGAGCAACTAATCAAAGTTTAAAATTTTTCTTACCTAAATGAGTAAAGATACAGTTTTTTAACTGATACAAAAAAGGCATTATCTAACAAGCTTTTTTTTAAAAATATATAATGATACTGTTTACATTATGCTTGTGTTTATTTATATTGATATCCTTTTTTAAAGCAACACTAAGGCTATTTTGTCTAGAACCATCAAATTCTGAACCGAGTCAAATGACGAGAACGAGTCCTGAGTTGCAATCATTCCGACAGATTTAGCATGCACCACATCTGTTTACTCAACGGTTTTTCAGTGTAATCGCATCTTAAGGATGGAATCTTCCGGTCTCGAAATTAAGACATTGCCATCAGACTAGGTTAATCATTTGCGTTCGTTGCATCCTCAAAATCAATAAATAATAAGCTTACAGTCTTATAAAAATATCATAAAGGGACATTCAATTTAAGTAGTGGGATTGATCCTTCCTTAAAAAAAACTTTCACACATAATATCTAATAAATGTATTAATTTATTATTTATTGTATGCAACTGGTGAACAATAATTACGAAAGAACCTATTAGGGTACGATCTTGAGTGATTTTTGCTAAGGTGATTAATTGCCAGGATGCTATTCATACACAAAAACCAGAAAACCGTACATGCTTTAAAAGTCTTCTTTCTAACCGATTGGCAGCTTCTGTGATAGGACATTCTTCAATGCTTGAATTGAATTCGTATGATTAACTTAAATGCTCTTTAGATGTTAGGGCATTTGATTCAGATTGCAATTTAAAGTGTAAAGATATAAATGCACACACCTCGGATCTTCACTGAAATAATGTTTTCAATCTCATGAACTACTTCCAGGCACATAAAACAACAACAACAACAAAAATAACGAAAGCCAACCGTTTAGAGAGTATAATATTTCTTATTGATTGTTTATGTTGACATTAAAAAAACATGGTGACAGATAAATCTATTTTGTGGAGTAATGTTATTTAGTTATGTCGTTATTATTAAATTTCCACGAAATTTAATAGCTTAGTCCTAGTTAAGTAAATGCTATTGATAATAATATCTCGGTATGCAATTTTGATTGAATATCAATGAGTTAGGAAATACAAAGGAGAAACTTAAGAGTTTCCTGGAATATTCTTCTCAACGTGATGCGTGCATTTATTTATTGCCTTTTATGAAAAATAAGCAAAATAAAGAAATTGCGACATTGTTTTTTTCCCTTTTAATATGCTTTTATATTTTTTACAGAAGTTCTGGCATTTAAATGTAAAGTAGATTTTTCAGATGGCCATCTCATATTCTATTGGTTTGCATTAATTTAATAATGTCAACGTTTTTCATAGCAAACGAAAATACTTCTAAAAATTATAGTCGCAAAAAATTTTATCGGTTAACTAATTAATTGGTAAAATTAGATCAATCGTTGAAACTGGGAGTTGCGTCAAATTTTTATTCTTTCATATATCTTGAAAGTGAAGAGCAAAGGGAAATAGGTCAGTTTTGAAGATTCATTTAGGAGTAATAAGCCTTAAAAGGAAATAAAAATTGACGAACACGAAAACGGGATTGGGAAGACTCTGCCTTATGTATTTTTCCTCTAAGAGAATGGTATGTTTTAGAAATTTTATATCAAAAATGGGAGATAATAGAGAATGGATGATTATTGATGACATATCTAGTGCTTTTTTGTTTTCATATGAAATAAAAATTGGCGAAATCCGACCAGCGATTATTGCTGAGAGGTTGCTTTGCTACTTTTTCTAATTATTTCAAAGACATAGATATTTAATCTTAAATCCTAGCCTCTGCTGGATGAAAAATTTACTGCATGGTTTCTAGATGAAAGATCTAGAAAATATGCGTCTTCCTAGATTTCTATGTCCAAATAAGACCCAAAGAGTAACAAAGAAAATGTCTGCTTATTTTGATTAATGTTTCTCTTTGAAGCTAAATTAGAACGGTGTTTCAATTTTGAGCCTTTACGTGATGATCGAAACAACACCTAAGCTGAAATCAATCATCAAACTCTATGTCTCATTAATGAGAACCTTTCTAATTTATCAGATTCGAGATTTTCTCAGGCCAGCATGCATAATAGATCTTTAACGCTTTCGAACCTTGAACCTATGTATCTCAAACTTGATATTTTTCCAATATGTTCCCGAAGCACCAAATATTGGCAGAACTTTTTAAACTATCTCAAACAGTACTGATTGCTTCAGTAAATTAATAAAAAGTTTGTTTAAACTTAAATAGCTCAGTTTGTTTCACTAAATTGATAGAATATTCTAGACTGGAAATTTGAAAATTAGATGGCAAAAAGAAGAAAAAAAAATTAGATTTTTTATACTAAACTGGGAATTCTCTAAGCTGTTTTAAAATGTTGCATCTAATTTTAAGGCTTTTTTTTTTTTTTTTTTTACCAAAACAACATCAGAGCTCAAACCATGTGTCGAACACTATATCGTATCTATGAGAGCATTTTTAATTCATTACATATTCGACATTTTCAAGGTCCTTCTGCATACTAGAGCTTTAAGGTAATCGAATCTTTATCATCGAATCGTGAATCTGATATCCTACCATTATGCCTCCGAGACTACCAAGTTCAGATAGAAATTTTTAGACAATTTCAAAAGTGCTGGTTGCTCCAGTCAATTAATAAAAAAAGTTTATTTCAATAAAATTGGCTCAATTTGTTTTTTTTTAAATTAAATTGATGCAATGTTCTAGACTAGAAATCTAAAGATTAGATGGTAAAAAAATTAGTTATATTTTTCATTGATTTTTGATCTGGACAGATTTCTCAGGCTAAGCTGAGACCTTTCTAAGCTGTTTTAGAATGGTAGTTCTAAAGCTAAGGCTTTATATGATGACGAAAAGAACTATAGAGCTCAAACCATCTATCAAACATTATATCATATAAATGAAAGCACTTTTAATTAATTACTGATTTTACTTTTTCCCAGCCCACGTGCACAATAGATCTTTAATGCGATCGAATCTTGATATCGCGAATTTGATATTCTATCACTATGCCTCTGAGGCTACTAAGTGAAGGCAGAATTTTTTAGATCATCTCAAGCGATCAGGAAATTAAAAAAAAATATTTTAATAAAAATAGTTCTTTGTTTTTTTTAATCAAATGAATGCAATTTTCTACACTAGAAATTTGAGGATAAGAAGCTAAAAAACTTCGGATCCCTATTTTTATTGATTTCTAACTGGACTGATTTCTCTGGTTATTCATTGGGGCGACGATGTATTTTTAAAATTTAAACAGTGTATTCCGCGTTAGAAGCGCTATAACTCTTTCAAGTAGGCGCAGTTTCAGTGTAGTATACCCAACTTTTTAAGGCATTAAAATAATTTGTTCTGTTTGATAATGTGCATTCATTATAAAGTGTCACTTTGAACTTGAAACTTTTTATTTGTTTGCCAGAATGGATATGATATTTTGCTTTGAAAGAGATTAGCTGTAGTGATGTATTGAAATTTTTCACTTAAGAATTTTACATGTTTTAAAAGGAAATATGTTTGAAAATATGGATAGTTCTTATTTTGTGGAGAAGCGGAAAATTGAACTTTTGTATATGAAGTAAGTTTTAATACTATTTTATAAAACTTAAAGTTGCATATATTTCCTTGTATGTTGTAATACGTACACCTTTTTTTTTCAAATTTTATGCCACTTTTGTGCAATATATCTATATTACAGTCTAGTACTATTTATATTACAGTCTAGCTAAATAATCATTAATGCTTCTTCTTGATATTGCCTTATAGTTTTTTTAAAAATCTTTGTTTTTAAACGAAAATTAAGCATTTAAGTGACTGAATATTGAAACTTCAAATTTATTTTTAAGAAAATCTTAAAACCGTTATTTTCTACCAAATTATAAAAACCAATGAAATTCAACTTTTTAGATGAATTTGAGATCTGGCCCTCTGACTGCAATATTTCGGTATTTTTCTTTACTCGTTAAATGTAGCCGTTTGATTTCACCGCAACCCTTAAAGACTACTACTCTTAAAGTTTACTACCTAGAAGTTGAAAGAATATTATATTCTGATTTCGAGATGTTTTTTAAATTGAATATTTTGTTATGAAAATTCCAACTTGTATCGGAATTGAAAGATATCCTACTTATTAGGAATATGATAATAGCATACAAAAAGTGAATCTACAATTGGTTGTAGAAAAATTGAATAATCTTTGTAATAAACTGGAAAGTATTTTAATGATTTTAACGTAATTCTAACTGAATTTTAACATCTTAAAATCTAAAAGTTATTAAATGCACAGTTATATGAAAGGGTACCGTCCATTGTTTTTAAAAATGAAATTTAATCTTGCATGTTGTCTTCAGTCTAGAAATTAATCTGTGGCTTCCCATTTTTTCTTTATTTGATTTGTTGCAAATTTTTCCGTGTATAAATATTTCATTTAAATTAAAGGTTGAAATTATGCACTAATGCAAATTCTAGAAACAAGTACGTTAAATTTTAACAAAACCTCGAAAGAATATTGGGATATTAGCTTTCTTACATCTATGAGCCTTTTATTTTTTTTTTCTTATTTCTCGGATTTTGTGAATGTTACCACTTTTGATATTACTAATACTCCACTGAACATTTGAGTTGTTTAGTGATTTCCTAAAATTTGCTTATAATTAAGCAGTTTATGAATAATTAGGTTTAAATAACAATAATTCGATGCAATTCCTGTGTAACAGTGAAGTTGACCATGTTCTATATATACAAGTAGATTGTGTTTAAATATTAATCACACAGAGCATTTTAATGTAAGCGGTAATGATAGTATATATGTTACCGTTACTGCTTGAAAGCCACTAATGTGCAAATTACTTGATTTGCTCCATTAAATTATGGAATCAAGATATTTAATCCTTTTTACTAGGTAATGTGCACATAAGCGGCTTCCATATTGTTAAAGTTCAAAAGTTTGTTTCTCTCATTCCGAATTCAGTGTTTACAAAGAAATTTTTTACCGAAGCAAGATGTCCCTGCTGTAGAATTATTTTTACGTCAAACAGCAATAGAGCAATCCACTGGGGTTCAAAAAATGTTCCTGCTAATATAAATGTATCACTTATAGGTGCGCTTGTCTCAAACTGCATGCAATTCGAAGTGTCACCAGTCTTTAGATTGCTCTAATAGGTTAGCATAATTATATCACATGTTTCAAAACTTCATTTCCTTAATTGTAATAATATGTTAAACCTTCCGATTCCTTTTATTATAGTTTTTCAATAGATTGATTTTATAAACTAATTTGTTGTTTGATTGATTGTATTAACGTGATGCTTTAGATAGCGAAAAATAAATAACATCATATAGAATTTCTCTATTCAATAATATTTTAAACTGTTTGATTCTTTTTATAAATATTTTGGGTTGACTCTATCGACTAATATAATTGCTCGATTGTGTTGTATTACATTGTGTTTTTATATATAAAAAATAAACATTTAAGCTCACAGAAACGCTGCTGTTCCAGCAAAGATTTTCATTTTAATGAGTACATAATAGGCAATGTGCGATTATCTAAATTCGCAAATTAACTTCGTAATTTAAAAATAAAACAATTTTCCGCACTTTAACGGATAACCCAAATTAAAGTGCACATTAATTGATTTCTGCACTTTAGCTGCAACATAAATATTACATATCTACCCCAAAATTCATAAACTATTTAAAATATAAACCAATGCTTCATGGGATGTCTTAATATGTAAATTACATGCTAAGTCTTCGATCAGAAGGGTTACTGTGACGTTCAGGCTTCAAAGAATGACTTTCCCAGATGATATTGCACAAACTGCATTCACATCTTAAAATTCTAAAGAGTAGTTTTGGGCATCAAAAATATTACTTCAAAATAATTGCTCTAATTTTATTCAATTTTTTAAAATTATTTTCAGAAACAATTTTTTGCTGAATTCTAGTTTAGTATATTTCCGAATTTGTAGCCAATATGGTAACCCCTCCCCCCAAAAAAGCAGAATAAATTTCCTGGTAACCATAACACTGATTTGTTTACAATTTTTTTTACTTGTTGAGTTGTGAATCTACGTCAGTAGTTTTGTAAGAAATGAAAATTAAAAATAATCGACAATAAACCTCTATTGAAGAATTTAATTAGATTACGTTGTATAATTGAAACTATCACTGTTAATAAAACATTGTTTTATTTAAAGTAAACAATGAAGAGATAAAAGATAATATTTATCCTCTTGCAATTCTAACCGAAATGTTATTCTAATTAAAAATCGTCTGTTCATGAATTTTGTCCGTATAGAAAATAAAATAAACTGTTCGAACTTTCTGAATTGTTTGTCTTTATTTCACACTTCATTTTAATATTATCCTACCATTCCAAAACAAAAATCCTTATCCTCATCGAACGTATTTGCAAATAACCATTTTATTTTGTCTGAATTTATTGGCTATAAAAACAGTTTCATAGTGGAACACGAATTATAAAGTCAAAATAATGTATGCTTTGCCCAAACTTTTGGAGAATAAGCTCATATCCAAGTTTAATTTTAATTACTTTTTAAAAAAACTTTAGTCAGTAATAGTTTATACCAATCATCAAAATATGGAGAAGCGTTTTATGTAGCTTTTAAAAATATTCTGACCAAAAAAAAAAAAAAAAATTGAAATTTAATGATGACCAAACTGAATAATAAGGAAAGTAAGCGAAAATACGTTTTTATAATAGATATGGGTTCGTACAATCATTCATCTAATCATATGATAAAAATATATATTCACGTGAATACAATTTTTCCAGATATGAATTCGGCTGAAAATTAATAAAGTTAAATGAATAATTTTTTCACAACAATGGCAGAAGGTTAAACTTTGTGACTTTGTCCAATGATAAACTGCTAAGTATTTCAAATATAATCCTTAATTGCATTAATTAAACAATTCTTATTTTTCCCTGAATTGTGCGCATCAGTCGTTTTGTCATTCTACCAATACTATACAAAATCATCAATTTGGTTTATTGGTTGTTTATATTCTGTTCCACAAATTCGTAAAAGGGCGGTTGTAACATTTCAACAAAACTCCATATGAATGAATTGGTTTTCTTTTTATGTTTGCATTTATTTTATTTAGCGCATTTGAAAAAAATAAACATTATTTTTTGAAAAGGATTGTCAATAGGAGTACAAAATTTTATCCAATTGCGTCCATATCAAAATTAAATTTTTTAAATCAAATTTCGTCTTACTGTGAACATATTTTTTGTCTTTGATATCTTCCATTTGACTGGAGCCCCTCAGGGGCTCACCTACTGTAGGTGAGTACGGGTTTCCCAACTTCGAGGTTCCCCGGGATCTTTACTCCCTTTATGTTTACTCTCCCCTCCGTCTTCTGCTTTTGGCTGGAATTCTTCTTTCCCTCGAGGGTAGGCGAGGGAGCTCTCCATGAGAAGCTGTCGCCACTCTATTTGCTTCCTGCTTCTCATGGACAGCAAATACCCCCCCCCCCCCCTCGTGTTGGCCGTGCGTGGCAACTCGTTAGACGGGTAGTACATTTCGGTACCCGGTATATCAATCGGCTGGTATTCTAGGCACATGACTGGGCTGCTCAAGGGGATCAAGCGAAGGAGTCACTCCTTGGCTTGGCGTTAATGGTGGTCACTGTCCCCGAGGTTGACTCCCAGAGTATAGGTTCTGGTCAGCATTATGGCAAGTGCCATAATGCTTGGAAAAGTTGGAAAGTTTCCAGAGCCAGCAACTACCATACCTTGTTGGGCTCCGTGGTGGGCGATGCCGCCGGACCTGAGTCATGATCAATATCCTATGTGGTCTCTTTCTAACGTCGTCGAAGCCAAATCTACTACTCGTTACATGGTCATTCATACACCTAACAGTTTTCATTTCTCCTTTTCTTATTAATAAACTCATTTTATCTACTATTGGTGAGGTTCAAAATATAAAAAAATTACGCTCTGGTGATCTACTATTGCAGGTATCCGAGAAACAAGTATTGCAGATCAGTAGAATAACAGCACTGGGTTCCTTCCCAATACAAACATCGTACCATAAGACAATGAACATATCACTTGGTGTACTTTCCGAAACCGATTTTATAAAGGTTTCTGAAGCAGAATTTGTGGAAGAGCTACGAGATCAAAATGTCTGTGCCGTTCGTCGCATTAATATTCGACAAGGTGACAAACTTGTTCCTACGCAGTATGTTCTTACATTTCAAACGCCGGTTTTGCCTAAATCCATAAAAGGCGGTTATATTAATTGCAAAATTCGACCCTACATCCCCAATTCTCTACGATGTTTTAAATGTCAATTAAGGGCATTCACAAATCGGTTGTCGAAGCAATGAAAATGTCTGTGGTAAATGTGCAGAATCAGGCCATGAAATGAATGCTTGCACATCTGACATCCTGAAATGTGTAAACTGTTCTGGCTCCCATGCTGCATTTTCTAAATCCTTCCCTAAGTGGACCTTGGAAAAAGAAATAATTTCCGTCAAGATAAAAAATAATATAACTTTCCCGGAAGCTCGAAAAATTGTGAATGATAGGACTCCAAAAGTTGGCGTTTCCTATTCATCTGCTCTCAAATCAATTCAGAACACATTTTGCTCTCAAACTGATGCAAGCATTACCCACTGTCACTGCGCATTAACTAATCCAGTGCCACCTGCTTACCAACCATCTACCTTCGCTCAAGCACAAAAAAATTTTACAATTTCAGAAAATTTGTCTCCAAAAAAATCAGCGCCACGACTCTCTGGTGTTTCAAAAAAAGAAACTGCCAAAAACAAGAAGAAACTGAAATCGCTTGCCACAAGATCTCATGTTGCCGAAGAGTTTTTAAAAATTAACATATCATCCGAATTTTCCGATATGGAGCTCGATTCTTCAGCTTCACACAAGAAAATTACTGCAGAGGGTATAAAGAAGAAAATACCTCCAGATAAAAATTGAATTTATGGCCGCTCTGTTTTCCTGGAATTGCCACGGTTTGCGTAATAAAATTTCTCACATTAAGGATCTGATTAATGAAACTCAACCCGCCTGTATTGCACTCCAGGAAACCTCCCTTAAGCCATCAGATCTTGCAAAAATTCGACGTTACAGTCTCATTCGAAAGGGCGTTATTACTGGTCGAGCATATGGGGGTGTTGCCCTCCTAGTCACCCATGACATTCCGTCGTCGGTTATTATTCTACACACGAATCTACAGGCAGTTGCAGTCTGAATAATGGCTCCTTCTCTGATTACAGTATGCAGCATTTACTTGCCACCAAATGTGTGTATAGATCAGACATCACCTTATTAAATGAGCTTTCACCTCCTTTGATTCTTGTTGGAGATTTCAACGGCCATACCCTCTCTGGGGTAGTGAGCTTGTGAATCTTCGTGGGAAGCAAATTGTGGAATTAATTGACTCTCATTCTCTTTGCCTTTTAAATAATGGAGAATCTACATATTTTCATAAGCAAAATAGAACATTTCAGTCACTTGACCTTGCTATTTGTACACCATTTTTAGCACCAAAGCTTAATTTTAGAGTGGGAAATGATATATTGGAAAGTGACCATTTCCCTATTTTTTAGACCCCCTTTTTTCAAATAGCTCTCTAATGCAACGTTCACCTTGTTATTTGTTCTCAAAAGCTAATTTGGCGTTTTTTTCTGTTATGGCAAATATTACAAAAACGATGGTAACGGCTGAGAATATAAATGATGTAGTTAGTTTAGTTACTGATACATTGATAGCAGCAGCTGATTTTGCTATTACAAAATCTAGGGACTGCTTTCCAAAATATCTGAAACCATGGTGGAACCAAGAATGCACTGAAGCCAGGCAAAGAGAAAGAGCATGGAATAAATTCAGAAGGCAACGAACAAGAAACCTCATTATATATAGTGAAGCAAAAATTAAGGCGCGACTAATTAGAAGGCGAAGTCAGAAAAGTTGTTGGGTGAATTTCGTATCTAATATCAAGTCCTCTGTCTCGGCAAAAGAAATGTGGATCAGAGTAAAGAAAGCTTGTGGGATATACTCCGAAGTCTTTCCTGTTTAAAAATAAACAACAGAGAAATTTACAGCTTGCAAGAAATGGCGAATGCTCTAGCAGAAGCGTTTGCGTCCGTATGTGACTCTAGTAGTTATACAGAGCCCTTTCTTTCAATTAAAAGTCGATCGGAACGAAATCCTCTACGCTTTCATACAACCAAACTTCTGCCATATAATTCTGATTTTACTCTTTCCGAGCTACAGTATGCTTTATCAAATGCAAAAGAAACTGCTCCTAGTCTGGATGGAGTTACGTATGCTATGCTTAAACACCTCTCTCATGATGCTTTGGTCAATATCTTGTATATGTTTAAAAGAATCTGGAGGGAACGTTTTCCCAATTCAATGAATAATGCTATTGTGATACCTATATTAAAACCTAATAAAGACCCTCAAAATCCCATTCATTACAGGTCTATTGCGTTAACTTGCTGCATGTGCAAACTTCTTGAAAAAATGGTGAATGCTCGCTTGATCCATGTATTAGAGACAAATGAATTTATATCCCCTTTCCAAAGTGGTTTCCGGAAGCGACGTTCCACTGTTGACAATCTTATAGCTTTGGAGACAGACATAAGAAATGCCTTTGTACGAAGAAACCACTTGGACATAGAAAACTTGTCTTGGACTTGTCTTTTTTGACATAGAAAAAGCTTATGATAGAGCTTGGAGATTTGGAATTTTAAAGGATTTGTTTAATTTTAACTTTCGTGGAAATTTATCCTTTTTTTCCAAATTTTTTTTAGCACACAGACTATTTAAAGTCCGATTTGGGAATACTCTGTCGAAAGCTTATTGCCAAGGAGTGCCGTAGGGCAGCGTATTGAGCGTGACTCTATTATAAAAATCAACCAGATTCTATCCACCATTCCAACCACTGTACATAAAAACATCTATGTTGACGACCTGCAGATATCCTGTTCTGCTAGGGATGTGCGTTTTATAGAACGACAATTACAAATTGCAATTAACAACATGGCAACCTGGTCCGAAAGTAATGGTTTCACATTTTCTGCTCAGAAGATTAGATGCGTGCATTTTTGTAGAAGGCCACTACATCTATTCCTTTTTCTGATGTACGTTCTTCCGTTCGGAAATGGCTTTTGCAAAATTGGCAGAGCCAATGGAACCTTGAGATAGAAAACAAACTACACATAGTGAAACCTTTCATTGAACTTTGGTGTTCCTCCTTAAATCGTAGATGCGATGTTATTCTGAAACGATTACGCATAGGGCATTCTAAAATAACACATAAACATGCACTTTTAAAGCAGCGACCACCAACTTGTAGTCGTTATGGTGATAGTTTAACTATCAGACATATATTGATCGAATGTCAGTCTCTGGACTCAATGCCTCTTAAGTATTTTAATACAGTTGTTCCTTGTCTTCCATTTTTAATTGAACATAAACCGCATTTTAACATTTTCCTTTATTTAAAGGAGGCGGGTTTTATCAAAGAAATTTGAAATGTTGTTTTTTCCTTGTCGTTGTTCTTAATTTGTGGTTGACTTTTTTAATAACAGATAATAAACATTTTAAACAAAGTTTAAGACATAACACTAAAATTTTCATTTAGTTGCGGCGCAGTTTATCCAGAGAATGGATCTTGCGCTTGAATAATATTCACTCCCTCACTCACTCCATTTGACTGGATTAAAAGAAAGTTATAATTGGTAGAAACAATTGAATAATTTATTCCAGTTATTTCCAGTCTAACATAAATACTAGCCAGTCACATTTATAATCAAATACCCCTTGTTACTCAAAACAATTTAAAATTTTTCCAACAAAATACAAGAATTCATTTTTCTCCAATTCTTCCTAAAAGTATTAAGATCCTCTTTCCTGTTTGTCAATAGAAGCCCTTCTTTAAAGAAGCTGTTACAAAACAGTGAAAATTTACTAATACTTCCAGTTGGGAATATGGAATTTTAATGAATTACTGCATATGTATTGGTTATTTATATTTTGAATGGTATTTGAAAGTTCATTGCTTTTCTTCAATGTAGATATTTATCCGTTTGAAAATTCCAAATTACTCCTTTATGCATTTGGGCAGGGCCGTGTTGTCCTGGTGGTAAGTTCTCAGTTTCGAAGTAAAAAAAAGTGCCAGGTTCGAGACCCGATTCCACAGAAAACACGTTGCGTAAGCGGATCTGGGGAACTTTAAATCCTTTGGGGCCAAATGTCTTGATTTGGTGTGATGCGGAAGTTTGAAAAGGGGGTGGTGCCAGCGAAGATGTCGTCCCCATCTAATACGTGGTCCGTCCTAAAATAGCCCTAGTGTTTTCAATAGGAAGTTAATATTACTATATTAAACAAAAACTATGCATTTCTGCTTTCGAGAGGATTTAGCGAAGCTACATGGTAGCGTACAAATCATTTTTATTTTAATAAAAAGTTGTGAATGTCAAATGAATATTGTATTGCCAAGTCAGTACAATATTCTGGATATACAGATGATTCAAATGGTTATATTTAGAGGGATATTTATGTATGAAAGATTAGTGAAAATCGGATCCAAACAAAACATAAAACTGGAGATACAAATTAAATTAAAACTAGATTCGAATAGGACGCTATTATTTATATATTTTTAAAGAAATTTTGAATTGCCTCTGAATTTTACTTGGAATTTTATTATGCTTGATGCAAAATGTTAAAGTTGTTTTTATAAATTTCTGTACCAGCCCCATGCCATAGCTGAAAGTAGCTAAATATTCGGTAAAGAAATCATTCAATTATAATAGCCATTTTCCTATTTAATATAAATGAAATTTTATTTTTGAATTAAAACCCATTTAATGTTCTTAGGAATATCGAATTGATAGGTCTAACCGATGTCCGTAAGCGATTAAATTCATTGTTGAAAGTTTCCGATGAACTTTTGAGTGAATAAAATCAGCGGAAGAACCACCCGGAATACCAGCTCGAAACAAGTCTCAGAATACCTTTTCAGCCAAATGAATAGGCAATGAGAAAAAAAAAATGAAATCTTTTCTCTTCACTCCAGGAATAGTAAAATGAAAGATCTAGGAAGAACTGGATGCCAGGGGCAAAATAGAAGTGAATGAATAGTATTCCGCAAGAGTGCCTGGATGGCATTCTGCTCTGCTGAAACTTTCAGAAGTACCTTTCGCCCTTTTCACTCGCAGCGATCGCGAGCAGACAAGTCGCGAAAGAGAGGCGAGTTTTCTACTTCTCTTTGGCGAATAATTCAGTAGCGTTTTGAGAATCTTTTTTCTTATTTTCTACCTCCATCCATTGTCCGCAGTTAACTTCTTTTATTCTCGCAATCCCACAGAGATAGACGTATATCTTTTTATTAAGAAAGATAATTATATATTCCAATAAAGGATAAGATTTTGTTGGTATACACCTGTATGGATGAGTCAAAAATTATTTCACTGATATATTCGAAATCACTCCATCATTGTTCTTCTTAAGATGTAAAATTATCTCATTTTCTTAACTTAAAAAAAATGAAAGTGAAGAATGTTGTATCGGTATATCTTGTACAGTATGTGTTATAGTTAACTTTCAAATTCAAAAGAAATCACTTTTGAGTAATTAAAGATTTGTGGAAATATCTTTTTCATTGAAAAGAATATCAGAAAGGAATCGAATGAATAATGCTTTCAAAGTTAGAATTTTTTAGGAATACATTAGCGCAAGATAGTAAAGGGGGGAAAAACATTCTCTTGAAATAATCTGGAAAATAAGCAATTTTTTTTCATATTTTAAAAAATATACAGATTTAGCATTTGGCTATTTACCTTTCTATACTAACGTCACGTTTCAGTTTATAAATTTTGAAAACACTTTCCCAGAAAAGTTATTTTACCAACCCATAAATATCACCTTTTAATAACACACAATTTTTTACTGAATATGACGATTTGGAAAACATTGAAGAATGCAGTGCTGTTAAGCATTTTCTTTTTACATTTCCTTTCTTTCCACAAATTCATAGCGGCATTTAATGAAGTTCTACGAAAAAAAATTACGTTTAGAACTGTAAATTAAAAATTTTCCACTATATTTTGATGCAGGTTTGTTATTGAACTTAATATTTACTGAATACAGGAAGCCGATTTCCGTTGTGCTGAGTTTTCCTATTTGTCCAGTAGAATGGTCATGAAAACAGGACAAACTGAAATAGGGATAAGGTCGAAATATACATTGCAGAAACTTTTAAATCTTAAATTATTGCGCTGGCTGTTCAAAATAGATTTCTAAATTTGCACCCAGGAATGTTATTCTACAAAGGAGAGAAGAATGCAGAAAATTTAACACAGGATTTCAACGTTTAAATTAAAGTTAGTATCAGGAAAGAAATTAATTTAAAAGTTTTAAGTCTTGAAAATAAATGTAGAATGAACTGTAAAGCTCAATGATAGCTTGATTTGATTAAGGATAAATAAAAACAGCATTAGAAAACGTATTTTTCGAATTTTTAAAAAATTGAAGCAAAATTTCTGGAATTTTACTTTTTAGTAGGGTTACATGGAAGGGAATAACTAGTAAAAAAATTTAGCCTGGTATATGTATTTTTATAATATGAATTTTATTGGGAAATAGACAGGTCTATGGAAAGATACTCGTCCTAATTTTAATAATTTTATCAAAAGTTTTGAAAATGTTGCTCTAATGTTCTATTTTAAAAAGTTGGCGAAAACTCAATTTTAAAAAGAAAACTATCTTTGTCCGAATTGATTCTCCATAAACATTAAAAAGTGTTCGCGAACGTAATGGCCATTCTTTTTCTTAAGAAATCAGGCTTAAGAATTGAGACATAATGTTAATTTTTTTTTTGAAAATCGACTCTTATGTTACCAATTGAAATCTTAAAGCAATATTTTTAGGATAGAACTTTTTGTATAAAATAAATCAGTTATTTATAAAATTTAAAATAATATTTGATTATATTTATTTAAAATTAAGTTTAACTTATTTCTCATACAAATATAGTTTTAAAAAGTGCATGACTGAGAAGAACAAACTATACATAAAATCTTTTAATAGTTAAATGGCGAAAAGATTATCTTAACATTGAACAGTTGGACAAAATATTGCTCTGCAAATAATCATCCCATAACATGCTGGTGAACTTGTTTTATTATTACTTCAAAACAAAACTGATTACTTTTTACAGCAGAACTTGAACAATATCATTATATTAATAGTTCCCTTGTTAGTAGTTTTCTTCTAAAACTTTGTGAAAACAATCTTTGGCTCGGATAAAGTACTTTCAAGAACTATCAAATGAAATTCTAGCAAATAAAGACTACGTACCATAAATTTGTTTTTAACTAAAAGGAAGATCCTACCCGAGTTGAAAGAAATTGAAGCGACTCGTGAGCATTGTTTTAATTTGTTGTAGTTTTCGTCGGTTAAAATGTTCAGAAAAGTCCTTGAAAGTTTTTTTTTTTCAGAAAGGATAATTCATCCAGTAAAATCAATATGCGTTTTAGAATAAACATTATAAAATATCTGTAAAGAATATTTATGATGTTGTGAAAGTAGTCTCTCATTATACATAATCAATAAAAGTAAATGAAAAAATGTGATAAATTTTCTGACTATTTTATGTTTTATTTAGATGAAACTTTCATGCGATATCGATATTTGATATAAGAAATTTCATATCTTAATTTTCACCCATCATGTAAGTTTGACATGAATTTGGCAATTTTGTGAATTAAATTGTTCAATACATCTTGAAAAGCGATTTCTAATGCCTGAATATTAACCCGTAGGCCGTTAAATATTCAGCAGTACAATCATTGTAAGACGGACATTATCATAAAAAGAGAAAGCATTGATAATTTTTTTAGATAGGAGACGATCTTAAGGAATATTTTCAGAAAACGATTTATTACTTTCAAGCCGTTATAGGATAGACTCGTTGGGACGACTTTCTGAGTTCAAGTCGGTTAAAGGGTTAAAGCCCTTAGCAACTGTAATTTATATTTTTACAATAATTACATGGGGAAAATAATTATGTGGTGTATAATAGCGTATTATATTGCAAAATAGTGCATAAATTAGTTTTAGATAAAAAATAGCAAATGCTGTTTTTTAGAAGAGAATTAGATTAAGCTTAAAAGTGAATTTTCACTTTCTTCACGAAGAACGCTTGAATGACACTTTAACACGCCTACAGATTTAAAGTTTCAGTTCTTTCTTTTTTTTAAAAGTCACTGCAGACAGCAGTCTTCCAACTATGCAGCTTAATGTAGCCAAAGAGCAGGCTGGACAGCAAAAAAGTAAAATAGCTGGAATTCTGAAAATGCTCACTATCTACTACATCCATTAAATTAAAATCACTTTCTTTTCAAAACATCCTCTTGTTCACATTTCGTGATCTTTTAATGAAGCCAACATTTTATAAATATTTGTCATGTATTGCACTTACTGTTCCTTCTCGAATTCAGTAATCTTTTGCGCATGCCTCAGGATGGCATTATTTAGTCAAACTAGACGCGAGTTCAGTGTAATTGTGTTAACGTCCTGCTTTAAAGCAACACTATTGCTATTTTGGGACAGACCCCGTAGTGAAAGGACGAGCAGACTCTCCCCTATTAAATCTTCTGCACCACATCAGCGGGAGGACGTTTGACCCCGACGGATTTAACATACACCAAACCCGCTTACACGATGATATTTCGGTGGAATCAGGTCTCGACTTTGAAACTCTCCTGTTCCAAAGCCGAAATCTTACTACCAGGTCACTGCGTTCTTGAATAAAAGTGAGAGGAAAGATGGAAGGAGATGTTTACATTTAAAAATAAGGTGAATGTTTATATGTGAACTTCGGAGACGTAAAAAGTACAAATAACTTTTATTATCGGAAAATTATACTAATTCACAATTAAATACTTCATAATTTTTATTTACTGCAAGAGGTGTAAAAATTAAATTTGATGAATAAATGGAAGGTTTCTTACAATTAGGTAATTTTTCTCACTAAATAATAATTGCTTGGGTTAAAATACTTTTTTTTATTTATTGAATTTTTTGATAATCTTTTGAGGTAAGGAATAGCAGATAATCTGTCTTATTTAATATTATATAAAATATTTTTCAAACCAACTCTGAAAGTTTTTTGCCTTTTAAACTTGCCATATAAGCAATCAATACGCAATTTTGAGTTACAACGAAAGATTGCGATCAGAAACTCAAGACACTCACATAAATATAAGGGTGGGGGGGGGGGACAGAACGTAAAAGTATCTAATGGGGCGGAAGTCAAAGAGTGAAGTTCTCCGAAAATGTGCTCATTCTTTTGCATCTCACCACTTAGCGATTTAGAATCGTCGAAACGTAGTAGTCTCCAGACACTGAAACGCACAGCTAGTCTCTAAATTTTATTTCGCAACAAAACAAGTCTCAAATAAATGCACCTATGCATATGTCGAAGTAAGTCAGTTTTGTAAATATAAGAAATTGTCAAAAGAAATTTTTTCACGTATTTAAAAAAAAAATTAGGGTTTTCAGATAAGGCTGCTAGAATAATAGATCTGTATTGGAGATGACTTAATACTGATTTTTTTTAAGAGTATATAAAATTTTATTTTTGTCTTCCTCTTTTAAAAGAGCCTGAGTGAGTGACAGCATTCCGGCGATGCTAATACATACGTTTTTCTTCAGACTTTGTAGGGATCACAAGTATGTGACATCGCTTGTTTGAATTTCTTCTCCAAACTGATAGTTTTCTATTTGGTCACTTGAAGGAGCTATAATAATAAGAGGATTTACACAATGCGACAACCTATATCTCGTTTAAAATATCTTTTAACTGATGAACATTGCCTCATTATAATCGTTACCTCAAACGCTGTATAATTTATTTATCAATATAAGAATATCTTTTCCATTATGTTCTCTTAAGGTGTAAGTACACACTTGAAGATTTTTTTTTAATTTTAATTTTAAAAATCAAGTTTTTTTACAGTAGATTATTAATATATGTTTAAACTCATTTCAGTGAGAAAAAACCATATTAAAGTAATGATTAATTAATTAATATTTAATGAGCTAATTAGCCTATATTTTGAAGAATGATATCTTAAATTCTAATTTGTACAGACACACAATTCTAGTTGGAAATTATGCCTCATATTAGTCTTCATGTTGTCTGCTTCAATCAAGTTATAAAAATATATAGTTTTTAACAATGTTTTCATCAACGATGAGTAGAAAAAGCGAGATTTTTTCTGTAATTTTAACATTTAAATAGCTATTAAAAATTTATTTCTATAAATATAACTCTGAGGCACAAAACATCCGCAATTTCATACAAATTATTTTGATATATAAAAAATTGTATTTAGTTAATTTCTTGTTGAGTTATGATTGTTTGAATGAAGCAACATAGTGGAAAAATATCATTCTTTATAAAAGGTGTTTAAAAAAAACGGAGCTAGAGTTTTTAGTCAAAGTACTTCAAGAAAAATAATTTTAATTCGAGAAATATTCCGAATATTGACAACATCTTGGTATCGTTTGAAAGCTAAAGGATCAGTGAAAATTATTAAGCAATAAAAAAATCTTCGATATTTTGAACGATTTTCGAAGTTTCAAGAGTGTACATACACCTTAAGGTAGTTTTATCAATGTATTTTAATATACTTGCCCGCCATTGAATAAAATTAACATTTAAAGGGGAAAAAATACCATTTTGATGTATTGTACAAATTTGATGCATGTAATAATAGGTGATTTACATACACCGATTATTAAGTTACTATTCTATTTACAGCACTCAACTTTGCTGAAGAAAAGAAAGCATTGTATAGTATTTTTCAATTGATACCATTAAGATATGCGACTATGATCGGAGTGATTTTTTGACAAAAGTTTGAAGATAAGTTTATATTTTTATGTAAAAGATTGAAGATAAGAATATTTTTATAGAAAAGATTGAAAAAAAATATTTATGAAACCAAAATAAACCAGTTAAATGACAAGTTTTTAAAATATTGGAAATAGAAAATAGACTTTTTTTTGGCTAAAAAGTGGTATGAAGCAAAAAACTTCCAATTTAGAGGAGTATAAAATGATTTGCTCAAATTTTTGCATGTAGCTTAAAAAATATAATATCTAATTCCTGAAATAAAAAAACAAGCCATTCTTTAAATTTGTGGTTCAACTCATAGATAAAGCGAAATTATCAGTTTTTTCCCCTCATTGTGAAGCACTAAAACAACGATAAATTACTTATAAATAAACATAGCTTATTTTCTAGTTCAGAAACTGAGGAACATATGGAAAAATTATTATACAAAATTTGAACAAAGAAATATGCATTAGATTTTAATTTATAAAATTCTTTGTAAGGAAATTCAATCAAAGATTATAATTTTAGAAAATAGCATCTAACGATGTATAGCATCATTAAAACGTATGTAAAAACAAATTATAAATGTCGGTGTAACTTTCAAAAAATAGAAATAAAATTCCAGTGGTTTTATAAAGACATCTTTTCAAACATTATTTTTAATATTCTGAATTTCGCCAAAAATCGACTTTTTAATGTAGCCATCTAGTTATTTTGACTTAAGGGTTTACAATTTAACTAAAAAGTTCCTTGCAATTACCAAATCTTAATTAAAACTGAAACGCGTATGTTTATGTAAAGATCGTAAGGGAAAATTCTCAAATTTCGAGATAAATGATTTCGTTATAAACATAATAATATTGCAATTAACAATTCAAAATTCCAGCCAAGAAAATGCTAAAATATTCGACGATGTCTGATGCTACTAAAATCGGATTAATTCTATGCATATATTTTAATTGATTCTGTTTCATATAAGATTCCATCGATTTTAGTACCTGCGAGC
The DNA here is from genome assembly GCA_026543865.1 of Argiope aurantia. Classification (NCBI taxonomy): domain Eukaryota; kingdom Metazoa; phylum Arthropoda; class Arachnida; order Araneae; family Araneidae; genus Argiope; species Argiope aurantia. The sequence goes on along the minus strand of JAPMOR010115449.1, from coordinate 4,605 downwards.
AAAAATCCTGCCATTTTTTCACCAGAAACTAATAAAGTATCCTTGATCATTATCTAGAAGCGCAAAAAAAGTTATAGTATTATATAGTTCTAGTTTATAACTATCCTATTAATCTGCTAGAACACCTTGCATCGAAGATAAAATTCGATTTCAAAGTTGCTGAATGGTATTCCAACTTGAGCAAAAAATGTCTTGAAAATCCAATCAGAAAGCAACAAATCACCTCATTAAATTAAATGGAAACGCGAAAAAAATGCATCGGAGTTAAAAATGAAATTCAGATGCTTTCAATAAGGTAACGCTGTTCATATTAAGAAGAAATAAAGGAAAAAGATGATATTCTACATTCAATTCTTGTTATTTTGATGACGTGAGTCCGGGATTTTCCTGTTTCATCCCATTATCAGTCTCTTTCAGCAGGAATTGCTTTGAAAGCGATAGCAGACAAAAGATAAGTTAAATGGGAGGAAAGAGAAGAGATAAAAAAAAATGTTAAAAGACACTTCTTTGCGATAATTCATAAGCTAATGGTCTCTGAAAAGAATCTTAGCGTTTAGTTTTCTATTCTTGGCTTTAATCGGATTTTTTTTTTTTTGTGAAATGAAAATGATATTATAAAATGCCTCAAAATATTTTTTTATTCTTTCTGTTGTAATAATAAGGAAAATTGATAAATGTTACATACATATGAAATGAATTTTTAAAGTATTTTATTAATATTATTCAAGTTACCCAATTAAGCGGGAAATGTTTATTTCCCATGCTTTTTGTTTCATCAACGGATTTTATAGATTATCCAAACACTTAGAGCGGACAAATTCAAGAGTGTAAAATGTACTGTTAAATATTCAAATACTTTATTCCTGATTCTTTGCAGAAAAGTACAAAGAGTGATCATAAAATAGCTTTTCATGTTTGTAGGAGTCCACAAGTAAAACTAATCAATTGAATGAGATCAATTTTTGTTTACAGAATGTGGAAACGATAGAGAACTTCTTAATATAATGGTAGTCGTCGTGTATACAAAGAAAGCTAGCGAACTAAAAATGTCGCAAGTGGGCCAGGCTACTTTAATGTTGACTAATTAAAAATTGTATTTTTTATACACTACGTTTTAGAGAAGTTGTAAAAGATTTTTACTTCATATTATCTTTGCAAATGGATAAGGATTTACATAATAGTGACCATTTTCCCTTAGTATCATGCGATAATAGAGACATCAGATGTCTTCTACTCCCATTTCTCCCAAATATAAATTTGAAGAAGCCAACTAGACCAAATTCACTTCATTAGCTAATATTACTGAAGAAATGGTTGAATAACATTAACATAGATACAGCAGTTGTCCAGATTACACAAGTTCTGATAATTGCAGCGAATGCTTCGATTCTAAAATTTATACAAAATTTAGGAGGCAGCACAAGGTATGGTGGAATAACGATTGTCAAAAAGCATACAAGATGCAAAGAAAAGTCTGGGATACGTTCCGTAGGTACGCAAATGCTGAAAATTTAATTTGCTTCAAAAAGGCTAAAGCCAATTCTAGACGGATTCAAAGACGTAGTAAACGGGACCCATGGAAGAAATATGTGAGCTCCATCAGCCCTTCGCTTTCTAGCAAGCAATTTTGGAATAGAGTTAAAAAAATATTTGGAATACCTGCGAGTCATGGGATTCCAATCTTGCTTAAAAATAATGATCCGGTAAGTTCATTACGTGGCATAGCTAATTGGATAGCTTCGGCTTTCGCAGACACAAGTAATAAATATTATACAAATACATTCCAAAGCTAGAAATTTTAATGGAAAAAGAAAAACTTGAATTCCAAACTGTAATAGACGCTTCGTATAACAGACTATCAACACTCTATGAACTTAAAACCTGCCTCAATAGTGTACACAAGTCTTCACCTGGACCTGATGATAATATAAGTTATGATATGCTTAAAAATCTTTCTGAAGCTTCTCTTAAAAGCTTGCTCTTCCTATATAATTTGGCAAGAACAATATTTTCTCACTGCCTGGCAAGAAGCAATAGAATCCCATTCAATCCCATTCTGAAATCTGGTAAAAATCCCTTGGACCCTTCTAACTATAGACCGATTGCCGTGACGAACTGTTTATGCAAACTGTTAGAAAAAATGGTTAATCGCAGACTTGTATACTATTTGGAACATAACAAAATGTTAAACATTTTTCAAAAGGGGTTTCAGACGAGGGCGATCAACTATGGACAACCTGTTGACTCTGGAAACTGATGTTCGAAATGCTTTTCTCGTAGAAAACATTTGGTGGCTATTTTCTTTGATATTACAAAAGCCCATGGCACTGCATGTCGCTTTGGTATCTTGAAGGACAACTATAAATGTAATTTAAGAGGAAACTTGCCAATATTTATCCAAAACTTCCTGAACTTAAGGTTTTTTAGAATTAAGATGGGTTCAGAATTTTCAGATATGTTTGTACAAAAGGAAGTCAGGGAAGTGTCCTAAATGTGACTCTTTTTGCTTTAAAAATTAATGTTTTATACCATTTACCTTTATATGTGAAAGGCCATTTATATGTAGACGACATTTACATTTCTTGTTCTGGGGATAGTATGGCCTTTATAGAAAGGAAGCTTCAAAATGCAATCAATTAACTCACAAAATGGTGCGATAAGAATGAATTTCCATTCTCTTCTGAAAGAACAAATGCTGTACATTTCTGTAGGAAACTCAACCTCCATCCTGAACCGGAGATTGGTCTAAAAGGTCATCCTGTTAAAGTACTTGACGAGGTTCAATTTTCAGGTCTGATTTTCGATAAAAAGCTTACATTGGCCTCCCGTATAACTTACCTAATAAAGGAATGTGAAAGATGACTGAATATCTTAAAGGTTCTTTCTAACACTTCATGCGGTGCAAACCGTTTCTTTACTTCGAATCCACAGAGCAGTAATTTTATCGAAACTTGACTATGGTTGGAATGTCTATGATTCTGCAAGATGCAGTATTCTCCAAAAATTGGATATTGTCCATCATGCTGCTCTTCGATTGTGTTCGGGGGCATTTAGAACATCATCTGTACAAAGTTTGTATGTCAAATGTAATGAGCCTTCTCTACATATCAGAAGGCAACTATTGTCTCTCCATTATTTTTTAAAAATTTTATCACACCCTAGTCATCCCTATTATAATTTTAATCTGAAACAATTTTTACAACGCCTTCAGGCTGCTCGACCATCATTGATACTCTCATTTTTTGAGAGAATGACTCGTTTGGCTTCAGAACTGCATCTAGAGAAGGAAGAAATAATTTCTGAACAATCATTTCTAGATTAAAAAAAAAATCCCCATCCCTTTCAAAAACCGCAATGACAGTCTGAGGATTTAAAAGATCGTTATATAAATGAAGTAGCCGCTTAGTAGAGAACAATTAAGCAAATGTATGCTCGCAATTCCTTGGAGTGTTTATGGAAAACTCTGTTCCACAAGTCTACTTGTGTATGTCTGTATGTAACGTTTGACTGGTATTCTGTGTCTGTCATTTTTTTTGTTCTGTTTTGTAAAAATAAAATAAATTGTTAAATTCTATGAAGTTAAATGGATATCCACATGATGAACAATAATTATTTACCTTTATCAATTTCATAGTATAATTAGGGAATATGAAGATTAAATCTTAAATATAAATTAAAACTAAACCTCAAGTACCTATGTAAATTTCTCTGGTTTTTTTTTTACGTATTTAGAACATTTGATTTAACTTAGTTATTATTAAGTTGTAACTTCCTAAAATAATGGAGCTGATATTTTATTTATTAAACAAACATGTATTTACGAACAATATAGCTTGGCTTCCTCATTTATCTACCTTTTGTACAGATCGAATCATCTTGCATTTCTCTCCTTACAGATATTAATAGTAGCTTTCAGCTTATTATTTAGACCTTAGTTCTGCGTTTGTCTACATATATTTACATAAATACTTTTATTCTTTTCATATTTGTATTTTGAATATTTTTATTTGATCATTTACTATATGTTTCTCTTAGTATGTGAGTAATTTTGTTATTTTCTATTTGTATTTGCATATTTTTACTCCCCCATTTTTCTTTGCATTTGTACCTGCGTCTTTTTATATTTGAAATGTCTTCTACAATCATTTGTGTTGTGACTTACATTTGTAAGCCTTGTGGTATACTTGTTGGCACAAACGGAGTTTATATATCAAGAATAAGAAAGCAACAACAAATATTTGCAATTTATTCTGAAATGATATACGTATTTCTTCTAGAAAATGCAAATTTTTCTATATACACACGCATATCAATTCCATCCAGACCGTAAATTTCACAACCTGACATCCAAACTGCGATGGCAGATAGAATTATTCAGAAAGAAATTTGACGTAATAATTACTAAAAGAAATAGAAAAATTCCTGCACTGACGCACTTTTACCTACTTTTTTTCTTATCTATTTACGTACGGAATAGTTGAAAAGTTGGGATATAAAACATTTGGAGCGTCACGAAATGAAATTTATGTAATGTCTTTCATGATAACTTTTTTAGGACATTCTTAATCTGTTATTTTAATTGTAAGCGGAATTTACTCTTGCAAG
>JAPMOR010115431.1:0-17357 GCA_026543865.1 Argiope aurantia | reverse complement strand
AAAAAAACATAATTCTTCTTGCGTTTTAAATCATATTTATTTTTACAGTATATGAAGGTATATAGAAGACAATATAATGTAATATTCAACAATTATATGAAAAATTTAAAAAAAATGACAATGGGTAAAATTTGCCCTTTTTTTTATCGGCTTGTGTGACTTTCATAGCACGGTTTTAAAGTGCATTTTAAACATACAGATTAAGAACTAGTATAAAAATCAACCTATAAATTCTTTATATCTCTTGGCATATTAATGGCTTTATTATTTCTTGGCATATTTTATAAATTTTTCAAAATACATTATCACTAGAAAAATTAATTATTTTTGAAGATACATATCAGAATCAGTTCAATGCGAACTTTCATCGAAAAACTCTTCTGTACAATTATCCTTATCACTAAAATCACTTTATGCTTCAATTAAAAGTGTCTGGAACACTGCGTCATTATAGGATCAGTAAACTGGATGATATTTCAGGGCCCAAGTTTTAACGCCATCTGCTAAGCCTTGTTTATCACTGGGATACTAACAGGGAGGTGCGGTCTTAGAGACCGTGCTCAAAGAAATGACTGAATTATTTTAAAAAGCATCATCTGAAATCGGTTGAAAAAGTGCACATGTATTGAAGGTCACGAAACAGGAAGCTACAGAATCAATCTTTTCAATTGAGCTAAAAATAGAATTGGGGTGACCGAAAATTCATCGCTAGCGGTCACACAGACAACACGTCCCCAGTTAAGGGATAATAATTATATACAGAAAATACAATTTTATCTCAGAGAAGAAGTCTCTAAATTATGAAGTCTCTATTAAAAACAGCCTAATAAATCTGAAGTGGAGGTGTTTGAATTCCTTAAATTTATCAAATTTAGTTAAATTTTTGATTGATTTTGGACCACAAAAAAATATTGTTGTTTATCATAGATAACCTAGCATTATTTGCATGCAGTAGTTGTAGATGACTATACACTTATGCTACTTCGTATCAATTCATAATGAGAAAAAAGCAATGCTCAACATATAAATAAACACCTTGTGATTGTTTAAATTTATGTAAACAAATTTTATTAACTAGTTTTTAATCTTTACTTCATATTTTTATCGTACGTATACAGTTATTAGTATTGCTATTATTAAAAATTTTATCTCAAATAAAGCTAAAGCGAATGTAACAGCAATACTATGCACGATCATTATGAGAAGAAATTGATAGTAAACTGTCAACTTTTAAAAATAACTGCTGCATTGTGTTATTTCATAACACAAAATGAAATAATATATTTTCCAATTGGTGTGCTCTACTATAGATATCCTTTTCAGTAAGTCAACAATAGAACTACATTTTTAATTTTTTTCATCCTAAAGTTCTAAAGAAAAACATATTAGTTAAACTCTTTTGGTAGAGAAAATATCTTTGAAGAATGGTCTCCAGTGGTTTGTAAGTAAAAATAACACACGGAAATATCAAATAATATTTAAATAGTTTTTTTCCCGCAAAAATAAATAGAATAAAAGTAAAAAATAAAATTAAATAAATAAATAAATTTTTGTTATTATTTTTACTTTAAAGCAACCACAATTAAACATTTCGCAGGATCTTAGCTACCATTTCTTTACATTAAACAGGACTTTCAACATAAGAGTATTTGCTTCATTTTTTTAAATATTAACTATAAAAATAAAAAATAAATAAATATTGCCAGAAACATGTTAATAATTCATTCAGTAGAGAATGAAATTGTGTTATTTGGAATTAGGAAGTAATGTGCTATTATTCAAAACTAAAGAGCTTTATTTGATATTCTGCACACGAAATTTTAGCTTTATTTTCAGAAACATTTAAAATTTTTGCTAACACACTAACTTAATATTTTCATTCCGTTTTTGATTTTTTTCTTCAATCTATGGAACACCTAAATCACTCTTATTTCCTTAATGTTTAGAAAGAATTTCAATAATCAAAAATTTATTACACAAAAGTGCATTGTTATAATCTTAGTTTAAATATATGCTAAGGGACTATTTAAAAAACATATTCTTAAGTATAAGTAGTTTAGTTTACATTGTATCTTTTGTAAACGGATAGCTTATTATTTATATTACACTCTTTTAAGATCTTCATTATAATACAGCAAAATAAAATCATTTCGAATCCCTTAACAGAAAGTATTAAAAATTTAAATAACTTCTTCCATTTGGTTTCATGCTATCTTTCACTTTTTGTTTTACTGTATTTTATAGTTTCTGTAATTTATACAGGAATTATTCTTAAGGGCATTTTAAAAACTCTGTTACAGTTGTTTCGTATAGAAATATTTTATTTTCAATGTTAGTAATTCAATAAAAATTGAAACAGCGCAGTTTGTAATTGGGAAGTAACCAAGTTGGGTGATAATTCAAAAACTAAGAAGCATTATTGAAATTAATACTAAATAAAGATTTTTTTATTGTTCTATACAACAGATTAATTCTATGATCTATTCTATAAGATAGTTTCTGTACGAAATAATAGAATACTTGTAAACCACTTGAAATACCACCAAAATAATTCAGTACAAATACCAGAAGCTGAAATATACAGTAAAACAGGAAGAGAATAAATTAATACTGAATATTATTTAAATTAATGTTGAACAATGTTCTATTCTGAACAATGCGTTAAAATGAGAGAAATAACAACTCAAATTTCGTTTTCAAGAATCTCGTATACATTAGATTTTTACGAAAAGAGGCACCATTATTATTATTATTTTATTTTCAGTTGAGAGTGCTTGCTTTACTTGAACGGATGGAAAAAAATTCGTTTGAAGAATCTTACCAATTCTTTGATCACAAAAATTGTTTGATTATATTCTTTTTATACTAAAGCTATTTCTGATCATATTTAGTCACAGAAAACGCACCATTTTATTACAAGCTCTGAAAACTCGATTTTGTACAATTATTTGCACAAAATATTAAAAAAAAAATCCAACTGCACCATCTATTTTTATTGTGCTCTTCCGTCCATATTTTTTTATTTTCCTTACTTTCAGCTTTAGAAAATATTTATAAGAAATTACCCTACGCCAAGAAATTTCTTCGGAATTTTTATATTTATTCTTTAAAAATAACTGCCACTTTAACGCTCCGAATCCTCAATCCATTTATAATAAAATCCCGCGCCATTCGAACCTTTCAAGCATCTGCCATTACATGTCGGAGTTATCAGCTGACGTGGATGGCAACGATTTTGCCACCATTTTTAAAGTACATCCCTCACTCTATTTAAGTCCGCTCATTGGTTGTTGCTGACAACGTTTACTCCTTTTAAACTGCATTATTCATCCTACATTACGTGCCCAAGACTTAAGTGCTCTTTGATATTCCACCCGCCCGAGCTTTCCCGTCGCCAACACTTCTTGGCGAAGGTCTTCCCTTCTGCTAACGTACCCTCGTCATCCATCAAGACAAAAGTGACAATAATTTCTCGCCAGTGGAAGGCTTTTGGCGCAAGGGGAACTTGATAAATCATTGCCGATTTAGTCCAGGACAACGTGTCATTGTTTTCAATCACTTCCGGGACTAAAGGCGTTTGGAATTATTGAAATGTGCTTATGATGGATGACTGAGTAAATATTACAGTGAATAGGCTTTGGAAGGGAAAAGTAGTGTTACTGGAAGTGAAGATTTTGTCCGATGTAATTGCAGGTTATTTGGAGTATAAACGATAACTTTTTACGGAATTGTAAATCCATTAGCTCTGCTGAGAGACTTTAAAGTTTTTGCTTTTGTTTGTAAATCGATAAACTAATGATCCGTGAAAAGATTTTACTTCAAAATTTGTGTTAATATGCCGGTGTAGATAAAAGATGGATAGGCTAATATGCTATTTCTAAATAGAAGAAGGGGAAAAAAAAAAGAAAACGAACCTGTATTTAATCCATTTGTATATTTTATGTCTACGGTGTTATGTCCAGATATATTTGACCTGAATATTTTCCAGTGCTATAAGAAAGTAAACCTCAGAAGCTTACTGGCTTTACACGCATTATTTAAAGAAAGAAAACTGAATTTTTACATATTTCTCATACTTTCAGAATGATATTAATTCCAATTGATAAACTTTTGAATACTACCCGCTAATCAATGGAATAAAGATACTTCAAAATTCCATAATATTCAATCAGATTTTTACAAATTAAATTATTATATTTTATATGAAATTGAAAATAATATCAATAATCAATAATGGCGTAAAATAATGAACTATCTTAAAAGATGCAAATATAAAGAAGCATAACACTTTTTGTAACTTTAGTGATTTGAAAAGGTAAGGATAATTCACAAAAGTTGAAGTGAACCCCTCTAACTTTGGAATAGAACTGATCACACAAAGTTTGTAACCCTTTAACCAGTACTGTAGCTCATAGTTCGTTATAGTTATATTAAAGTCTAAAGTTTTTTAAGCAACACTAGGGCTACTTTGGGAGGGACCTCGTAATTTCGAACCGCAGTCAGATGATGAGGACGACACCTGACATACTAGCTCCCCTCGCCACACCAGCGGGGCCTTGACGATGTAACGTGCAACAGATCCCCTTACACGATAGTGCTTCGGTGGAATCAGATCTCGAACCTAAAAACCCTAAGGCTCATAAACCGAGGCCTTACCATTAGGCTACCGCGGCCTCCACTGTAGTTCATAAGCAACATATTTTTATTGGCTCTTATGGAAGATTTACAACACCAGGTATAGCAAAAGGACATTTTAAGTATGCATTCGTACACACGTGTATAACTGAAAAGTTAAACAAACTTGTAAGAATTTAATAATTAATTACCTAATTAAATAATTCAAAGAACACGTGAATATATTATAAATATCCTACTTAGTATGTTCACTGAAAAAAATGTTTATTACAACTTTTCATCATTTACCAAATATTAAATAACACATGAATCTGTCATTCATTCTTTTATTCCTGGTTATGTAAGAGAGAAGCATCCCATTCCTAAGGTCGACAGAACATCGATTATCCTGTGTTACTTTACTTGAAAGTCGATAATATATTAAATTCACTATATTTATGATATCATTTAAATGTGTAAATTTCCAATTTCAGTAATTTTCTAGATTTCAAGAAAAATTAGTTATTTCACTATAATGCCATAAGTTTTTAAGATATTGGCAATAACGAATAAAACTTATAGATCTTTGTACAATGCTATAATAGGAAAAAAAAGTTAAAGATTTATCTGCTTTAACAATTATGCTTTACTCCAGAATCAACAATCAAATTTTCGTTTATCTCTGTTGATTGAATCTAAACTTTCAGGGAAACTAATCAGGAAAAACCTCGGGGAAAAATAATCATACTATGTCATCCGATCATAAGAAAGTTGCACAATAGAACAGCAAAAATAGAATTAAATCTTTAAAGATATCTTTATTGAGATAAAGTTTTTCATTAATGTCAATAATCAAATTTCATTTTCTTTTTGCCAACTGAATCTTATCTACCATGACCAATCTAATCTAAGTAAGAATTTCAAACATTATTTTATTCAGCGAGAACGTTCAGAGAAATATGCTTATTCTATACCAACCTCATTATCACCAAGTCCTTCACGAGATTTCTAAGCCCATTTTAACCGGTACTCGTATCATTATATTTAATTAAACACTTCACCGGAGAAAGAGCCTCTCACTTTTCCTATGGCAGACAGCATAAAACGGAATTTTAAGGCAGCACCAAAGAATAACTCGGGACATAAAGTGAAGTTGCTCTTACACTGTGATACCCATCACCACCTTGGAACTAGCAGCTTAGTGTTTCAAAGATGGGAACTTTACGACCCAGGTTCGTTACTGGTACACAAGCTTAAAGGCGTTCATTCGTCTCCTCCGCCTCGTTTCCTCATCACTTTACAGCGAGGGTATTGAATGCAGTCAAATTACCGGGCCTTCCGCTTAGTCAAATATGCATGGCTCCGTTCCAAGGGTATGAAAAGGCTGCCGTCTTCAAAATGCGATGAGGGTCGTTGAATACACTTGTTTGCAGGAAAAGGAAACGGGATTTGGGTCACACAAGAATTTGAATTTCATATTAAATGGATTGGATCACATAGATTGGCACTGTTTGTTTGGTTTTTGTTAAACATGTTTTGGTTCAGATTAACTAATTCGTGAATTTCCATTAGGTTCATTTTTCCTTAAATTATTTAGGCCGCGGTGGCCTTGTGGTAAGGTCTCGGCTTCGGAACCGGTGGGTTTCAGGTTCGAGACCCGATTCCACCGAAGAACCGTCGTGTAAGGGGGTCTGTTGCACGTTAAATCCGTCCTGACCAAACGTCTTCCCGCTGGTGTGGTGTGGAGAGGGGGGTGCCAGCTCAGGTGTCGTCCTCGTCATCTGACCGTGGTTCAAAATTACGAGGTCCGTCCCAAAATAGCCCAAGTGTTGCTTCAAACGGTACGTTAATATAACTAAAAAAAAATCCTTAAAATATTTACTTCAATACGAAAAAAAAATGCCTAGAAAGTATTTTTAATGATCAAGAAATTCAAGTTTGGAATTTTCAAACTGTTTATTTTAGATCTCTTTATTCTTATCCAATAAAAGCATCCATTATTGAATGATGGCATTTCGTCAGGGAACATTATAGATCAAAAATCAGTTAAAATAATGAAATTTGGTATGTGATATTTACACATCAAATTTGATATGTAATTTTAAATTGCGCAGCTGTATTAAATATAGGGCATAATTAATCAATATGATTTGTGTCCTTCTGTGCGTTCATATGCATATGGGCACAATGAATCAATGAGTGCACAAAGAGAATAATAAATAAAATGCACTGTGCTGGTTTCTTTAAGTACTATCTAAGAATCAAAGTATGAACTTACGGGTGCAATGTGTATTTGAATCAAAATTTTCATTCACCTGTCAAAGGAAAAATCTTCATACTCTCTTTTTTAAGCTTTATAATGAAAATAAGTACATATATGTGCTATGATATGGATGCATATAAAATATTAAGGGATGGACATTGAGACTAATTTTTTTAAGAAACAGTTATTGGTATCGATTTTTCCATTTGTACCAAAATAATTATATTTTCTTTCCAAACTCGAAATTAACATGGTGGAATTTTCCAAGAACTTTCACTTAAACATCAACCAAAATCTGATTATTTGAAAGGGCCGAATGAGGAACAAAGGACTTGTAGAATGAGTATTCCAACTTTAAGTTCAACAAGGACAATTTAAGTTTTTTTTTTCAAAAAGAAAGCTTGAATGAAAAATTTGAAATGTATATATGAATGAGAATGAAAAATTTGAAATATATATATATATATATATCAATTTGAGATTAATTTTCAAAATTTCAGGTGCCATTCTCGTTAGTAGATCATAGCTAAAAATCCCGAAGCCCTTTCAAGATTAGCCGTTGTGCTGCTGTAGGACATTATTATAACTAAAATGTATGTCGATGATGCATATCAAAGTATTATAAGGATAAGAATTAATCATGTTTCATTTCTTTCCGACATGTTCTAATATGTATCAACAGCGAATTAAAAATAAAACTATTCTAATGTACTTTATTTAAGGCAAATAAAACCTTCTGAGTCTACATGATTCAAATGTATGAGTTTATCTTTTTTCAATATTTATCTAATATATATGAATAATTTAAGATTTTGATTATGTTTAAATATGCTTGCAGTGCTGCATTGGTTTCTCTTTTAATAATTACTACATGAATTAAAAAAATAATTATTACAGTTGATTAATATTATTAGAATTTAATAAATATTGAATTCAAACTTTCGATGAGAAAGTACAGTTTATTGTTCTCTTTTCCACATGTAAAACATCTCATTTGAATAAATGCATTAAAATGGAAGCATACAAAAGCCTTAGTGAATTAAAAATGATGGATTTAACAGCAGATGATATCTCATTGTTTTATCATGGATAAATGAATTGTAAGTAGTCGCTAGCAACAGTGGCAAAGTTGTATTTTCTCTAATCGTATCATCATGCAGTTAAGAATAAAGACGGCGTAAACAGATCATGAAAAGAAAAAAAATATTGTTGATGTAATATTTATCCGCATTAAATTTTAAAACAAAAATATATTACTAAGGTAATTATTTTCTTTTCCAAAATCACTAATAATTTATTTAAAGAAAATGCACTTTTCATCTACTTTTATGGAAATAATATTCAGAAATAGTGTAAACAGTTTCGGAGGAAGTAGATCCTTTCACACAGATCGTATCTGCGGATTCGAAGAAATGTAATTATCTTACTCGTTATTAGATGGCAGATCAAGTGGCTCATTTGTTTTCTTCTTGAAAAGATGTCTTAGAGAACTTTTAAATTATTCTTGGTGGAATATTACAAGTTGTGTCACTGAAACATGGTCCCAATTCAATGCGACTAAATGTATTAATAAATAATTCATTTATGCCTCTAGTGTAATCAAATAGATACATTCCAATAGTTGAAAATAAATATTTTCGAAATTTGTGGAAAAATAATGAAGAACAATTTTATTGACTTTATTGCAATTGATAATTAGTGGATATTAATAGAAAGTGTTATTTAGAAAATTATTCTGAAAAAAAATTATATATCAGTTTTATTCTTTTTAATTTAAGGATTAAAATTTTCTCTTTTGGTAAATTCGTAAGTTTTCTCAGTATGGTCTATCAGCAATCAGAATTTTAGGTTTAGTTGATAAATTTTTAGCTTATCGCTATGAACGTGTGAAAAGAAAGAAGTTTGTACCGAAATTAAAATATTCTACTAATATGAATTGGCTCATGGTTTCATGCAGCTCTGGTGCACTTTATTCAGGGTGATTTTAAATCCATAATACAAACTTGGGAGAGAGGAAACATTCTCACAGGAATCCCACGTTACAACCCATTTTTTTAGTCAAAAAAAAAAACAATGTTTCAATTCAGCAGAAACTTGCTATTTTGTACCTAACTTTTACATTAGTGAATGTATTGTACTGAAATTTGTAACAATAGTACATTTATTTAAAATAAACATTTGATTTAATTTGATTGAGCATTGATTACTTTTTCTGAGGACACCTGAAAAAGCTGGTTTATGAGACTCTACGTGAGTCAATAGAGAATCTCGTTAATGGCTTCTGCATTTTCTCTTGAAATATATAGTATTTTTGACTATGTTCGCCAATCGCCTCACTGAGGCAGTCAACAGTTCTTAAGCATTGCACTTGTCAAAGATGTCGGTAATTAAACGCAATGTCTTTCTTTATATCTCTTATTTGTATCACTTGCGTTCATAAACTTCTGTACGACGATAACTAATAAATAATGAATATTTATATCGCTTATTTGTATCACTTGCGTTCATACACTTCTGTACGACGATAACTAATAAATAATAAATAATTAAATAAATGAACCACTAAAGAAAATATCATTGAAATATCTTTGCTAGTGTAAAAAGAAATAAAGTATCTTGTTTCAGTTGATTTGAGACACCCCATATTTAAGAATAATGAAACGGATTGCGATTCTTGAGGCATGGGTTACCTATGCGAGTATTATTCATACACTTATTCTCTACCTTACCTAATTATTTTCTTAGTATATTGATTTTGATGCGCTTTTCTGTCTCCAACTCTGTCATAACTTATGCGGCATGGTTTGCTCATGGAGGCCAGATGATGTGTAGCATCAACTCGCAGCTGACGGAACATACATCTTATTAAGGTGCAGCAGTTAAACGAATTCAGTTGTGAAAAACTAATTTATGTTTTTCAGGTACATTCATGAAGTAAACCAAGTCATATAACTTTTATTTTGTTTCATTTCAATGATAGAAAATAATAAAAAAAATGTTTTGATGAAATCCTGAAATCCAAAGAAGCAAATATAATGCAAAAATGTTTATGATGCATAATGCAAAAATGCTTATGCTTTCCCTTAAAAATTCCTAAGAACATTGAAGATATTTTTTTTCAGCTTTATAATTTTATTCACGGTGATTTGTCTCGTGTATTATTGATGGATTTTTTTTACCTTCTATCTTTACAACTTATTTAGTCTCATTTACTGTCAATGAGAATATACTATTTTAATATTTTCAAACATGAAATATCAATTCAGCAATTAATTTAACTCAGTTTTGATTGAATATGACAGACGCCGCTTAGAAAAATTGTTAATGATCTAAAAGAATTTATAATAACTAATTATATTTCCCGGATAAAACGGGGATATAAGAGTAGAAAAAAATTTTAAATACACTAATTAAATTTTGTTTTTAAAAATTGTTTTCTTATAATTAAATTTATTTATTTTTGTCAAATACTTCGTTTAATAAATATAAGGAAAAATATCTAAAAAAATAATTTTGTATATGATAGATCTGATTTATGCACTCATATCCAGAGAATATATACAGGGTGCGACAAAAAAACTCAGACAAAGTTATTACATCATAGAATAGAAATTAACTAATTTATTTTTGATTCGTGTTCCTTTTCAAAGAGTTTAACAATGATGGTCGATGTCCAGGAAGTGAACGAAAGCGTATGGTGAACACTTTTAATAGCTGTATGGTTGTCAAAAAGCTAGTTCAATCCTTCCCTGAGAAAGATCACTTGTGAAATGGAAATAAGTAATCGATCAGTGCGACGAATGACAAAAACAGAGCATGGACTGAAGATTTACAAGTTCCAAAAAGTTCAGCTTCTCACTGAAGGAAAAAAAGATCGTGCTACGAGAAACCAAGTCCATCTAGCAAGCTCATAACTTCTAGTACTATAGGATCTAATCTACATACGTTCCAAGCATTTCAACAATTGTTGAACATCGCCACCAAAGTCTGTCATGGTTTGGGACAAAATTTGTGCAAGTGGCAAAACACTTCTGGTTTTTGTAGATGAGGGCGTTAAAATAACTCAAAAAGTGTATCAACGGGACATTCTAGAAGCTGTTATACTTCCGTGGGTCGAAACGCACTTCGGACGTTCAGACTTAAAATGGAAGCTTCAACAGCATTCCTTACCAGCTTATTCCTTAAGGCTATAGAAACAGAAGAGTGGGGCAAGACGAATTTTCTGGACATAATGGGTATAATACTCTGAAGAATGGGTATAATACTTGCCGAATCTTTATCCCATGATTACAGTGTATGTTCCATTTTGGAGTCTAGAACTTGCACTAAGCGACATTAAATGTGGACTCTCTAAAGCAATGGCTTCTGTGGGAATGGGATGGATTAAAGGCAGAAGACCTGCGACCCATTGCGGAAAATTTCAATAAGCTTTTCCACCTCTGCATCGCTGAAAAAGGCGGCCACATTGAAATCAATTAAATTCATTTATTAGTAAAAGTCTACTCTTATTGTTATTTGTTTTATTTTGTTAATTGATTTATTTTTCATAAAATTATACTAAAAAACATTTTCCGGAAACAATTTTTTATAGTTTTTCTGACGCACCCTGTATGTCTAAAAACTATCAAGTGTCTTCAAATATATTTATTTATATGCCATGGGATTGTGAAGTCAGTTATCATGTTGCATAAGTCATATGGTAAATTTAGGAATATTATATACTTTTTATCCTTAGATTTAAATATGACCATCTAATTTATTGAAACGTACACTAATTTCAATAAGTTTTATTTTCCATTAGAAAATAAAGCACCATCATATATGCCTTCCTTGATCTAATACGAATGCATTTCAGCTCGAGAAAATAAATTTATTCGCAAACTATTACGCGCGACTGTAGTGGATTCATAAAATCCAATTCCTTTGGAGTCATGATTTAAATATTACTTAGGTGCATTAAAATGCCTTAGTATATTAAGTCATGGAGATTCGCAATTGGTCGAAAGCATGTTTCAGAGAATTAAACAATGTAAAATTGCGTTGGCGATATTGCCCACGCACGCCAACGACCTACAACCACAAATAACTTAGCTTTTACAAATGTTAAAAGATTCAACATTCAGGCAGATGTAATAAAATGTATAGAAGAAAATTCTTATAGAATTAAACAAATATTTAATATAAAAATTAATGAAACATCAATTGCGGAATACTTTATAATAATTATAAATTCGTTAGAATGCTGAATATATTGTTTTATTAAATAAATCTTTTTCAATTGTAAAAATAACAAAAGGGAGAAATTATATTTTTATTATTCTGTTTTATATTGTGTGATTTTTTATTATTGTTAAAATGATGTTGAGTTTTTGAAGCTTCAAAATGCACGGGCAGAAAATTGGCTGTTTATTGGCTGTATATCAGTTTTTCACTTTTAAGGTTATGAGAAAATGATAAAGAAGGTAGTCCCATTTGGTGACATATCGCCAATAAAAAGTTACAACTTGGCGCGAATGTCCGCCATATACCCTATTTCTTTGTCTGAGCAGCACATCAAAATTATACGAATCTTCAAAAACTCGCCTTAAGATTGCCATCCTGGATAGATACCAGAAATGATAATAAAAGGCTTTTAGAGGTTTCAATAAAAAATTGTTACGATTACATTTGGTGAAAATCGCTCCAAATATTTCAACTTTGGCGACTGTGCATTAATCCTAAACCTAGCTGTAATCGTTATGATTCTCTACGAAAATTGATATTGATATCTTTCAACACAATTATCTTCCAACAAATAATCTTTGTACTATTTTGTAAACGCAGAAAATTACCTTTCAATGCTATTAATTTCTTATATGAATCATTTTCATTGAATTTTAATATTTTTAATTGAATTTGATATACGAACTGAAAAATCTTTTTAAATGCTATGGAGTCATACATTAAAATATTCAACTGCGTAGTTTTAGCAATCATTAACTGATTGTATTGTAGGATTTCCACAACCGCTTTTATTTCATAACCTATACATATTTTAATCTGCAGTAAACTAATTCAATGAATTCAATTCAATCAGATTTCTGTAGGATTGACACCACGTGACTAAAAAAAAATAGCGTTCTCACATGATAACTTGAAATCTGCTATCACAAATTTCCCTTTTTGTTATTCCTTTTGTAGAGAAGAAAATTTTCTGTTTCAAAATTTTGAAATATCTAATCATATGCAGTTCAATTCAATCTCAACTAATTATCGATTGTTAAAACCAGCATCGAAAGTTAATTAGAGACTTTGAAACTGCTGAAATTTTGAATAATATACATTCTAAAAATCTTTTATAATTTAACCGCGTCTTAAATGTTCGGCCACACTACCTTTATAAGCATACTATTTTAAAAATAGTCTATATATAGTCAAGGAAAGAATATTGTTCCACATACTTTAAAGACTTTCCACAAATATTTATAATATGTCTCACATTTTCCTCATAACAACGGTTTGGCGTCTACCACCATTAATAAATCAAAGGGCTAAAGTTAGCCTCCCTACAGACTATAATGATTTTGTTGACAAACACTAAACCAAGTTCATTATCGAAGGAATTCATTTAACTCTTCTTTTCTTTCAGACCAGATTTAATTTTCTCAAACCTTTATCTTCTGCTGCGGGATCTTTTTTTGGAATTGAACTAATTTTCCATCAAGAGACAAAGATAAGCAACAGCAAGAGCCATAAACTTTTACCTCCCGCCATAATATTATTAAAAAAGCGGTGTGACACCGCCATTTATTACCTTGCCATAGAAAAGAGTAATTATGCGAGTAATAATAACAAAAAAAAGTGAGCAACATCGGTTCGTCGTCAAGCATGAAGAACTTCTGAGCCGGGCGTCTTAAAGTATTCAAGCGCCATTAACTTAAAACAGGAAGGGAAAAGTTTAGAACTTAATTTATTAAGACGGTGTGTTACGTCTGAGAGCTGACCCGGGGGGGGGGGGGCTTGGAAGAGGATCAAGATGAACTTTTTCGTTCATTGTAGACTCTTCATTTGTGTTAAATTTAAGTTAACATTGTGATTTCATAAATTCCAGGGGATTCTTTTGACTTGATGAAGAATGATTTATTCTGTCGCTGGAAAATTCATTTTGTACACGGGAGTTATATTTGTTATTATGAATAATAATAGCCTGAGATAATTGTATTAGTTTTTCTCATTTTCTTTATCTGCACGGTTAAAATTTTAATTGCAAGAATAACTAAGAGAGTTGGAAAAAGAAATCCAATTATATTTTTTTAGAATGTCTTGATTTCTAATGCATAAATATTAAATTACAATGTTATTACTTAGAAACACAAGTGATTTCTTCAACTGCGTTATAGCTTTAGGGCATTGTATTTCTGAAAACTGATTTTATTTTATTGAATTTGTTCATCTGAAAAGTTAAATTTTACTATCGTCATTCCATTAATTGTTGTATGTATATTAATCTTACAGGATTTTAATGATTTGAAACTTTTACCTTACACTAGCCGCCTTAGATGATTTGTTAGTTCATGCATAAAATCGGTTTTATTTAATTTAAGTTTAATCCCTTAAAACTAACTCTATGTTCATGATACCCTAGATGAAATATTTTTAAACATTAAATTGCAACACAAATTAAAGCAGTGTATTTTAATGGATTTCATCCATTCTATATATTGTTTAAATAAATTATCCTAATCGAATAGAGTACAATGACTCCTCATAATGCCTCAAAACCCTCATGATAATCCATATTCTTAATGTATGCTGTCATAAGTGATGAGACTTTATTTTTTGATTTCACATGTACACTGCATAAATAATGAACAGAATCTTTCTAGCTCAGCTTTTAACAATGAGATTAAAAAGAAATTAGATCTTGAGTTACACATTCGATTTAAAAAACGAACTGAATTTTATTGCAATAGTGAAGTATATAATTGAAAATTATGGGAAATATTTTTTTTAAAGATAATCGAAACTCATTAAAATACTGCTATATAAGGAAATTGTTATCAATAAGAAGATGTCTTTAAAATGGTGTAACATTATTGTAGTGTAATATAGTTTTTGAAATTTATCTCGGGAAAATGCCGAGCTTCACTTAAGTATTAATTAATTAGAATTCTATTAAAAGTTCTA
Source organism: Argiope aurantia (assembly GCA_026543865.1). Taxonomy (NCBI): domain Eukaryota; kingdom Metazoa; phylum Arthropoda; class Arachnida; order Araneae; family Araneidae; genus Argiope; species Argiope aurantia. The sequence goes on along the minus strand of JAPMOR010115431.1, from coordinate 2,314 downwards.
TAAAGAAAACCTCTACAAGATGCACAAAAACTCTCATTGAAGTTTATTTGTCTAAGTGCTCTAAATCAGAAGATTTAGTCTGTAAAGTTCTAACAAATACACACGTACACATTTTTCTTCATAATTATTGTAAATAACAATTTCAAAAATATTTTTTTTGATAAATTATGAGGGTATATTATTTACTGTAAATGTGAAGAATCTGAATAAAAAGTTTGGGGATTTTTTTACAAGCCAATATAATAAAACTTACATATCTTAAGTAAATTCTAATTTATAATAATCGGAAAGATAATTCTTTATTTTTTGACGTATGCATTTTTACCTCAGTAAACAGTAAAGTTAAATAGTAATGGAAGTGACCTTTATTCCAACAAGAAAAATTTGTTACCAGTAGGTGCTTCCCATTAGGTGCTCAAAATTGCGTCCATTTACACGAACACGGGATACACAGCCCCGTTCAATCGACTTCCCTACATTTTCAAAAATATCTGGCATATCAAACATTGCCTGCAGTATTCCCAAATATATGGTATCAACATGACAGAGTTCCTGACTATAGCACAATTGTTGCGCTTGAGTACCTGAACCGAACATTCGGAGCTAAATGGATCGGCAGAGGTGGACTGATCGCCTGGACACCCAGATCACCAAATTTATCACCCATGGATTTATTTCTTTTTGTGTACAAGACCCCCATCGACAGTGAAATATACCTTGTTGAACGAATAGTGACCGCATTATTCATGCTATGCCAGACGTTTTTGAAAATGTTCGGCGGTCAATGCAACGGCGCTATGAATCCTGTGCATGTAAATGGTCGCAATTTTGAGCGCATACTGTGAACTTGTACTTTACCTTGGAAAAAATCACAGTAGTTACCACTTAACAGTACTGTTTCTTTGTGTTCATTTCACTTGTCCATTCTGTCCATGAAATAGACGATTGCAGACGTACTTTCCTTTGTGAAATCGGTTTCCTGGCGTATTCCCTGCTTCCCCACGAAATTGGAAAGATACGTTTTGAATCACCCTGTATAAGTGAAAGAAATACTTCTTATCGATGCAAATACCTATACATCAGAAATGTTCATAGATATTGAATGTAAGAGGTGTCCTAAATCACACATACTATTAGATATGGCTAGTACGAATCATTCGCTAATGAAACCATGGACACTGTGGAAGACTTTTAATGCATTTTCTGGTATTGGTAGTCACGAAGATGCATGAAGCAAAAATCAAAGTCACTCCTATGATAATGACTTCAATAAAGCTCTCAGGTAATTGCAGAAAAGTAACCGAAACTGATTAATTCTTTCTGCACTGAAAATCAGCAGATTTACAGAGCCGGCTTGTATTGTCCGGATATTACTTCCAATTTTCTTTTCCCTTCTACAAGTGTGATTGATAAGAACAAACCTGGCAAGTGCTCTGTTCGAGAGAGAGAGTGGGTTAAGCCACGTTACGATGGCCTGTTGTCTTTATGGATATAGTCGCAAATCTGCCATCTGACACATTGTAGAATCACGCCGGCCTGTGGACGTCAATTCGAAGCTTCCCACAAATTGTTGGTAAAATGAATAGACATCAAAGAACTCCGGAAAACCACAAAAGAGGAGGAAAAGGGGAAAACGTGCCTGTTTGAAGATGCGCACGGGCCGTTGGAAAGGGGATTAAAGACATTCATGGACCGTCGGAATGGGGCTTTAAGAAGATAAAGAGGTTTTCTACTAACACTCAAAGGAAGTCTGAGCATACAGGATATTAGTTTAGCAGTAACCTCTTTTGTATGTCATGTGTAAACATAGCTGTCAATTGTGAATTTTGAGGGGGAATGTGAAATTTTTGGTATACATATTGTTACGAAATTTCCGGTGTTCGTTTGAATAGTGGAAGTTATATGGTGTGGAGAAAGCTCAATTAGCAGGTGACAGTAGAAAAAGAAACAACGACGTATATTTACACGAAGACACACAGAACAGCACAAAATCGACAACTATTTACAGCATAGAAGACGATTATCTTCAGCCGAGACGCGTAGCATACAACAGCAGCATTCAACCAGAATCTACTGCAGACAGTAGCGCACAGCTCAGTTGAGCACTAGCTTGACTCCGTCGCTGCTCTGCTAATCTCTGGAAGACAAGTTCTTCACCGTCGATTCCGATTACTCTTCTCTGTCGCTTCCGACTACTCCGCTCAGTAGATTCCGACTATGACGACCCTGGCAGCACAAACTGGCTCCTTTTATAGGTCTCAGGAGGCGGGACTAGAAGCCTCTCAACCAATCAGGAACGTTCGAGGCGTATCTC
>JAPMOR010115412.1:0-35016 GCA_026543865.1 Argiope aurantia | reverse complement strand
AACAACAACACAATTTATAGGCTCCTAACCTGAATAAAAATGCTGTTAGCCCTTCTCTTTTTTAGACAGGCTTCACAAAATGGAAATGATTTGTTGTAAAAAATTACAATAATAAAAAAGTACATTTCTATCTTCAAAATAACACAAATTCGTTCTGCTAGAAAGTTTGCTTTAGAACTGCTTTTCATTCTTAACGCGTCTTGTTGCAGTCGTTGTTGTTGTCAGGTAATTAAACATATTATTTTTCTTCCCATTCAGAAAACAAGAAAGTTTCTGGGACTTATATTTCCAACTTCGTTTTCAATTCTTTCAAAAAAAAATTTTCCAACTTTGAGTAACTTGATAGGAAACTCTTTTCAAAATGATTTCAACAACCGATTTTTTTTTAAACCTTAAAGATAAAAAAAAAAAAACTAACAATTAGCAATGTCTTCCAGTGACGGATTGCTGCCTCTTTTCGCCCCTGCTTCTTTGTTTGAAACTTTTTGAAGCGGAAAAGAAAAGAAGACTCCTGTCGAAATCGGAGAAGCTCGTAATTAGTCTCTTTGTGGCATCGTTGATGACTCTGTCCAAGCGAGAATCGATTCAGGCTTTGTTTCGAATCTTCATCGAAAACGTGTTTCATTTGATGACCTTGCGCAAGAATGAATCGATTCTTTCATTGTCTCTTATCTTCATCGGTGGCTTGTGTTTCAGACGTTTTTTCGCTTCAGATTAGACAATGCCGCTAGAATCAATGGACACCGTTTCAGTATTACTGTTTGTGCTTAACAGAGGAATCTATAATTTCAGAGAAAAAGCGAAAACATTATTTTTCTTCATTTAACACTATTTGAAGATTTTTATAGACTTTAACCATTCTTAAGGCTTTTTTTCCCTTCATTCGGGCTACTACAAATGAATGGTATTAAATACTTCTTCTCTGGCAATAACGATGTTGTAACTGTAAATTCCACTCCTCTGCATGTAGACAAATACAACAATTTCACTACTGAAACGTTCGAGTTACACTTCTTTCACATGTGTAATCTGTTGAATTTCTAATCACTCTGAAGACGGTTTTTTATTACCCTTGGAAGTATTATAGCCCTATCCTTCAAGAATAAGTGTAGACAAAAATGGAAACTAAATTTATTTCAAAAGGATTAGAGATCTTTTAAAGCCAGAAAAGAGATAAATTTTTTTTCTTTTCTTTAATCAAAATTTAGATTTTAAAAGAATGTGTGAGTCTCTCTCTACTTTATCTTCTATACATTAAATCGGGTCTCATTGGAAAATCGCAAATGAAATGTGATAATTATAGTTATAAGCTTTGCAATTTTATTATTACAAGCAAACATACGGCAATTAAGATTTATTCTATGTAGTTCCGAAAAATATTTGTATTACGTGAATGTTGTGTCGTGTAAACTTTCCGTTATGACAATGAAAATGTATTGCAAAATGAGCGCTTTTAGTATATACGTATGGGAATGTATAATACTTTTTTCATATTAACGTCTTAAACAAATAAGAAGTTATATTTTTCTGCAATTAAAACTGATCAAGTTAGAAAACTTTGAACATCAACATTTTCAAAGAGTTTAAATTATTTAAATAGCTGCTAAGATGGAAATTCCTCTTTAAAAAATGCAGTAATAATTCTTACTGACACCTGTTGGAGAGCTTTAAGAAAAGGGGAGGAGAAAGAAACTGATTAAGAAACCAAAACAGAGAGCATACCTGAGACCTTGTATATAAAGTTTAACAAGGCATGTAAGTGGTTGCTTTAAGTCTGTTCTACTTGATGGGATGAAAAAAGCCTTATAAAAAATGAATCCCTTCTCTCTGAGTGACAGATCAGTGTAACTTGACAGTTCAGGTTTATTTTAGAGGAAGTGCGTTGGTATTTCTTACGTTTTATTTATAACAGTCGGTCAAGGAAACATAGAAATCATTCACAGAGCTTTCGTGGTTTATATAAGAGGATTCGAAAGTCAGATTTTGCTAATCGGTTGCTCCGTAAAGCTTCCACATTTAACCGTCTGCAACTAGAAACAACCAAAGATTATATTAGGTGCTTGCATGTATTTTAATCAGCGATATCTATTGGTAAACATGTGAAGTACCTATATAAAAGACACTGGTTTTGGGTTTTGCCAATTTACTATTCTTTTATTGTTATCATTTTGAAAGTTTTTCATTTATTATTTTTGAGTTATTCAGTGTATAAAGACTCCAATAATGAGACGTTCCAAATTGCATTTTTGACATTCATTGCTTTTTTTTTTTTTTTTGATGTGAAGAAATCTGCCACCGAAGCCCATCAGACACTTTCAGGAATTTATGAAGCTGCTGCTCCTTCATATCCTAATTGCTGGTTTTGGTTTCAACGATTTAAGAGTGGTGATTTGGATGTCAATGACAAAGAACGACTGGAGGACTATAAAAATTCGAAGACAACACATGCAAGATTTATTGGACAAAAATGGGAAAAAATTGTATAAAATGATGGAAAATATTTCGATTGATATATATTGTACTAACTTTTCTCAATAAATGCCTTTTTAAAGTGAAAAATTGATCAAAATATATGCAAGCACCTAATATGACTTTCAAAAATATTGGAAAATTGTCACGTGTATAGTTAATCCCTCGCAAAATTTTACAAAATTATAAAACGGCTATTTAATGATAACAATATAAATTTTATTCCTTTAAGATTCCTTTCTCAAGCAAGTTTAATGCATTTGCTCTCATGATTTACACCAGTGACTTCGATCAATTATCCAATCAGATTACTCCTTTCTTGCTATTTCTTAATTGTAATAGAGAAAGAGTCTTTTCATTGGATTGTAGGAATCAACTAATAAGTTACTGTTTGAGGGTGACGGCCGAGTCATGCTGCAGCCAATGTGTCATATCCATGTAAAACAGAGTCTACTCTAACTTCCACTTAAGTCAGTTTTCTTTTTAATAAAATTTTTTACAGAATCTTGACTTTGAACAACATTTATATAATATTTGCTAGCCACTTTAAGATAGTGAATTTCTACTTAATGAATTTTTTCTAACTTTTTTTTTTCAAATTTTTGTGGATTTTTTTTGAAACTTCATTTTTTTAAAATATTTATTTTAGTTCTGATAAAATATAAAAATTTAGCTATCTAACCATATTCATGCCTGTTTTGTGACAAAAGCTATAGAGCTATCTAAATTTGAACACGTTAATGAAAGCATTCTGATTACCGATTATCTTTCAAAGCATACATAGGAAAGTTTTACAAAAAGAAATGAAGGTAAAACAATAGGCGAACAATATGATAATTAAATGTTTAAAAAAAGAAATATTAAACAGTATTTAAGAAATATAAAAGAGACTAATTGCAAAAATTATTACTCTCAATCTGTGTCAATTTTAACAAATGTGACTTTTTTTTTTTTTTTTTTTTGAAAAATGTGTTTTTGGTGTAAGATTGGTTCAAAGTATAATTAAAGACTTTTTTAAAAAAAGTTTAGAATATGTTAAAGTTAATTAAATAAATATGTAAGCTTCAGTTTATTTTAATTTGATTTTTTTCAAATTTTTTCAAATTCTATTCATAACGAAATAACGAAGAGGATTAATAAAATTTTAAATTGAAACTCAACCACATTTTTTTAAAAAAATTTACAATAATTCGTTTATAAAAGAAAATAACGCAGTGCAAAGTTCAGAATTTGAAATACTTGCTTTCATACGGGTTTATTCATTTGGAAAATATAGGTCTTACTGTACTTTTGGATAATAATATAATTATAGTGTAGTATTATTGTTAGCTATTTATTGGCAAGTGATTTCAATATAAAACCATCTTTTAATTCCCTTTTAAAAAATTAGCTTTAAAAACTGTAAAATAATGAATTTTGTATTATAAAAATATAAATTAATTTTAAATGATTTTAAAATGAATAATTTTCATTTATTTTTATTTCATTTTTTTCTCAATGTCTATTCAAAAATATTGTTACTTGAAAGAAGCACAAAAAATACCAATAGAATCTATTTATGGAAGCATAATGTGCCTGAAGTAGAACACACTAATTTTTGTAGGATGAAAAAGAACAAAATGGTGTTTAGTAATTGAGTGCTAGATAATATGCAGATTTAACTATTTGAGGCACACGATTTTAAAAGAAATTAAAACTGCAATTGCACAGAATATTTTTTATTATAAATAAGGAAAAAAGCATTTATTTCGATAATTTAACATAAAACATTGCTCAAATTAAGAAAAAAGAATAACATTTTAATAATTCCTTTTTTTTTCTTTTTTTTACAGAGTCAAGCATATATAATTCCACCAAATTAATAACATTAAATAGCATATTTTTATATTATAAAACAATTTCCTCACTCATAATAAAACCATACATACAGTTATGAATGACAAAAATTCACTTCAACACATAATGCGTCAATATTAATCCATTAGGTTCCATAATCCCCATTTGGGAATTTCGGAATTGTACATACTCACATGGCGACACAAATATACCTGGTACCTTAGTTTTATTTTACATATATCAGTCAATATTGTGTTTAGCAAAGAGTGTGTATTTTGTACTTCGGTTGGGTTTTTTTTATAACAAGCGAACGAATTTGAAATTCGTCTGTAAATTGAAAGGAACAGAATTGTCATACTGGAAACATATTTTTTTTTGGTTCGGTTTGTCTATTATAATGAAATATCCTACATAAATAGATAATTTAAATGTTACACTTACGTCATATTATTTACTCGGACTTTTGTTTTTTTATTGAAATAATATCATTGATCATTTTATATCGATATCCTTTTTCAAAAATATCATATATTTTTGGAACAAAAGTTAATTTGGGTGTAATTATGATATTACATAACTTTTTGTGCCTATAGATATACAACTAATCGGTGAAAAATATCAAAATAAAAATTTTGTTAGTTAATGAGCTAATCACAGCAGCCACATTCAAACCACTGATGCTTTTTTTTATTTGTTATTCTATTTTCAGATTTTTTTTCATTTGTTGGTGTATTATTTATTTGTTTTATTTATTATTAATTTATTTTTCTTCTTTTATTTACGAATTCACTTTTGATGCATAGCACTCCAAACTAAATGAAAAAAATTATTGGGTTGTTTGGAAAGTAATTTCGTTTTTTCCCGACACAGGATTTAATTGTATTTTTTTGCACCCAACTTCACATTTAAACCGTATAATTTTTATATGCTTTGAGAGCTCATATAGCAAGGCTTGTGTGTGGAAAAATTCCTATTAATTCTACGCAGTAGTTTTGGGTTGGTGCCCTTTTAAATATGGAGAGCGATAAGCAGCATTTTCGACATATCTTACTGTTTTACTACAGAAAGGGTAAAAATGCTGTTCAAGCCAGAAAGAAATTCACCGATGTGTATGGAGAAGGTATGTTGACAGTACGCCAGTGCCAGAACTGGTTCGCTAAATTTTTTAGACGGTAAAAACTTCACCTCAAATGAGGAGGTCAAAAACCACCTTGATCAGTTTTTTGGCAGCAAATACCAAAAATTTTATGAGCGTGGAATTATGCTACTATCAGAAAGATGGCAAAATGTGTTGGACCAGAACGGTCAATATATAATTTAATAAAATATTTGTTTATTATACGAAAACTGTCTCATTTCCACACACACAAACCCACACAAACACACACACACACACACACAAAAAAAAAAAAAAAAAAAACGAAATTTCTTTCCGAACAACCCAATAAATAACACATTAAACTGCACCACAATGAATTATTTTAACTTTTCGAAGGTGTTTAAAATGTATCCCACCATGCATAAAATACTAAGCAAAGAATGGGGCAGTTTCCAATCCACCTAACCCCAGATAATGAAATGTCTTGAAAATGATTGTATTTAAAGACAGAAGAAAACAATACTGTCTATAAGAAGTTAACGATGATAAATAGATTGAGTGCAGTACATTCAAATAAACAATACTTTTTTTCCATCCCTGAGCTTTCCACTTGTTTACAAATAAAATAAAAGTCAGCTCCAACACACCTTGAGATTTCACATTTAACAAGGCGTATAATTGGGCCATCCCTAGATTCTCGTCAGGAAAACATCCGAGACAGAAATCTGGAGAGGGTGGAGAGAGTGGTATGCGTTCGAATCCCCGGCTTGACAACCTGAACCCTCTACATATCGGTAAGAGCCCTCGCTCTATTTATACGACTTGGCAGAGACGGATTTTGCTGTAAGACGTCAAACATGACGTCCAACCGCAGAGAGGAGAGGGTGAGGTTCTAAAATACCATTCAAGAGCAGACAATGGAGGGATCCCCCACCCTGATAAAAGGTTGCGGGGGAGCTGCGTCGATTTTGAGAGATGTTTCCACTATGCTCTAAAAGAGTGGGAGGTTTAATTTAGTCGCTTTCATTCCTTTCAGTTTTGATCTTTCGTATCAGGAAAGGCGCCTTCAACTCTATCTTAAGCCTGTCTTCTTTCTTTTTGGGCGGTTATTAAAGGAAGCGGTCTTTCAGGATGGAATGTCTTCAGTTAAGATAAATTAAGTATTACATTCATTAAAAATCTAACTAATTATATATTGCCTTTTTACTTTATCACATACGAAGTATTTGAAGAAGCTCTGAAAGAAAATTTTGTAGTCATTAAATATTCCAACTTGGAAAATTTGATATATTTCGAAGCTTAATGCTTTGTCTCTTGTAATAAGAATAAAATGCAAACTTCAAAAGAGACAAAGATTAACCTTATGTCTCTAGATACTTCATTATTATAAAAAAATAACATTCTGCATACCTGTATCAATATGTTCAACTAGTATGCAAGTTAAAGTTTAAACTAATACGCAAGGGAATGTGATGTTAGGTAATTTGAAGTAAGGAGCTTACGTTTCTCTATGCCAGAATATACCAGCATTTCATGTCCGAAGTTTAGCCTATAATACATTACTACTACTAGGGCTAATTTTCGGAAAACCCTTTTCATTTAGATTCATAGTAAAATGACGAGGGAGATACCTAAACAGGCTCTTTCATCTCCAAATATTCATACTAATCTAGGGATATAGTAACAAAGCCTTCAGTTTGGGAACTGGAGATCATTAGGTTTGAAACTCTTCGAGGATAAAGCATGTCTCTGCTAGTGTGATGCAGAAATTTGATTAAGGGGTGCTAACTCAGATAATGTCATTGTCATCTGATATTGACTGAAATTCATGAGCTGAACACAAAGCATCTTAGTGTTACTACAAGCAAATACATTATTATAACTATCCAACTATGGTAAGTACAGTGAATGTTGAATCTAATGGATGCTGCTGCCATTTGACTTGCGTTGAGGTCGGATTTCAGTGGAATTCGGATTGAACCCCTGAAGCCCACTAATCATTTTAATTTTCAAAGGAATTCTAAGCTTAATGTATACCCATCTTCAATATACATTTTATGTCATTCATTCAAAAATTAAAACACGTGAAACATTTGAAAGACACTTAAATTTGAAATAAACACCATTTTTAGAAAAGGTCGTTAAAAATATGCTTTCTCCTCTTAAATCCGTTAAATAATCCTTTTACTAACAACATATTTCATAATGCATTTTAGCGACATATGCGCATATATTTGGAAGAAGAAGCATAAAAATTGAAGTCCACTATCCTCTTAATGCATTTATAACTTCCTGCTTAGAAGTGTCAGCTTCACTTGTGTCGAAATTCAAGCCATTTTCTAAATCTTTCTCTATAAGTAATAGAATGGAAATGAAACACTAAAATGAAAATGAAACCTGATTTGAAGTTTAAATCCCAAAAATTCTATGTAGCAACAACATCAGTTTTGGTCAAATCGAATAAAGTTATCAGTAACATACATTTTTACTTTATCATATGCGAAGTATATAAATGAAGTATACACACATGTAACGAAATATATAAACAATATATATGCGAAGTATGCAAGTAGTAAAAAAAAATGATGAATTATAATTGTTAAAAAAATTCGAACTTGTGAGTGTGATGAATCTCTAAATTCCGAACCTCCCTGAGTTCGAAAACACGTTTTTAGAACACGTGTTTACATGTTTTGTGTCTCTGTCGCCCTGTCTGTCTATTTCTAAACACAATAACTAAAAAAAACTATAAATTGGAAGATGAGATTTGATATTTGAACTTACATTAAATATGTAGATTTCGATCAAATTTTGGTCAAAATTCCTTCTGGAGACGTAGGTTTGTCTTGCTGTCCGAGTACAAGGGAACACTGTTAGACTTCTGGGCCTATAACCAACTGTTATCCTTCTAGGCTCATAATCAACTCTGTTATAGTTTAGGGTAAACTAACCCAAACTTTAGCAAAGCAAGCAGTGAAATTTTTGTGTCGAGAAGGCATAAAGATGAAAGCAGTTTCTTAAAAATTACTTTTACTAAAAATCAAGAATAAAGCCAATGTGCTCGTAACTGGAGCAATCAAAATAATAAGTTGAATAATAAAAACTTAAATCAACATTACCAGACCTCAGCAAACATACCGTTGCATAGCCAACCATTCGACGCTCTCTATCTTAGAGCTAAAAAAAAAAAAAAAAAACATTTCTAATATTCCATATCCTTCTCTTCTCTAAAAACTACGACATGAGCCGAACACCGGAAAAACACGAGCCGAAATTAAAATAGTCGCTCGATTTGCATTGCGATTGCTGCCAACTACAAAACACGAAACTCGCAAAAAGGTCGGGTTCGAATCATCGGTTTGTTTACTTTCATTGAGATCATGGAACAGGATAGGAAAAACAACACAAGGACCGTAAAATTCAGATCCGAAAATAACTTTCGCATGGTTTTTCTTTAAATGTCTAACAAACACGATGATTATAAAATGTAAAGGTCTAGATAGATAAAAATTCTGTAGACAGATTGAACATCTAAGTTGTTGATGCTTATTAAATAAGAAGCAAAACCGTAAAAGTTGATCGTTTGTTCTTCTGCACTTACTCACGCATGTAAAAGCGATACCAAAAACGGAATTGCTCAAATAAAGGAATTTGATCTGTGATTACAATTGTAATTCTACGTTAAAAATTGATTTCAGTTGATCTAAAAAGTCACCCAAAATACATATTTGATTTTCTGATTCTCGTACATTTACACTTCGGCAGTGAAAAATTGCCTCAATTGATATTTCGAGATCATTTTTCATCAGTTATTTGAAATCAATTCAAAAATGTCGTTTTTCCTTTTTGTACTACGAAGCATATAGCTTATGTGTAGGACTCTGGAAATGAAAATCTGAGCTCTTGTGACATTCATGCCTTGCACAAGGTCCATAATTTTAAGTGAAGTAGAGGTGTCACCTATTAGAAAATATACAAGAAAACTTTGAGGAATCCAATCGCGTTGTATCACGAAAAGCTCAAACGTCTTCAGATGTTTAATGCGATATGCGGAAATTGTCAGTCAATGATAATTCTAATAGTTTATATCGGAAAGGCCAAGCGCTGTATCTAAAAGCTTAATTAAAAAGCCATCATTGCATTCAGATTGGTTTGGTTTAGTTATATTAACGTCCCGTTTGAAGCAACACTTTTGGCTATTTTGGGACGGACCTCGTAATTTTGAACCACGGTCAGATGACGAGGACGACACCTGAGCTGGCACCCCCCTCTCCACACCACACCACACCAGCGGGAGGACGTTTGATCAGGACGGATTTAACGTGCAACAGACCCCCTTACACGACGGTTTTTCGGTGGAATCGGGTCTCGAACCTGAAACCCTCCGGTTCCGAAGCTGAGACCTTACCACCAAGGCACCGCGGCCTCATTGTATTCAGAAGCAGATTAAAATAATTTAGTTTCATACATTTATAATTATTATATTGAGTATTAAAATTTTATAGTTAAATTTCAGTTTCATAGTACCTTTCTTTTGTTATAAATCGCATGTACATTTGTTTTAGCGTTGTCAGTATTGAGAGAATTCCGTAATTTAGCATTGGTAAATTTCTTTATCACCTTAGATAGATATTGGTTCATGTATCGCTTCCATTATTTGATAAAATTGAGTTCTATAATGTTCTCAAGTATCTTATAAACAGATCCCTAATTTTTTTTAGAAAATGAATGAATGAATAATGAATAAAGATGTGTAATAATAGCGGATGTTTTGTTGTATCTCTTGTGAAAAATTTTGTTAATTTTTACTAATTTTTAATTCAAAACTATTTTAATTATTATTAATAATAATAATATTTCGAGAAGATATTAATTGAAGAGGTAGAACATTGAAGAACGTCCTGTCTACTAATATAAGAAATAAAAATTTAAATACAAAATAAATATTTATCTGTTTTGTATAAAAAGTTTTATCTAAATATTCGTTTTACACTTTATTATTGGTAGACAGTGATTCACCTGACCCATGACATTTAAGGTATGCTTTGCCAGTATTGTTTGAAATATTTAAGGTATCCGAACACGTTCGAAGCACTTTTTTAAAAAAACATGGTGTAGACATACTTTAATCATATTATTGTGGGTAATATTATTTAAGATCAGTAATAAAATGCCAATATTTGAAATAAATAAATGAAATTGGCATTTAATAGCATAACTTTAAGCAAATTCTTAAAAAAACGTCAAATTGGCTACACCAAAAACTATTACCTTCATCCGAACAAGGCTTATACCAAAATAAACTAAATAGTTTTCTCTAGAGAATGAACAACAAGCGTATGTTTATAATAATAAATAAAATTTTAAAAACAGTGAAGATTTAACATGAAATGTTTAGTAAATTTATGACTTTATTATTCAAACAATAGGCTGTAAATTAAAACAAGTATTCACTCAGTCTATCAATCTATCACTTCATCCCCTAGAAAATATTATAAAGACAAAGGCCACCAAATTTCATAGTAATATGATAATTGCATTTTAAGTTATTTGAATTTAAGTGAGCAAAAAAAAATTAAAAATCTATTTTGAGAAAAATGCATTTAAAGTATACAGTAAATTTTTTTAATAATAAATTAGGTGTGTACATACTTAAAGTTAACCACATTTATATCTAATATCTTCTTCCTCCCCAGCTTTTAATAATTTTCCTTTTTTAACCATTTTATTCTTTTTCTGGCAATTTTTGCATTTGGTAGAGAATGCCGCCTAGATTCATTTATTTACTTTTTGTCGAGCTCAACAAATGCTCTAACTGCATTTGCACTAGGATACACTCCAATAACCTCAAGGATATTTAATAATCCTATAAAAATTTCGTTAAAATGTATTACAGACATAAATGCCCCTAATAGGAGGATTCGGAGATCAACAAAGACATCTTTAGGTACAAATTTCCACAAAACACCATTGAAACTCTCATGGAATTTCACGTTTTTTCTAATAGTTTTTTATCACATAGTTTCATGCATTCTAGTTTTACAACATTGAAACTATTTTGAGGGTATCCCTCTGACTTGTCGCTGTAATTTAATTTATTATACGCAGATCTTTGAAATTTGCACCAGCTGTTAGGTCCAAAAGGGCATTGACCATGCATAGGCTGTTTTGTATTTGAACAGCAATGGTAAAAGAACGCAATCACTGCGCTTTGCATTTCTTGCAAATTGTTTACATTGCTTCGAACTGCAATACCGTAGTAATTTTAAAGTATGTCAATAAAAACATCAGTTAGCTTCCCCTTATCTCCAAGGCCTCTATGTTTCATTTTGAATTTTCTAAGTCTTGAAACCGACACGTTTTTGAATATGACCAATGTATTCGTACTTTTTGACACTGCTTTCACCATATATATCTTTTACTGCATCATATCCTTTCGAGTCACCATCAACATAAAAGCCTACATAATGTAAATTTCTCATTTGGGTGGATCTTTCAAAAATGCAATACACGCCTGCTGGCTCCATGGCACCGGATGATCCAATAAGTTTTGCACATTTTGAAGAATGATTTTCATAATCTGTTGTTCTGCTCAACCTGAACACTTTAGACATCACTTTAATGTCCAATACCTATCCAGTATCAACAGATATGATAAAGAAGCATCCATTCAAAGAAATGCGTTCTCGGCGTTGGCACGTTCCATCGACTGACACACCACACTCAACAATTTCCTCTGGATTTTTATTTTTTCTAATTTCAGAAGCAGCTTCATTCATGGTTTTATTTGCAACGTCATCAGCAACACACTCTAATTTCTTCTCAAGAGATCTGAAACAAGTTTTGGATGGAGCAATTATAGTCAATTATACATTTTTTTTACTATAGAATGTCCTCGCCATACGAATCTCAAACCGAAAACAAATGCTGCATTAATGTTATGTATTTTATTCACTTTTTCAGATGAGCAAAAATATATTATAAAACCACAATTCTGACATTTTAGAGACATATTTGCTGCTAACTCAAACACAGACTCTTTAACAAGACTTACATCACTTGTAAGACACACAGGGCAACATAAAAATGATATTACCTTAGATATAATATCTAGACTGAAAATCAGATTTCCCTGCTTATTTCCAGAAATTGAAACATCATTCTATTTATCTACCGATGACAAAACACTATGAAGCTTTACTTCGATCACTGTTTGAATAGCTTGATCGGCAATTTTATTGCTCTTCTTATGAACACAATTTGTAAATCTATTTCCATTCATTTTACGCTTACGGAAGGAGATTCGGTTCTTATTGCTTCCCATAACTACAAATTATTCAACGATAATAAATTCTTTAAAAAGAGCACAAGTTTTAAAAATGTATATTGTAAGCGCAAGCAGTGATAACAAGTAAACAATAAATTGTTGTCAAATTATGTAAAGTAATTATGCACTGCCATACAATTTTCAAAGATGGCATTAGTTTAATTACTTCATTAAAAGTTTATTAAAATTATATTTAAAACTAAATTTGTGTTTATACAAATTTTTAACATCTTTTCGGCCCTTTAAATTGGTATTTCCAGTTATTTAAATGTCCACTTCCGGTTTACCGATCATTACGAAAATATTAAAATCTTGACTTCTAATTAACGTAGAGACAAAAGTAAATCTGTTTTGGATAGCTTAATGACTGGTCTATCCAATAAAAGAATTTTTTTTTAAAAAAATGTCATTTTTTGAGAAAATCGACCTTTTTCAACCTGTTCGGATACCTTAATGAAAATTATTATTACGTCATAGTAAGTTTTATACTGCACTTGATTGTGAAATTGTCACAAAAATAAAAAAATAATAAAACTTTAATTAACACCAAAAGCTTTCCGATTTGTTTACCGTCATCGAGTAACGGAAATTTTTCATCCGAATGCCTAAGAAATACTCGTATTAACTAAGCATTGTTTGTTTATATAGCAATGGAGCAGCTAGCAAGATCTATGATAGATAGTTATGAGCGAGGATAGAACCTGGGACTTTGTGGTTCGCAGCCCAGTAACATGACCACAATACAAAAGCAATAGCTCGTGTCGCGTAGCTGTTAACTTGCTTATAAGCTTTCACCACAATCATTTGAACAAAAAATGCAAACAAATATTTAAGGGTTCTAAGAAAGTATTTTTTTAATTTATTTTAATTTTTTTTATTTCATGTTTAATTCTTTATTCCTGCCGATAAAGTTAAAATTATGATGAGATTTTGTCTAAATTCTAACTAATGATAAAATATTTTTTTATTTGGAATTGAGACTTTTTTGTTGTTGGTGGTAATGACATTTTTAAAACAATCTGTTTCTATCTAATTTGTTGCCTCGAGGGAGGGGATCAATCCTTCCGGAAACCTCACCACCTGAGGATATGTATCATTCGAGGACAACATCGGGATTGACGAACAAAAGCGAGCAGGGGGAGAAGCTCCCTAGTGAATAATTAAAAATATTTTCTAAAAACATCCTTTTATTGGCGTATTAAAATATTAACCGAAATCAGGGAGTAGTTTAAATTCTTCTAATATTATTATTTTATCAAGAATTTTTATCATCTCTTGATTTTTAAGGTTCAGTTTATGATTTATTATCACAAATATTATGCACTTTGAAATTAGTTGTTCTCCAATTCACTGTCAGATGGGATCGTGTGGGATTAAAATTCAATTGAATAAAACATTTAACAGATAATTTTATTCAGATAACATTAAAGTAATGTGATGCCACTCAGCTCATACAAGAGGCGAATTTGCAAAACTCTAGGCAGTAACTCCCAAATGTTTAAGCAGTTCGACCGACTTCTTCGGTGTATTAAATTTTTCCACTGACGAACAGCGCACTTTCTCTCTAAAAGAGGTTTTATGGTCATAAAGAGGAATTTTTGTGAAAAAAAAACATTCATTATTAAACATAACTTTATAAAAAAACAATTCTAATGTGTGATTAGATGAATTTTTTAAACTCGCATCACATTTTTGAAAATTTTAACAAAATACTTATATATTCAAAATTTTCCCTCTACCTAAGTTTGGAAAATCCTACTCCAAGACATCAGGAATTGATGCAAGTTTTTTTAAATAAAATTTTATTTTTAAGAGCATAAAATGAATAAATTTGAATTAAAGGGAATAATTTACAAGATTACATCTCTTTAAAAAATGCACTTCCGCATATCTAGTTAACCTACCAAATTAAGTAAATAGCTAAGATTAGTAGCTTTAGAAAATAATTTTTGGAAAGAATAGAAAATTTTCTAATACAAAATATTTATATGAATAAACTGAATATTACTGGGAAAAAATAGCCTTTCTTATTAAAGATGATTTCTGCCATTGTAATAAGACACCTTTTAGGAAAATAAATTCAATATTAATATTATTTCATTAAACAAATGCTGCCCTTTAAATAAACTTTTAAAGATTTCACTTATTTTTATAAAATTAATTCAAAACAAAATAATATGAAATTCAACTGGAGATCTGAAATCCTTTACCAGATGGCGTCACTCATATATAATAAAAATTTAATTCTGTTAATCAGTTGACTGATATTTCAGTTCTAAAAACGTTAAAATATTGCATTTTCATTCTTCACCCATTATGCAAGAAATTTCAAAATCGTACCGTCAACAAGTGAAAAAAAAATTTATTGTATTCCATATTTACAAAAATGAAATAAATTAATAAAAGAAAAGGAAACAAATAGAATCTAGTAATTAGAACTATGCATATTATGAAAGCCAATGGACGCAAATAATGGCTTTTCAAATCCGAAGAATACTGCTGAATCCTTCACTCAGAATCTTCATAATATTCATTTTTCTTATCATGATTCTTTTGTTCTATACAATGTATATCAAGTTAGGAAAATTACTTTGATAAAATTTGTGCCTTTGCATGCACCTTCCACTCATCAGCAGAACAATTCTAGTGGCGGGAAATCTTTTGCCCCCCCCCCTTCCTTCCCATCAAATATCGAAAGCATCGACGGAACTTTTTAAAAGAGGCGCGAAGACTGATTGCCGTTCGACGGCGCCCGCTAATGAGAGCAGGAAACTGATAAAACCGCAACAAAAGATCCACCCCCTCCCTTCTCTACCCTTTCGGCACGATGGCAATGGGGGGGGGATGCAGGTCTCCTTTCTGGCAGCTATGCGGAAAAAACAGATTGCAACGAAGTGATTTTCCAACACAAAGGCAGGACTCAGTGTTCCAATCAAGCTACTGGTTTTGATTAAAATGCGTGAATTTTTTTGGCCAGATAATGTTTCGGGTCTATCAGGATGGCGGCGAATCGATGCGTAATTGGAGTTAGAGAACGCCGTTGCGATATATCGCCAGTAATCCAATCTGTATGTGGGGGTGCTTAAGATGGCAGTATTAGTACTCAGTTGTGCGTCATTATGTACACTTCAATAATGCTGAAAAGCTATGCACATTAATGAATGGACCCTAATGAACAAAGAGGCATATTCCTAGTGATTCCAGTCCTTTGGTCATAAGAGAGTAAAGCCAACTGAAGCAGTCTTTAAGTATATTTAAATAGTACCAAATAAATCCCGAAGCTTTATGAATGCCTCTTAATAAATAAAGAGTAAGAATCAAAGCATCCCTTATCATTACAGTCCAATGGCTATAACAGTATGTGAACCAAGTTATGTAATCTTTAAGCGCATTTAAATAGCACTAAATAAATTATGAATCATAATTAATGAGGGAGAAAGATTGAAAATATCCCTTATCACAGTCATTTATTGGGTTTTAGAGTTCATAAACTTAATTATATACATCAGTGGCATATGGTGATTCTAAAACTAACTGATGTAGTCTTTGAGCATATTTTAATAGTACCGAATGAATTCTGAATCCTATTGAATAAAGAGGTAAAAAGTAAAGCATTTCTGATCAATATAGTCCAGTAATCATGAGAGTGCCTGAACTTAAATGTTCTCTCCAGTGTGTGTGTGGGGTGATAATACTAAATGAACTTTATCCCCTAATGCATGTATCTTAATAAGGAAATAAGAATGGAAATATCTGCAATACTGCAGTCCATTGACCCAAAAAATGCACAATCTCAAAGATATGAACCAATGATGCAATCAATCACCAATCAAAAGAAAGAATCGGCCCTCACACTTAAAATTGAATGAACTCTGAATACTAATGATTATATTCTAATAATTAAGAAATTAAGATTTAAAGAATCTTTAAATGCAGAAGGCATAAGAATGCATTATCTATAGTATATACCAGTGTCGTTCTGTAATTCTAAAAACAAATGAAGCAGTCTTATGCATACTTAAACAGCGCTGAATAAAGTCAGAATTCCACTGAATAAAGAATGAAAGCATCCCTAATCCTTGAAGTGTATTATTATAGGAGGAGTATATAATTTCAATGGTATGGTCAATAACATTCGGTGGTTCAAAAAATTACTGAAGTAATTGGTATTTTAACCTTCATGATACATTCTATATCATCCTTTTCAGTTTTGACGATATATTATAATATTAGTAAACTATTTTAGGAAGAAACAATTAGAAGTGCTCTATAGCATCATTCAAAAGTATTATTACAGAAAAATTATTTTTACGTCGTCTTAAAAAGAGACCAACAACAATTTGCTGTACGATTAAAGACGGGTTACAGAGAAACAGTTTGACATAGACAAATCTAATACAATTATACTTTGATGGATGGAAACAGGCATCACGAGGCTACCTTTTATAGAATTATTTCTAGAATTTTAATTAATTAAAAATTAAGCTAGAATTAAAAGGAATATATGATAAATATACGATTACTTTTTTTTCCATAACTAGATGATGCTATGTCTGGGAGAAAATTCTTTTCTGCTATCTTCCTAATTTGTCTTGGAAAAAAATTAATGCGTTTTTGTTTGTGTCTACTTAAAGTTGCGTTTATACATCTATATTACTTCTATATAATTTACTAATATTATACTGGTGTACTAACGGATACAATGCGGCCACACAATTGTTTGAAAGAAGAAGAAAAAAAAACTCTCGACTAACGGAATGTTAAATAAGTTTAATTTATTTGCGTTATAATTGTTTCCCAAATTCTGACAACTTTCAAAATATATTTTTTGCATAGTTTTGGATAGTGCATTTCATTGCTGCAAAGAAACTCCATTATTGCAACAATTAATTACTCGTGTGATTCTTTTATTTTTGTTGCAGGATAAAGAAGAAAAAATCTGCATATCTCCTACGCAATTATAAAAAAAGAGGAGGCAGGAATAACAGGCAGAAGAAGAAAGTGAAGTTATAATTCTTTGCAGACAACGTACAATTAGATGATTACATTTTGTGCAGATTATATGTTGAAGGGCTTGAATCCATTAGAAAGGATGATTTGCTCAATTAAAAAAAGCAGGTATACTGCTGCAAAAACAAAGTTTTTGATCAGAATTTCAGGCTTAATATGTTTTGTTGGATCGTTGGCACAAAGAAGAAAGTAAAGTTACAATTCCGTGAAGACGATTTACATTTAAATAATTACATATTCAGAAATACTATGACACTGAAGAGCTTGAATCCATTGGAATGTTGATTTACACAACAAAGAGTACCGGTACAAGCTACAAAAGCAATATTTTTTATCAGAATTTCAGACTTAATTTTATTCAATAATTGTCTGAAAGAAGAAATTTAGTCACGTGTGAAGATGACCAACAATTAAGTAATTACGTTTTCAACTAATAGTGTTGAAGAGCTTGAATCCATTAAGAAGGTTCATTCACATAATAAAGAGAACAGATACATGGCTACAAAAATACTTTTTATCAGAATTTCAGACTTAAAATATTTTGTTGGAGGAATCATAAACATAAAGCTATGCATAAGTAAATTGAAATCAAACACTACTATTATTCCCGCTCAATCAATTGGTAACTGAAGGTGGGTAATAAAGAATAAGTTTTGAAATTATTCATAAAAATGCTGTTATATATTGTTATGCTTGTTGAGTCGCAAAGATATCTATTATGAGTTACGTGCTTGCCATAGTTTCTGAGTTTGACATGATTCGTGTTATTAAATTTTAAAACTCTGATTTCAAGGACCATTATTTTTTCTTAGTCAGCAGCGAATGTGAGAATTCGATTCTTGGATCTACAAATAGTGATTTATGTCCGTGGTAGCTTTCTTAACCACCCAAAGAAACCATTCTACAACCATCCGAAGTGGAGTTAGAAAAAATATATAGGGCTTAAATTTGGCGCAGCGGCGTTTTATTGCTTTTACCTAGCTGAAGATCTCGAGTTGCTCTCTCGCAGGTGATTCCGCGAAAGCAAAACTGCAGAAAATTGAGCGATGATATTAATAGACAGTTTAACTTTGCAAATATTTTTCACGTTGATGATCTAGCTAGTAGTATTATGAGCTCCGCACACGCCTCAGTTATTAAAAAACAAAATGTGTAAAATAAATTTTTTAAGGTTTTTTTTTTCTTTCCATCCCAGACATGAAAAATAAATTCGTGTAGAAATAAAAGTCTTCCACGGAAGCTGAGCTTTAATGCGAATATTAAAACTGGCGATATTTTGTGAGAGTATAAAATAGGGGGAACTTTAACGATGATAAATACTACTTCAAGAGGCAAATTGGCAATAATTTGAAAGCTTCGATAACTTTGCTTGAAATGTTAAGCCCTTGAAGGAAACCAGGAGGAAAAAAATTGCTTTGAAAGAAAAAAAAAAATGTGTGGAATATGTTCAGGCATCGACTTCTTTTTTTTAACGCATCCAAACTTTACCATGATTTACTTTGCTATGTCTTTTCATAGCCATAAACATTTTTTTTTATTTCTTTACCAGAATGTCTGTTGGAAGATGCTAAACTCAAATTGGTATTTATGACAACCATCATTGGAACTTAATTCTGACTATTTATTAAGTTCATAAAATATCTTTCGAGCGCGATGAAATGAGAGCTATAAAATGTGGTGAAATCCAGAAACGCAGATCACTAATGTTCGCTGTTGCCACAAACGAGCGTTTTAGTAATCAATAAGGACTTTCTTATCCTTGGTTAAAGAAGCACCCCATTTGTAATATAACATAAATGTTTCTGGGACAAGTTTGTGAAAAGTTTTGAGGTATACTCGATATAAACAATGATTCATTCAAAATTCCGTTATCGTATGTATTGACGTAGTGCCTAAGTCTGTTTGTATTAACTTTAACCGATATAACATTTGATAGACACTCATTACCAAAACTATTTTAATCTCCCGATAAAAGCCAAACTTCTTGTCGCAATAAAAATAAAATAAAATGAGAAATATAAATAAAAGTTGAAAATATGATATATTTTTACCACATGATTTTTAATTAACAAACTTCGTCACGTCTTTATTTCTTATAAAAAAAACTTTTGTACTGGTTACTCTGAAAATGTTTGAGTTGCTTGTTTCCAAAAATCATATCAATTCATGAAAATTATATTGAACACATATACTTTCAGAAACTTAATAAGAGAATAATTATTTTATTAATGTATGTTATTAATAATTGATGATAAGTTGTTGAGGCAAAGTTATATTTTACCTTAAATTCGCTTTACAACATAAAATGTATTATTTATATATAAAATACAAGTAGACTAAGCACACTTGTACTCTAAATTGTACAGACAGCATATTGGCTAAACATTTAGAAGTAAACACCATTTAAGCAGCATTTACTACCAGAAAATGCTTACTTGTTTCTATTTAGTTCATTAATGGTCGTATGCCTCGTCAGTTTGGAAGACCTTATGACTTGCACTAGAAGAAAAAAATTTTGCTTGTACGCAAAGGTCGTTGAATTTACTAAGTTATCAATAATTAATCAATTAATACATAAATAAAGGATGCCCAACCGACAAAATTAAACATCTAAGTTCACATATTTTTCCACTATCAAACGAAAATAATCAATTGGCATTATGTGAAATGATTAAAGCAAGTTTCTTTCATGAAAAAGTGTCCTTTCAAAGCCCAAAATAGAAATTGCAAGAAAAAAAATTGAAAAATCAGTGCATTAATTAATTAAAATCATGTAACTTCAGGCAGGATACAAGATTCTAAATTTGTATTTATCAACTTGAGTTTGGGAGCCTTATTAATTGTTTGTGTAAGATTTATTCAAAGTATCTATGTGCATTTTAGAGGAAAGGTAGATTAGGTAGAAAAGGTATATCTTTATAGATAAAGTTATCTCTCTAATGTCTATAGATTGTATAGAAATCTCATGGATTTAGTAATACAAGATTCTAAATCTTTGATGATGTAATGGTTTGATTTTTGGAACCAACCAGGTGAGCAGGTTTGGTACAAAATCTACACCATTTGCCAGTAAAAGGTTAAAATTAATGATATGGTAAGGATAATGTGTACCTGGGATATAAAATGATATTTTTCGTCCGAGTCATTAAGAATTTTTCAAGTGCAGTTGGAGCTTGTACATTGCATTTTTTTAAAACTTTTTTTAAAAACTTTTTTATGATGTTTCACTTTAAATAGTGGCAGAAACAAATTGAGATTTATTTTCATAGGCCCCGAGGCATCTATATCTCCTTCCTTCGGTCACTATGCCACTCGGTTAACTTTTCTTTGTACATGTTAATTCTTTGCTACAATTTATGGCCATTAAACCAGCGAAGTTTTATACTCGATGGATCACAAATCCAATAATTTAAAATATTTTAAAATTTTTATATATCAAGTGGTTGACTATTGTTTAGCTGAAGAAGGCTGACCAAAAGAACAGCAACTTAGATATCATCTGGTAAAAATTCGAAACACTGAGTTACCATCTAATCTCCGTTCAACTTTAAAATATAACAAACAATCAGCAAATATACTCACCAGCATCCCTTAACATTCAATAAAAACATATAAAAGGGGAAAAAATATTCTCCCTCCGCTCTTTTTTTCCCCGTCCCTTTTGTTTCAGCGCCGCCCCCAAACACGGTGGTAATTAAACCTTTCCACCTCCCCCCTTCTCTTTTATCACTCTCTTTCTGTTCCGGGCGACTCAATCACGGGAGCAGTCCCACCGACAAAAGCGACAGCCCCGAGATAGATGTCCGGTGCAATCTAGGACACTTGTTCCCTCCACCCCTCTCCCTCTGTATCCCCCCACAAGCATTAATCACAACTTCATCCCCCCTCTCTTTTCTATTTTCCCGTACGCCATTTGTAAAGTTAATTGATCGGCCGAGATCTTTTCCCTCTACCTCGTCTCCTCCACCCCTAGTCCAAGAGGGGGGGTCGCTCTGCAGTAATCGTCTGCGGTGAAGGTCGTCCTGATAAATCGAGCTGTCCGGAGTCAAGGGATGAACAAAGCAAACGATAATAGGGATAACCGACCTGCCATCTCACCCACCGCCTCTTCCTCAGGGGGCGATAAGAAGGGGGATAAAAAAAGTAGCGGAAATTTCAAAGGGAAATCAGAATTAAATACGTAATAGAGTTACCCTTTTTGGAGAGTCCAGGCTGTCAGGATGATAGACAACGTGCATTCAAGGCTTTATTTAGTTCAATTAAGTTAGATTTAAATTCTGTTTCAGCATAATTAAATTTGTGATCCGACTTAGAGTAGAACATTGTGACAAAATTTAGAAAAATACTCAACATAATTAGAACACAATGTAAATGAAATTAATAATTAGTTGGTGTAACTTTACATTAACTAAATCATAACAAAATGAATAATTCAGTCTTTAATAACATAAATGTTAAAGAATTGTAAGGAATTGGCCGCCTCATTAGCAGAAAATCTGAATATTCTGTACGACTGGATCTTCACAAATATGGGTTCAACCAGTTTCAGTGACATACGTTGAACTTCCAAAAAGAGGTATACCTCGTCATCAGCAACGGAACCGTTAAAATATCACCAACATCATTAAATCTTAATTTAACCGATAGTATATTCACTCTTACACGAGATTAGTCATCACACTCGAGATGCTAAATCCAGACTTATCCCTCCAGCGATTAAATAACAGCAAATGCATGAATAAGAAACTGAACCAGTTTAAAATGGGTATGTTAATACTGGTTAGAACATGCGAATGGAAGATTTGATGAAAAAATAACATTGATTTGAATTTTATTACATAGTTAAAATGATCACTTTAGGATTGATGAATTTTGATAACATTAATTAATTGGTAACAATAATCGAATTGATGAATATCAATTATATTATTATCATATCTCAAGGAAATTGTCCCAAAAATATCACTAAAATAATTATCTCAGGGAAAATATGTCTTGTATGTTGCTTGTTGGCCATTTCATGTGTTAAGAGACAAACTTTCACTTTCTAGTGTAGTGTGGAAGTTTAGAGAAGCGATGACAACTCGGTATCGATCTCGTTATCTGACCACTTCTCATTACTCTTGAATTCAGTCCCAAAAGAGCGCTGATATACTTTTGAAACATGTCTATAATTGTAGCTAAGCTAACATAAGGCGTTATGATTATACAACAATCATATGATTCCATACGATTGCAAATTTTCCCTTTTACGAAAGTTGAACATTCTCTGCCCCCCCCCCCCCCCCCCCTTTTATACACGCTTAAAAAAAGGGGGGGTGATTTTTGTATAAAGCATGTAAAAAAATGTAATTGTCAAAAAATTTTAACTGGAAATTTCCGAATTTCAGGTCTCCCTAAATCCGAAAAACACATTTTTGGAATTATGTGCTCATGCTAGTAAAAATCTGAGCACTCGTAGCACTCACATCTTTGCCCAAGGTCAACAATTTAAGGCGTGAAAGGGGGATATCATCTTTATGAAAGACAGTTTCAGGATGAAAACTCTCATTAATTGCTCTTTCTTATTATTCTATACAGAAGAAAATTATGCAAATATATTCACTTTTTTTAAAGTACTAAGCTGGTTTCATTTTCTATTATTTTTTATTCATCGCGTATGAAGTATACAGACATAAAATTAAAATAGTTTAATTAAAGAACTTCAGACTTGAAGAATCTCCATGTTTCAGATTTTGTTGTATCTAAAAAAAACCACATTTGGAGGGGGGGGGGGTAAATATGCCGGTATATCTGCGAAAACGAGTACTCTAGAACGCTATGAGCTAAATTTATGGAATTTGGTATGTTTCTTAAATTTCAAATTGGCAAATTTTCTAACAAATCCCCCAAATGTTTTGTCTTCATATGAATGTGGACACGATAGCTCAATTTAAAACCTGTCTGTATTCAGACAAATACGATAACTGAAATATGCAAAGGTAAACATATAAAACATTTATGATTATAACTGTGATGTGTCCTGAATTTTAGCCAAATTTGTCAAAAGAGGTGACCATTTTTGATCTTGATACTAGAACTGAGTGTTCGATAAAATAGTGGTCTAGATACTATAAAAATAATCAAAAAATTTAACGATTCACATAAACCCAAATGAAGAGAAGGGATTTAAAATGCATATTCTGTTTTCTTATTTATATAACCAAATACAAAATATGCAAACATGCGTTATTGCCTTTAAAAGTCGGATGGAGTGCTGGATACTCATAGCCTTGCGAATTGCAGTGAATTCAAGGGTTTGCCGCTTTCCTTTCCTATATTATCTCATCTTCATTATATGTTCAGGAGATACAGAAAGGGTAGAAGAACCAAAAGAAAAAAATAATTAAAAAAAAAGTTCTGTGTAATCTAAGTTACACCAACATAGAGGAGAGAATATTCCCTCTGATTTCTTTAAAAACCAAAACCGTATGGACCCTTGTAAATTCGACTGATTATTACTAGAAGGCGCTTTTCTCTGTATATAGATCTGGAATGTGCAAAACAGTCGAGGGGAGAATATTCTGGCTGATTTCCTTAAAATTAAAAATGCAGTTGCTTGTAAATTTCATTAAATATTACTCGATAGATTGCCACTAGATGGCACTCTTTTATGCATATAGATTCTAAGAATGCGCGAAAATCAAACGATAAAAAAGAAGAGAACGTCATTTCAAACGCTCTTTTCCTCCTCCCTCCATTCTTTCTAATGACATCCCTTCCTTAATGAGTTGAGTCACTTTGATCGTACTGGTATAAACAAGCTCATTAAGAAGGAAGGGGGTCGACCCGAGTCCTTTTTCCGTAACATCTCCCTTGCAAAAAAAAAAAAAAAAAAACGAAGATTGTGAGGGAGAGGGGGGGGGAAAGAGGTAGAATAAAAAATATACCTGGCTATACTTTTTTCAGACGAAAATGGAAAAAAAAAATTGATAAAACACTATGTGAAAAGATGTTAAAAAATTCTAGTTCCGCTATAATCTTAAATAAGTTGAAGCTCGCCTTAAAAAACTGAGGATCAGAGCACACACAAAAAAAAGGTTGAGGTTGGATATAAAAAAAAAAGTGGAGAGTATTAAAAAAAATACATGGTGGCGACCGCGATCCGTTTAGAAATGGCCTAGCTTAATGAGGGCCTTCCACAATCACCTAAATTTCGCTTCTTAAAGGTGTCTTTTTTTTTTTTTCTTACCACCTTTGGCTTTTGTTTCCCTTGCCATAGAAAGTGAAATCGCAGAGCCTTCTTTTTTTTTCTCCATTGTGTTCATTTTTTAATCAAAAGTTATGAAATTAAACGGAAGAAAGGAGAATTAATACGAATCTTAATCGCAGTTCCCAAAGTTCTTTTTTTTGGGGGGGGGGCTAATACCTAACATTTTAAACTAATATTTTGTCTGTATTCTAAAATAACTGCATGCATACATATATTCTGAAAGCACAATTAAAATATTTTAAACTGAAAAAAAAGAAAGAAAACGGAATCAAATTAAAAAACTTCAAAATAGTTTCAAGAATTTGTTCTGCAGATAATTACACTAGAGGAAAAAAAGAAAGAACCATTACTCTTTCCATATATGAATAAATAAAATACAGTCCAGTAATAATCATTTTGACTTTCCTGTATTCTAATAGTGTCAAATATATGATCCAGAAAATGTAATAATATGTAGCAAGAATTAAAAATTTCATTGTTGATCATATTATACTAGCAAACAAACAGAACAGAACAAAACAAAACGCCGCCTCATACCCCCATATCCGTAACCATTCTGGTTACTGCTTTGATGGGATGTTACGGAAATTTTTGTAAATACCAGAATATTTACAGAAAATAAAACAGAAATAAATATGCACGGAATTCACAATAATATAAGAAATGATAAAAATATGAAACCGTTTACTATGGTTTTCTGCTTTGAAATGTTATAGAAAAATTGTCTGGAGTAATAATATGCGGAAAAATATTATGTATAAAATTAACAGATGAATTCTGTGATTATTGCACTTGTTATCATAACATGGTAGATGAAGATGCAGTTTTAAAAATCTAATATAAAATAATTTGGTTAATGGTTGCAAAGAAAATCTGTACTAGTAAGGAATTTGTGAATGCGATGAAACTGTGGTGTTTTCTTCCCCCCTTAGTCGTTATGTGTATGACTTTTCATATTGAAAACTAGGAAAGTAAGAAAATATCTCTATTTTCACCGTTAAATTTAAATATCCCATGGATTTTATGCCTGGAGAGGTAGAGATAGGCGACTCTTTTAAACCATTCTTGTTAGAGGGTGTTTGCACATTCTTAGAAAAGTTTTAATAAAACATTTTTAAGAAAGCAAATATTTTGGAAAAAAATTGACAACTGTTTTTGTATTTTAAATGTAAAATTTCCTCTGCTATTTTCAAATTTATTATTCTTTCAGAATATAGCATGTAAATAAACTATGGAATGAAATTTATGCTTACAACTTTCCGAAGAGAAATATTCCTGTTCCATAAATTAAAAAAGTTGTGAAATGGAATGAAAATCTCTAAAGACAAAATATGTAGCATTAGTAATCAGAAAAAAAAATCAATCATTACTTTTACATGAAAAGACAACTCCAAACGAATACCCGAAAAAAGTAACACTGTTTCAAATATTTCTAAAATGAAATTCGGCAAAAAAACAAAATCCACTTATGCAGAACTCAATACAAAATCCTGAAATACATCTCTAGAAATAATAAATGAAATAATTAGCCATAATTTAAAGTTTAAAAATAAAGAGTACGTACTGTTTACTATCTTTTGTCAAGGTATGTGGCTTAACGAATAAAAGTTTATAATAACTTATATAAAAACTACTTTACAGGAAATAAATGAATATATATATTGTGAGCCTAGATGAAACATGGGTTTACCTAAATGACTGCAACCGAAATTGGACTATTTCCTTTTTTAAAAAAATGGAATCATCGGAAATAGTCTCACCAAAACTTTCTTATATTCTCTCTAATAAATTTGTCAAGCCAGAGAATACTTTACATGGAATTGACGTAAATAGTTCGAAATATTAACTTTTGGCGTGAATTTATCAGTTTAAATGAATCCATCGTGTCATCCGTGGCGAGTTATTTGCCTGTTAATCCTTGGCTGCATTAATAGTAGCCAAAAGTCGAATTTGTGCTTTAGGCGGATTTTCTTCGAAAGACTGAAACAAAATTTGATATATTTAAGTCACTGCGTTTTTTAATTATAGCATTTACATGTTTTTTGAAAGTACAGACCGGAAGACAGCCAACCCTTTATCTATCTAGATCTCTTCGTTTTATAACTATTTTGTTAACTTTTATTCGAACAGTCGGACAGACGGACTTCCTCACAAGAGATTTCTCTCAAAATTTGATAGAAATTGGCAAATTTGTGGCAAAGACCACATACCAAATTTCAACTGTCTGATTCAAAGCGATTTTGAGTTATCTTTGTTATAGTCAAACGGACATTTTCCGAACATGTGTATTTAGAACTGAAGGAGGTCTAAAACAAATCATCAAAATTTCGAGTTCGAATTTTTTATCGATTACTATATTTTCTCTAAATTACGTTTAAGAGCAAGTAAAAACGTACAAACCTGGTTCCATCAAAACAAAGAAATTTTCAGTACGGAAGGATAATTGCCTCAGTGTTCTATGGTGAGTGAAATTAAAAACAAGGGGAGTGGAGAAATATTAAAATCTACTCAATGTATTTTCAAGAGGCAGTTTTACGCCTATTATTTACAAAAGAAATTGCAATTTTTAGCTCATTGACTTTTATCAAAACAAAGCTACAAATCATGCTTTTA
Organism: Argiope aurantia; assembly: GCA_026543865.1. NCBI lineage: Eukaryota > Metazoa > Arthropoda > Arachnida > Araneae > Araneidae > Argiope > Argiope aurantia. Next base: position 7,410 of record JAPMOR010115412.1, on the reverse strand, counting down.
TCGATGCATTCCTTCAAAAAAAAATCACATATATTGGATGAGTACCTTTTTAGCATATTGATGCGAAATTTCCAGATGTTTCATTTATGAACTATTGCGCTCAAGGTAAGTAGAAAAAGAGTGTTTCTTATCATGAATGATAGTCACTGGAATGTAGCAGAAGAAAAAAGGAAATCAATATTCTCTGGGTATTTTACGAAAAGTCCTTCCATCATGGAAAACGCAGTGCTGGTTTATTCCAAAAAAAAGTAATATAGATCGATTTAATACATATTCTTTATATTTTATTTTAATCGTTCAACTTTCAATCGTTTGCGAAATCATTCTAAAATGTGTAAACGTATTTCTCTATTTTTTTTTTACAAAATAAAAATTTGTTACAATTTGAAATTCTAGTTAAGAATCTACTGATAGCTAAAATATTTTAAAATTACTGATGGACAAAAGATTTAATTTCAAATGCAACAGCAAAAAGTAGAAATCAATTCCAGAAATGGAAATGAAAAACCTTCGAAAAATCCAAATATGAAAAAGCAATGAAAGTTCGCATAAGCATGAACTAAAAATTATCAGAATAAATTTTCTGTTTGGGAATTATCAGACTATCACATTTCGATATCTGTTTTTTATGCTCAGTCGTACTGTGCAAGAATTCTTATAAAAGGCCCGAATCTAGGAGCAACACAATTCATCTGGAATATAGAAATAAATTGTGATTGCCGCTATCGAGCAAATATTAGAAAAGTATAAACACAATCACAAATGCATAATAGTAGAAAATACATACGATTGCAAATGCATAATAATAGCAAATACATAATTGTGTGTTTAATTTACAATTTCTCTTGAAAGAAAAGTTATTGTTGATATTTAAAAAAAAAAAACAGCTTATTTCCACATCAATGCCAATTTCCCCATAGTCTCAAATACGAACAACATTTTTTTCTTCTGAAATCGAAAACGTATACCTCAGAGAGTATGAGAAAATATTTCGATGTAATCCAGAGAATAATTTTTTACATTAAACACACTTTGTTTAATTTGTTTTGCCTCGTAAAGTAAGACCACGAAATTTTTTGTGGCTTTTTTGTTGCATATCAGCAAAATTCGACAAGGTTTAAGATATTAAGAGCCTTAGCAAAAATCATTCTCTTTCCTGCAGAGAATAAAAAGTAGGAATGTATTCAATCATCAAAAGAATTCAATAAAATGAAGTGATTTCAGTTTTGTCTTCGATTTAACCACTAAAATCTTTATACGAATGATACAATAAGATTACAAATATAGAAATTTTTTTTAAAAAATTGAATAAAACCTCTAATTACAAACACTTTTATTTCACTGTATAAGTATATAAAGAAGTCCATGGTAGGAAATTTCTGATTTAATTGCTCATTAGCTATCTTAATCAGCTGGTTGATCACCAATATTGATTGTATTTGATTTATTTAAATCGTTTAAACAACTTCATAATAATGATTACTTCAGTAAAGTATTTTTAAACTTCAATTTGAGAAAGAAATTTTAAGCTGCAATATTTTAATAGCCTCACAGATGTTATTCTTTTTTCTTTCATAAATCATTTGTATAATATCCTTTAAATATCAAAATTCGTATGAAAATCACAACAATAAATATTATTTAACATTTAGCTATCCATTTTTTATACGATTCTTTGACTTAAATTTCATTTTCTTAATGTGACATTGACTGTTATATTGAATGCACGAGATTCAAATGATGTTCTTATGTGAGCACGTCCAACGTTATTTCAGCTGATTTAAAATATGTTATAAGATATTGACGAACAGCAACTACAATCATTCTGTATACCAGCTTTATTTTTTAGAACTTTTGATACCATAATGGAGTATGTTCATAGATTTCATTAATGAAATTCAATGAAGGTTTCATTGCGAATTTTTCAAGGAATATTTTAAAAAAATTTTTCCTTTTTAGCGTCTTAAAATAGCAATAAAACAAGCAATTAAAAATTTTCTGAAACAATAGAAAGCGAATTAAAATTAATCGCAGTAATGAACATTATTGCAGCAGATTGTGCATGAAAATATATTTCAAACATCATCAAAAAGAGAGGAAAATTTTATACAAATAAAATCAGAATTACTGAAAAAGTATTCTTTTTAAATTTCAAAATGTTATGAAAACGGTTTTTTTCAGTTAATTATATTAAAAGAAGTTAATTTTGCTAAAAAAACCCGCAGAAATATCGTCTAATTTTTAATTAATTCATTTTTTTAAAAAACTATTTACATGAAAATTCTCATTTTACATTTGCATAAAATTTGGCAATTCTAGGCTAAACAATCTGAAACAGCAGATTAAACAAACTAGAGAGACAACAGACACAAACGTTCAAACAGACATAGATTCTCTTTCATTATTAGGTGAAATAGCTTAGTTTCATAGAGTATGCTTACAATAAATAAGATAATCTATATATTACTAGTCGCCACTAGGGAATCAACTGGCTCGTCGAGGATATTGGTTAAATTTTCATTTAACTCTTTCAGACGTAACATCATGTTCATGATTACAGCAAATTGTCTTAGATTAAAGCCATTCATGTTAATTATTCCACATATGTCCAGTTTGTTGTGTGCATGAATTTTTCTAATGAAAAATAGACATCAAAAAAGGTAGATGTCTGGATCAACAATCTTCTCATTTTCTCTACCTTTTTTATCCTATTTCTCTACCTTTTTTATCAATTTCTCTATCCTTTTTATCCTTTCTCTACCTTTTTTATCCTATTAATCTTCTTATAAACTATATAGATATTAAACAGAATTCTTCTTTCTTGACTTTTAAAAAGGGAAGAAAATATCGTGATGAAATATTTGATGAAACAATGGAAAGAAAACTGAATTCCTGAACAACAATGTAATTAATCTATTGTTAAAAATTAAGCAAAAAAAAATAGCCAGAATTTAAGAAAAATATACATAACTTTTAAATTGGTATCAATGAAGATACAATTTTTTATATTTTGAAATGATACAAAATTCATTTTTGCGCAATAATATCTTTGGAAGTTATCGTGGAAGAAAACTTTAATTCAACTTAATTCTTAATAAATAAATGTTCTAATAATTCATTTCAAAGATATCGCTCAGTGGTACGCAATCCCTTTTTCCAAGGTATTTATGTACCGAATTTCGCAACTCTAAGTCAGGCCTCTAGAGAGCAAACACGTACATTCATCTATATCTATATTTATAATAAAGCTCAATGTGAGTGTTTGTGTGTGTATTGGCGCTCTACAGGCCAGACCATTCAACCTACAGCTACAAAATTTGGCACGTGTATACCTTGGAGACCGGGAATGTACACCTGGGGGTTATTTTTTTGAATTTTTATTTAGAATTTTATTTAATTAAAAATTAAGCGAAATTTTGGCGTGTTTCTGCTATAACTTTCAAAAATATTACCGCACAAAAAAGATTTTTACACGAAGTTAAAGATCAAAAATTTATCTTTTAAATGATACCAATGTTTTAACCTTAAAATTAAATTTCTATTTTTAATGAATTTTTAAATGAATATTTTAACTATATTTTTCCAACAATTTTTTTAGTACAAAATAAAAATAAAATTTAAGCTGCACGAGCACGTTTCGCATTCATGGGAAAAAAATCAGCTTTTTTCAAAGTGTTGCCATCACATTGATTAAAGCTCCAACTAAAAATAAATTAAATCTTTTTGGAAATGAAATCTGCAAAAATATAATTTCCGGCACGTGTCTGTAGGAAAGGAAACAAATATGAAATATTATTTTTTCTAAAAAATAAATTCAAGAAATTTTTTTATGATCTTTTACACTCTCTATATTATTAATCCAATATATCAGTTTTATTTTAAGGCAAGATTTGTTTAATATGAACAGGATATCCATTCAAATCAGGGCCACACAGCTAATTTGTAAACCTTTAGTAAGACACTGATCTGCTAAAATGGTCTAAATGGAAAATGATTATAATGCTCTAATAAATAACGAATTTTTGATTTTACATAAAACTTCTGCTGTGGAAATCACGAATAACAAATTGTTCTTGAAACACTAATATTTTAAATAAAAAGAATTAATTTCCAATCAACTAAATCAATCATTTAAGCTGACTGATTTATAAAAATTTGTATATCACTATTCAATAAAAAAAGGATAATTTTAGATTTTCCGACGATCGTTTCAAAGAAAATACGCCAATCAGCGCGCAGGTTTCTCAGGATTAATTGGCCTAAGATTATGAAAATGTTGAGTTTTTCTAAATTTTTAACATTTAAAACTTCATAAATAAGTCATAGTTGATCGAGGAAAATAGAAACATTCATTCATTTATTAAAAATTTGGTGTGTCCAGAATATTTCTCATAATATGATACCTTACTGCATTAAATTTAGACTTCATAATTTTTGAAATACATTTATAGGCCGGAACAAAATATTATTATTGATTTAATTTCAATCCTTTTCAAAGCAAAACTAAAAACTGAATTCTATGCTGAATCTGAGAAATTTTTGTTGAATTTGAGATATTACATAAATTATGAAAAATATATTTGAGATATTACATAAATTATGAAAAATATTTTTTAGTTCACCTAAGACTTAAATACCGAGCGATTCTGTTTGCATTACTCATATTCAGTAATAATAATTATAAATAAATAACAATAAAGATGATAAATAAAATAAAACGCTTGGTTTTATTAAAAAATATCTTTATATTAATTGTAATTTCATCATTTCCACTTTAAATTAAAGTTGAAGTTTTACCGGAAATGACAACAAATTAGCAAAATATATATAGTAAATTGAAAGAAACGATCTAAACAACAGTATAAGTTTGGTATGACTATCAAAATTTGAAGATTAAAAATGTTTTTTTTTGAGAATCTATTACGAAGTTTTACCGAAAATGACAACAAATTAGCAAAATATATATAGTAAATTGAACGAAACGATCTAAACAACAGTATAAGTTTGGTATGACTATCAAAATGTGAAGATTAAAAATGTTTTGTTTGAGAATCTATTACGAGACCAGTTACTTAAAATATTTAATTGAAAATTGTAGCGAGCGGTAATACTGGTGAACCGGCTGGTCGGCAAAGGCGGCTAGTTATTAATAGAAATAAGTCGTCTTTGTCTGCCAGCTGATATTGGTTATACTTAATGTTATTTAAATCGTTTAGACGTACTTTTATGTACCATGATTCTGATAAACTGTCAAACATTAAAGCAGTGTTATTTTAATTACTTTGTGGCTGTTTTTTGTATACATGCATCTTTCTGAAAAGGAACAATGCCTCAACATTAAAGTGCTATTAAAAATGTAAATATCCGATATTCTGAATTTTACAATATTGAAATAAGTTTACTTTTTTATTCGTCTTGTGAACCACGTAGATGTTATACAGAATCCTTCGTCTTTAGCTTTCACAATGGAAGGAATAATGAATGAAACAAAGAATTTCAAGGCAAACATTGTAATCTGTTGTTAAAAATTAAATTTCAAAATATTTTTTTTAAATTTGTCAAAATTCAGCGAAAATATGCATTACTATCAAATTAATCAAATTAGTGTAATTAAAAAAGACATTTTTGTAACTTTTAAAATGATCTAAAGATTACTTTTAATCTGTAATATTTTCGGAAGTTATGGTGGAAACATCGCTAAATTTTACTTAGTTATTAATTAATAAAAATTATAATTAAAATGCCAAAATAGTTTACTGAAAGGTGCACATTCTCATCTTCCAAAGTATATATGTAACACACACACTTATCATTATTATTATTAAAGATACAGATTTTTTTAATTAATGTAAATTTAATAATTTAAAAATACTTTCAATAAATTTTATTTAGATTATAAAAAATAATACAATGAGTTACAAAAATACACAACTTTTAAAGATCCTTGTTCAAAAAGTTTAACACTATTAATATTCCACTGTTTAGACAATTGAAAACATCAGTGAACTATTACTTAATTCGCAAATCTAACTTTTCTTTTCCTTTATTAATGGAAACAATATCAGTGTTTAATTTTATGAATGCATTTATGTCAAAATCTTTTTTAGTCTTATTTTTTAATCTTTTCTATAGAAACTCAGTTTGATTCTTAGTAATACTGTAAATCTAATTAATGCCAATAATTCGAAAAATGGTGCCTCATTAATTCTTTCATAACATATTTTTATTTGACTCACAGAGAAGAAAATTAGTTTTAGGAGGAATAAAAAGAAAGAGAAAGAAAGAGAGAGAGAGAGAAAGAGATTCCGGAAGAAATTTCGCTTAATTCGTTCTAATTATTTTTAGAATAAAATTTTGTCTGACTGTCGATGAAATAATTTTTTGTATTTTTCTTCCTCTTTACGCAGAAAGAGTAATTATGGAAATTTCATTTATTTCGAATATGACATAAAAAAAAAGATTAAATTTTTGCCTTAATAATCAGATTTGAGAATTCCATTTTGTTTTTGTTTTTTATTTGTTCCTTTAGTACATTAGATACTTTGCTTTTCATTTGAAATAAATTACGATTTTTTCGGAAAAAACAGCCTGAGAATTGTTTTCTCTAGTTTTAATGTCATTACTAAAATAGAAAAATCTAAAAGCGTCAAAACAAAATATAGAATTCCTTTTTTAATTAGAAATGGATAAGATTGCATATTCGATATGCTTTTTTAAATTACAGATGAATAAATGAATCACAAATTCTGTTGATTCATTAATTCATATCATTGATTTTATTTAATTTACAGTGAAGATATTGCAATTAACCATATGCCCTTGTGTGAAACAATCTATAAATAGCTGTGGATATTATAATTTCAATATTTTTTCTTTAAAAAGGCGTAATTATGATTTTAATTTATTTTAGCAAATTATCTTTTCATACAATTTAACCAAATTCAATGAAATCTGAGTTATTTAAAAATCTGTTTACTGAAATTTTATTATTATTAATTACAAAAACTTGGTTGATGTTATTATTTTTACAGAAATATCTTAATTCGTGTTTATGAGAGTTACATTGTATTTTTCAAATCTGATTCTTGGAAATTATTTTTACGGTTTTAAAGCATTAGAGCAAGAATCTATTTCGATGGAAAATAGGGCTGAATTATCAAATTAATAAATCAGGCAACATTACAGAGAGTTACAGTTTGGGGAAGCAAGAGACATTGAGATTTATTATTATTATCATTTTGTATTTTTATAATATTTAAATAAGATACTTTGATTTAATTTAAAAGAACCGTGCACTGGGAGTCAATAATATTAAAATCAAGTATATAATTGAATTTATAACATTATTCTAAAACACTCTTTAAAACTTTTAGTAAGTTTTACATTAATTTGTTTTCTCATTTCAGAAAA
>JAPMOR010115411.1:17285-41267 GCA_026543865.1 Argiope aurantia | reverse complement strand
ATTTAGGCAGTCTTTCATAACAAGGAGCAATTTTCCGAAATAGCTTGTACTATGGATAATTGTGATGACCACGAATTTATCAGTTTATATTCAGGAAAATCATTAATATACTGTTTCGCTCTTGGTTTCTTTGAATTATGCCAAAGACAACTGAATTATGAAGAATCTTTTTACAAATCCACATTTATTGTCATAAACGTATTGGTCATAACTTTATAAACACGCTTATTGTCCTAATCCATGCTTATTTGAAACTTATTTGAAATTCGTTTATTGTCATAAACATTTGAGTAAGATATTTAACATTAACAGTGTGACGCATTCCGTACACCTAGAAATACAAATGAGCTATTTTAACCACCTCTGTCCAATTAAGATTAAAATTTAACCAATTTTTAGATTATATTTAGTTATTAAATTTCACAGTTCCATCACATATTTACATTTATTGTTTTGTTATGCCGTCAGTTTAGTTCCCAGTCAGTATACTTATATTTTCAAGATTTTCTTTTTCTTTTAGTTTTAATATTTTTGCAAATATGGGTTTTAAACTACTGTTTCGTTTTCAGTAATTTATGACCCCCTCCCCCAAATCATCAAATCCTTATGTTACCAGCATGAAGAAAAACTTTTAAGAATGCGCTTTTACTTAAATAAATTCTTTCAATTTTGGAGTTTTGATTTATGATAAAGAAATGAGATGATGTAAGGAATTGATGTTTTAAAAATGATTGTATGGTAATTTGAAAGTTAATTTTATTTTTAACTTCTCCTTAACTATTTGTTTCTTTTAGCTTTTAAGTAAGAAATTTCTTTCGCTCTGAATACTGCGTTGCATATTTTTATTTCTCTAAGCAGAAACACATTATCTTTTGAAGAACTTGTTTATACGTTATTATATTACATGTTAGAAATTTCGAATCCAATTTTTCAGTTGTTGATGATTCACTGGTCAAAATGTTTTCGAATATTTGGTGGTTTTGATTAGAAACTGCAATAAAATTATGAATTGAACTTTAGTATGTCATTTTTTCATTGAAATTGTAAATTTGTAAGCAATTTTTGTGTAAGTCAGTGTCGATGAATGTTCCCGAAATCTTATCATTTTTTGGAGTTCTGTTTATCTGTCAGTCTGTCAATAGGATAACTCAAAACTGCAGAAATGTGAAATGTGATATGTGGCTTTTATCTTAATTTCACAAATATTTGAAATTTTATGTCAGATATATCTTTGTATGTGTGTCTATATGCCGAAACATTATCTTGCGAATAAGATAATTGAAAATCAGAATGAGCTAATAAAGGAATAAATTCTTACGCTGCATTTTCATTAAATTTATATATTCAACCAGCTTTTAGAAGTAAATCCTTTCTAAGGTTTGACCATTGGTCAGCTTGGCCTTTTTCGTGATTGGAATAGTATAATTGCTGAACACGATTTGGATTTTTATCTGTTGTGGTCGCCATGATTCTGTATAAAGTTTTGCTGTGTTTTCTTTGCTAATCTTATGTTGCTTCAAGAACACTGAGACTAGGAAAGTATAAAAAAGAAATTAAAAGTCATAGGAAATACTTTTGGAAGATAGAAATTGAAACACAAATATTAAAATAATTCAAAGAGTTCAAGTCCTTTTTATTTAAATTGACTTGTTTCATCGTTTTTTTTAAATGAATTTTCACTGTTCTTTATGGTTGTGAGATCTTGTAGCGTTTTAAATGATAATAAACTTTTTAAAATTATTTTTTATTCATTTTGACTTGATTTATGTTTCAAAAATGCTATGTTTAGTTATATATTTGCTGTTCACTCTTGAATTTTTAAACTATTGTTGTATTGTGGAAGATGAGAAATGTGATATGAATGTATTTTAAGATGTTGTTGGTCATCATTAACTATTGGGTTGTTCGGAAAGTAATTTCGTTTTTTCCCTACAGAGGATTTAATTGTATTTTTTTTGCACCCAACTTCACATTTAAGCCATATAATTTTTATATGCTTTGAGAGCTCATACAGCAAGGCTTGTGTGTGAAAAATTCCAATTAATTCTACGCAGTAGTTTTTGGTTGGTGCCCTTTTAAATATGGAGAGCGATAAGCAGCATTTTCGACATATCTTACTGTTTTACTACAGAAAGGGTAAAAATGCTGTTCAAACCAGAAAGAAATGGACCGATGTGTCTGGAGAAGGTGTGTTGACAGTACGCCAGTGCCAGAACTGGTTCGCTAAATTTTTTAGACGGTAAGACCTTCACCTCCAATGAGGTGGTCAAAAACCACCTAGATCAGTTTTTTGGCAGCAAAGACCAAAACTTTTATGAGCGTGGAATGATGCTATTACCAGAAAGATGGCAAAAGATGTTGGACCAGAACGGCCAATATATAATTTAATAAAGTATTTGTTTATTATACGAAAACTGTCTTTCATTTCCACACACAGAAAAAAAAACAACCCGAAATTGCTTTTTGAACAACCCAATAGTTATATTATTATTTTATATACATATAATAATTACACTACTGATATTATTAAAAGTGTTATTAAATGCAGACTATAAGACTCTCATAATGGGAATAAATGATTTCAGAGTTTGAATGTATTTAGTATACATATTATTTCATAATGGTCATTGTGTTATTCATACAATTTAATAAATAAATTGTTATTCATACATTTTGTATCCCTCACTCATTTCTGCTCTCATTCTTAGATTTCCTATTAAAAATTTTCTTTCGAAATTCTCACTCCTCCTTGACTTATTTTAGTCTTTTCTTTTGAAGTTATATCTTGCAATTGTTGCATTCCCTAGTGAAAATTTTGTTTAAAATATTTTTTGTTGAAAACACAGTTTTCTTTCCACATTTCAATCCTTTTTCAACCCTTTGAATAATTTTAATATTTATTTTCTGGGTTCTCTCTTCCAAAAATATTTTCTGTAACATTTTGTTGCTTTTTCATCTTTCCCTAGTTTCAATGTTCTTGAAGCAATATTGCCATATTGAAGAAAAACAGTCGAATCTCCATGGGCGAATGGTCATGGCACTGGTCTCATGATCAAGAGACTTGGATTCGAATCCCGGTAGAGACAATACGATTAATAGTATATGTAAATACTAAATTCCTTGATTTTATGTTTTAATTTATTTCATGTTCCAGAAGATACTGGACATTTCTTTAGTTTACCAGATAAGTGCTCTGGACTTCTCTTACTGTCTCCAGAAGAGTATTCTGGAACTTTCTCTGCTTATATAAAAGCAGAAGATTTGTCAGTTACTGTATTCTCAGTTCTGAGTTCAGTTAATAAATTGGTTTAGCTCTACCTCTTGTGTGTGTCATTGAGTTCTATTCTATAGTTCTACGTGACAATATTATCTTAAAACCATTGTGTAACATGTTTTGCATCAACAACTGAACGTGGATTATCATTTTGTAAACTATATCTTTTATATTTTAAAGTTTTCTATTTGTTTATCATTGAAATTTTAAAATTATTCAATTTCTCTAGGTCTGTTTTCTTTCTTTGCTATTAAAGTTTTGTACCTGAGCTAACATTTTTGTTATTAGTTTTAAGTATAGTGAACTAAATGGAAAAATAAAGCTACACTACATTAAAAATTTTTATTTGTTACATTATAAATTTTTCTTATGTTAACTAATGTAATTAGATTTGGTGTAAGTTTTATATTTAAGTTCATTATTCATCTTGCTTATTTGTCAAATAGATGATTAAATTCGAAAAATATATATTTATACGTGTGTGTTGTACAGTTTAAATTTCATTTTTAGACAATTAGCTTTGATTTTTTTTAAAAGCATTTTTTTTTGTAGATAGTGAGTATAATCTTTTGTTGTATTGCAATGTTATAAAATTGTAATATATAAATGAGCTGAAGAATTTTGGTTGTTTTGTTTCCCATAGCTTGCTTTTTATTTTTTTCCTTCTGTTGAAAGGATGCATTTTTTCAGGGGCGGGTTGAGTTTATAAATTTTATATTTAAAATAAATTACAGTATTTATTTTAAATATATGGCATTAATATAAATTTTCACTATAAAAAATATGCACAAATGCGAACAATTTTGAAATATTATAGATTAATTCAAAAGTGTACTTACTATTTTAGAAATAATTAGAAGGTTTAAACTATTGATAAGAAAAAGACAAGTCATGAAATCTTGTAGTCAATTATGTTTAATCTCATTAATTGTTTACTGAATCTTGTTCATGTATTTCTTTTTTCTTAATTATTATAAAATGGATAAAAGTTTGAATGAATAAATAAATGAATAATATATATTATTTATTTTGGTGGAATGTTTATGTTTTACCTTTTCTGCATTGAGTTTATCTTTTAGAATATTTCTTATTGCTTTGCAACAATTTGAATCTCATTGAAATTTTTAAGTCACCTGATTACATTCTACTGTGATAATAAAAGAGTTAATTTTAACTTGTTTTAGGCCTGTTGAAGATACAAAAACTTTTGTCGCCTTTCTCAAGCGAAACGTTTTCATACCACTTGTTGTAAAGCCTTTTCGGTCGGTATTTATATTTAGCAAGGTCATTTAAGGATAAGTGACAAATATTGCTCTTTTATAATGTCACTCAGTGATTCACCATTTCTCATGTTTGCTTTCTAAGTCTTATTTTAATGCGCAATATTAGAATGTGTGCTCTACTTTATTTATGTTAAATAATTTCTATTAATTGAATTTTTAATTTGGAGACACATTTGCATAAAAAACCAATAACAATTGTCATTATGATAAAGTCATGATATGCAGAGAAAATTCTTTTTTTCAAGCATTAAATCAGAGGTTTAAAAAATTATTTGTGTATATTGTGTTTAAGTAGAGCAGTTTTTTAGCGTTTTGTTTGTCTTATTTCAAGATCTTTCCTGTAGCAAAAAAATATCTTTGATTTTTATTTTTTGTATATTTGAGCATTTTCTTTGTGCAGCATCAGCATTCACAATTGACAGTTCTCTTTATCTTTTTATTATTTAAAAATCTCCATTGGATTTTCTTTATCCACGATTATTGTTCAATTTTTTTTAATAAAATTGTTATTTTTTAAATTGGACTAATATGATATGTTGAAATACCATAATAGTGAGAATACCATAATAGTTTGCTGTTGTGTTTCCTGCAAGAGAAACTTGTTCTGCATTATTATTCTTTCTTTAGAAATCTATTTGCGGTATATTCATTAAATGTCTGTGGTTAAGAAGACTGACATTTTTTGTATATTAATTTTTTGACTTTAGAAGTTTTCAGTCCCCCTCCCCTAAATTACTGAAAGAATCATGTTTTTTTTTTTTTTTACTTAAACGTACTTAAATATCTAAATATTTTGGAGGAAATTGCACAATCTTATCACTCATAAAGAAATAGTAAAGTCATATTTACAAAGAATGTAAATTACTTTATTTTTATTATTCCCTTTATATTTACAAGACGTGCTCTTTAGTGGAATCCAATTTTTTTCTGAATTGTGAGACATTTCATTGAGTCTGCATTCATTAATTTTTCAACTATTATATCAGCAGGTATAGACGACATTAAATTAAACCCCAGTTATTCATGTTCAAAGAACACGATTTATTCGTCATTTCACTTTTACATCGATAGTGTTACTCTCACTTGATATGTATGAAAATCTTGGAAAAACTTTTTCCAAAACATCCACCTGTAAATAATGTTGGAATTTCTAATGATTCCAACTTGAGTATTGTTTCTGGTGGTTTTAGATTATTTTCTTCTATTTCAATTGCACCATTTGCTATTTGTCTTGCCTGTTTCATGATTTGAGGAGAATTATGATGGTTCATTCTTTAACATATCAGTGTGCCCATTCGTTAATATTTCTACTAATTGGAAATATTTATTTCAGGAACTCGGTAATTCAGAAGCTTGGATTTATGGGAATTGGCTTTTAACTTGTTGGAAAGCAAATTTTGTTATCTGCTTCGGAATGTGAGTAGTTTATGTCTCTCAAAAGGTATTCTAAGTATCACAAATCGCATTTCGAATTCTGTTTCTTTTCATCAAAGGAAAGTGCAAGAGTAATATATTTTTATCCATATTTTTGAAAAGGAGTTCAGGGTTTGTTCATTTAAGTGAATGTCTAAATCTTTATACATTTTCTTACGTTATGTAGATCAGTCTGAGAATGCTTGCTATTAATTTCATTCTGTAAATAAATGTAATTTTTTTTTTGTAAAAGGCACAGTGTTATTTGGGTTCAAACTTTAAAAAAACCGAATGTTTATAAGATAAGAAATTGCGTCCATGGCATTCTTTTCTAGAAATGTAAGATGTACACTTAACACCTTTTTTTTAAGAATGATTAATCGTATTTAATGATGAGTTTCAAGGACTGAATTGTGGTAATCATACTTGGTTTCAGCTCAATGTTCATTCCATAGTTTTTAAAAAATTATTTGATATGATGTTATTAAATATTTTTTAATTTCGAAACAAAGGCGTCACACTTTTGCAGCTTTTTGGGTTTTTGTTTTAATATTCTGAATCTTATTAATCTTTTCCACTGTTTTACTTTTTAATTTTGTTTTCCTTTAGATATACAGTTCATTTGGTGTTTCATATACGGCAACTTGAAATTGAATTTTATAGTTGTATTATGCTTTTAATGTTTTTTCATTTGGAGTTATTGTTTTATTCATCTGTGACTTTAACTTTTTTGCTATCTGTAAAGGACTCCCATTACTCAATATGAACCCCTTCAGAATATTGAGTTAATTCATTTCATGTGTAAGAATAGGTTTTGATATTTTCTTACGTGTCCATTTTTATTTATCGCACTGGGAAAGAAAGAATAGATTTAGAAAGAAATCTGAAAGTTAATGTTATGAATGTTAAAGTATTAATCAAAATCACGCATCAGATGTAGAAAGATGTATTGATGTAGAAAGCTAATTCTAATTTTTTAGATATGGTTGATGTTGTACGAATGATTTCGAACTTCCGAATTCTTGATTATTATTTGTTAATTCTTTCTGAAGGTAACTGCTGCTTCAAGTGTGATATTGACTGCAGAAGTGCCATTCGGATTATGTTTTGATCTCGAGAACTCTTATATTATCTGCATGCTCTTGCATTTTCTACAATTCTAACTGATCCAATACAAATTGATTCGGTTAATATTTTGTATTCCATTAGGAATCCAATGCAGGCACTCTCTTGATATCTAGGTACATTAGGAGACAAGTGTTTTTTTTTCAAGTAACTCTTAGTTGTTTCAGAAATTTTGAATTCTGTTTATTTACAGGACGACTCTCTGTTTCATTCTCATTTAGATTCACTTTTATTTTACTATTCTGTAGAGTTATTAATGCACATTCACAGTTGGGATAAGTTTATAAAACTCGGTAACATTATTTCTATTTTTACCCCTTCCTTTCGCAAGATCTAGGTATTATGGGTATTTTCATGGAATGCAGTTTCATGGAATGCACTTCCCTCATCAATAAGACAATTGTTACTTTTAGTATATTGACAATACCTATATTATGGATTGATTTCTCACCGAAATATTTTGAATAGATTTCTTTATTTTGAATAGCGTGTGAAGTTCTAGTTTCCTTTATGATTTTATAATCCTTTGCAGAAAGGAAGTCTTGAAATTTCAAACAAGGAAATGCATTTCCTTATGAGTTTTTAGTTCAATGCTATGTATTTCAGTGCTTTTTAACCATTTACCTGTCCATTATCTTTTTCAAAAAATATTGCATATGAAATCCACATAATTAAAAACTAATTAATTATAAATAAAACATACCAGAATTAATTTAAGTTCCATTTTTTAGATATCTTTTTATTGAAGTTTTCATTGCCATTGCGTATATCTCCTTTTTAAAATTCATTTGTAATTTTTATCTTTTTTTATATCCTTTCTTTGAATATTGTAAAACATTCAGCTTTGAATCTTTTAATTGAATTATGGAATCTTCGAAGTCAGGTTATTTTTCTTCTCGCACACTTTGTCAATGCACATTCGATTTTGTATTTCAACTATTCTGGGATATGATCTTATGGATGGGCACATATCTTTTAGTTTTGTATCGATTGATTAAAATATTTGCAAAAGACGCTGAAATGTTTATAAAAAATAGCGGTCTTTTAAAAATTTTATAAGGATAGAAATGATTTAATTTTGTTTCTTTTCAGTTCTCTTTTGATTTTGGGTAGAAAGACTAGAATTGTTTTGCATATATTTTTATGAGCTCACACTGCGAACAGTAAATGGAAAAACTGAAAACTGATATCTTGCTGAAGATTTTAGATACATCCGAGGAAGTCGGAACTATTTTTATATAGCCCTATAAAAGTCAAGTGATAGTCTTTGAAATGAAACAGCAGAAATAATCACTACCTTGTACGTTATTTTGTCCGATGATTGATTTATTGTATGTCCCTGGACCTTTCTATTTTATTTTCCTGTTTTGTTGTATTTTTCCCTTTGTATTCTTAGGGTAATGAATATACACTAGTCTTTCAGATAATAACATAAAAGTTAACTTATTATAGTGGTGTAATTCATACTTTTAATTCTTTCAAGTTTCAGTTTTATTCAATAATCAACATCAGCAGTGACTTTAAAAGACAGTAAGTCATCTTTTAGTAAATCTTGTGAGCCACTCGAGAATTCCCTATTGCCTAGTTACATTCAATGATGGATTGAATGCCATGGAAATTTTCCATTGGGACTTTACACTTTAAAGCGAATTAGAAATAAGTAGTGCATTTTTTTTTATTTTGTCACATATATTTTTGTTTCTGGTGCAGTATTTCGTTTTAACTTGGAACATTTTTATGCAATTTCAATCATTTTTGGGATTTTTCTCAATGCCAGGCATTTTTCTATGGGGAACAATGAACCATGTGCTGCATTGCTAAAAATATTTCTTTGATTTGGAAATTTTCTTTTAAATCTTGAGGAAAATTTTGCTCGTGGGTCAATTTTTTGAGATATTTCTGAACTCACTGAAAAGATCGTGATACAACATTTTAATTGTAGACAGGAAAGTTGGCAGATGACAAAATAATTAATTGATATTGCTATCTAAAAAGAAAAAAAATGAAGATCTTTTACGAAAATTTAATTTATTTGATTATGATTTAAGTTAAGGAGAGCAATAAGTAGTGCTGATGTTTCTGAAATTTCATTTAAGAGTTATTTTCACAGAAAGTAAAAGAATGAAACGTCAAATTTCGGAGGAAGAGTTTCAAAATTATTATTGCTTTTCAAATCTGTTAATTATTCTTTATCATTAGAAATTCCATTCCTTAAAAAAAATCAAGAACGAAACGAAATTATGTTTATTTATTATATACTAGCCGCCTTTGGCGATCAGCCGGTTGGCCTATCTTAATGTCCGTTAAAATTTTACTAATTAAATATTTTATGCAATTCCTACTTTAATAGCTTCTTCATCAAAATATTTTAAAACTTCAAATTGTGATAATCATATAATTCACTCATAATATTATGAAGGCCTTCAGTTGTAACGTGATATATCTCTCTCTAATTTTCTGTTAGCTCCCGTAGAATTTATGCTTTTAATTAAAGTGGAAAGAATTAATCTGCAATTAATATAATAATATTTTTTACTGAAACAAAGCATTTTTTTATAATATGATTACTGATAACAGAGTCACTGAGCGTTTAAACTTTATGAGCACTAAAGAATATCTTTCTTAATTTATGTAATATTTCGAGAATTTGTCAACACAATTTTCTCAGATTCATCATGAACAGATCGATTAATTAACAATGTTTAATTTTAAATGCATCAAACACTAAGAAAATAAAATGAATCGTTTAAAATAATCGGTCGAAAACAGGTTTAAAAAACTATTTAAAAAACGATGTACTTAAAACTATAAGCTTATACAAAAAATATATAACTAACATAAATACAATTTAATTACAAAAGCATGCAACTAACCTAAAAATAATTTATATCAAGTCCGCATCCCTTGATAATAGTTGTCAACAATCAGAACTCAATGCGCATGCATGAATTTTCAACGCCAGTTAAGGTGACGCAAATGCGTGAATTTTTCTACGCCAGTTGGGGTAACGCTATGCAGATTAGAATTTTTAATTTCCTTTATTCTGTTTTATTTTAATTGAAAAGTACTTCAGAATGAATCTGAAAGATCAATTAATTAACAATTTTTAATTTTAAATGCATCAAACATTAAGAAAATAAACAGAATCGTTTGAAATAATCGGCCAAAAAAATCTTAAGCCTAGCCTCATTAATGTAGGAAAGAAAAAAAAAAAAAAAACTGAAGCCTTAATCATTTGGCGGTGGGGAAAATAAGATTTTTTTGGCTGGAAAGTTAGTTTTTAATTAATAATTAAAATTCTAATTAAAACTTTGAAAAAAGGGACCCCAGGTGCACATTCTGGACCTCCAAGGTATACATGTACCAAATTTGGTAGCTGTAGGTCAAACGGTCTGGCCTGTAGAGAGCCAACATCCACACACACATATTGAGCTTTATATAAGTATAGATGATACAAAAAGAACACAAGTCACTTATATTTTGAAAAGCATGCACTTCTAGCTCATTAAATAAACTTATCACGACAAACGAATTAGCACAATTTATTTTTACATTCTGCATTCCTTTGTAAAATTATTTAAATAATATGTATGAATATTTATCTTACCAGAAATGCTCACTTTGTAAATATTGTTAATCGTAACTTCATTCTTGCATTTTTGAATAGAGACAAATGCAAAAGCAGAAATGCTAGTGTACCTAGCAATGGAAAACAATTTTCGTACGCGTTAGCGATGTGTTTCAAGTCCTTCTCACTTTTACTGGAATAATTTTAAAATAATGATGTACGAATCGGAACATTTGAATATACGAACTGAAATTTTTTTCAGATGAGAGCGATTTTATTTTATGGAACTTGATGCTTATCTGCGCACAGTAATTCTGAATCTTATTAGCATGCAAATTTCATTCCTTTTTCTGTACTCAGTAGCAAATTCAAATTTGGTAGATGAATCTGGACTGCTAATATTTTGAACTATTTATCCTCCATTTCAAGCTTCCACGCATTCATTTTCCAAATTTAACCATCATTTGACAGTAGTGCAATGGGATGCTGATTTGGAATAAATCGATATGTAACAGTATGGTTCGACTGAAATAAATTGCATTTATAAGAGAATTTATTCATAATTAGCAACCTTTTGCTGACTAGCAATAATAGAATTCCAGAATGTTTCCTTAAATTTGACTTGTTTTAGGAGTTTGAAGCGAGAGCTTTTAACAGTTTGAAAACATTGAAAATTCGTGTG
This sequence comes from Argiope aurantia, assembly GCA_026543865.1. Classification (NCBI taxonomy): domain Eukaryota; kingdom Metazoa; phylum Arthropoda; class Arachnida; order Araneae; family Araneidae; genus Argiope; species Argiope aurantia. The sequence continues at coordinate 29,922 of JAPMOR010115411.1, read as the reverse complement.
GCTAGCCTAAGAATGATGTTTATCAATTAATTTGAATGAAATGTCTTTCAAATAATCATTTATGGATTGAAAAAAAAATATTATTTGTCTTGTATTAGTTTTTATATTTAAAAATGCTCCTGCTTTTATATAAGAGGATTTGTAAAATTAAAAAAAAATAATCCATCATAATTGTGTTTTTAGTGTCCGAAGTCCTTGACCTTTCTTTTTTATTTATGTGTTGTTGCTGATGTTAAAATATTTTCATCTAAGTTAAGAAAAATTGTCAACGTATATATTTTTTAAGATGGAAATTTGTGATGCATTTTTTCTTTATTTTTTCCATTCATTTCTTTTATTTGAAAAAAAAAATACCACTTTGAAATGATGTTTGACCAAGAACACTAAGAAAATGGTTATGTTACATAATTCCACCGTCAAGGTAAAAGTTTATTTGGACTGTGTATGTATGCTTGTAATCTTCATTTCAGTGAAATCGTGTGATGCTTCATTTTCCCTTTTGAAATATTGTTCGATTACAGGATACTGCATTCTCCTTCCGTCGTGAATTTGTTTTTGTTTAAGAAATTACACTAAAGTGTTTGTTTTAAAACTTAAAAGTATTCTTGTACGCTGGAAAATATAAGAGTTAAAATGTCGCTTAATATTTGGTCATTGTGATTTAAAATTGTACCTATCTTGTAATATCTTTTTTCAATCTTTCTACAACATGGTTATATTAATTGAAAGACAAGGTAAAGAAGGTTTTTTTTTTTTTTTTTTTTTTTTTTTTTTTTTTTTTTTTTTTAATTCTTGTTTTTTGGTCTCATCTCTATTTCTAGTATACAATTAAAAGTCTGTTTCTTCATTCATTTTCAATAACCATATTCATTTTAATTGAAAAATTAAATTAAAAAACATCTGCAGCTATATCTTAGAGGTTAAATTAAAATTATTTTAATTATTTTGCTTCTGCATTGCTTGAAATAATCCTTCATGGAAATAGTTTTTTTTCTCTCTTTTTACTTTGTAAAATGCATATAATTAAAAGATGATAATTTTCTTCCTGTGAAATTTTATGTAAAATATATATCTTTTTTTAAAATCCAATTAGAGTTGATTAATAACAAGATGAATTTTGAAAAATGTTGCCAGAATAATGCCTTAAATTGCAGCATTTCAAATATATTTTCAGGGGAAAAGAAAATGATTGATTGAGGGAGAATTTTCTGCATATAGTTCTGATGATGACTATGACAACTCTCAATGATACAGATAGATTTGTATATACAGCTTATTTGAATAATGAAGATGAATGTTTTCATTTACTCAGGTTTACTTGCCTATAATTTGATTATTATTATTAAAGTATTAACTGTCATTCTGTATTTAAATGAGTTGCATCAGTACATTTGCACGTGAACAGGATAATTAAAAAAAACAACGGTATGAAGAATGATATTATAGATTGCCAGAGTATCAATAATTGTGTGAAGAAAAAGCAGATTTAAAACCTAATTTGAGGAAGGATTGACCAATTGGTTTCCCCTCTATTTTGGAGTTGGTAATGCATGACAATTTTGGGAAGATGGATTATTTTATGGCCCTTGTCCACAGCAACATTTTGTTAATAAAGCTGTATTTTAATTAATTTTAATACTCATGTATCGTCATAATTCATGTATTAAGAGGATAAACATGAAGGCAATTGATTAAAGTTATTCCAACATAAACTTGTCCATTGAACATTTTTTTTGAAAATCTTGAGGCCATTTTTCTTCTATATTTTGAAATTTTCAAAAAATTGTGTTAGCTATAGTTTTATTCCTGATATTTGTTTGTACACAAAATGCTTAACAATTTTTTATTCCCAAAAAGTAATTACATTATTGAGGGAAATCTGCGTTATATTTAATTCCAAATGAATTACAATATTTAATGAATCAATCTGTTTTTTCCAATGTTTTTCATCTTTATTTTTTTAAAAAATCATTTGATGTTTTATTTTTTTCTATTAAGCATCGAGATATATTTAATTAAAGGATTCCCTCATATAGATTTTCTTCTTAATTAGTTCAAAATTCGTATTAAGAAAAAAAAAGTTTTAATTTGAATTTTGATAATTTTTGTCTTGTAATAATCTGCCGATAAAAAAAACATTTATTTTCTCAATAACTGCATTTCATTAACGTAACGAACCTATACATTGATTGATCTCTTAAAAGTTAAACGTACAGTGAAAAAAGTAATATATTTTTTATCAAAAAGTATAAAAATAATAAAAAAAGAAAATCAATTTTCATTTCGAAGAGCAATTGATTTTATGATATTTTTGTCAGTCCGTCTTTAGCCAACACAAATAAGCTCGATGGTTTCCCCACGCGAGAACATGTCCGTGTGAAAAACATGGTATGCTCAAATCTAAACCGCAAACAGACATCGTTTGGCCTTGCGACTTATTAATTGTCATTGCGAATGCCAATCTAATAGGAAATTGAACACGTTTGAATTCAATTGGCGTTTGAATCTGTGAGAATCATTGGAATTCGTGGCAGCAAAACAAGGTTTGCTGGAAATCCGAACAAATGAAACGAATGATTAAACTGCGACATTACTATGTTCGAAAAAGTTATTTAGCTAATTCAATAAGGGAAAAAAACCTTTTCAAACTGCGCTTCTTAACACTGAGAATGACAAACGCTCGAAAGTTAGATTTTCACTGAGAAATTTCAAACATATTAAATTCATTTTAATATTTCACATAGCTGATTTCTAGAATTTTACTTCTTAAAACTAAGAAGTTAAAATAATTCAAAGTTTTCAAAATCAAACATATTAGAGGATTTATGAAAATATTTTTACATTTTTTAAATATTTTTTTTTAGTTTTTATGTATTGTTGGTTGCGAATTATTTTTGCGATATATTGTTATGACACTCAACGATCACATATCTGACAATCCTGCAACTGCATGATCACTGAAATGTGTTTTATTTGGCCCAAGATAAATAAATAACTTCATGTTTCATTCTTTTTCTATCACGGATGGAAAACAGCAAGCATTCTGTTTTATTTATATTTATATTTTTATATTATTATTTTTATTTTCTCCGTTATTTTTCTCATGCTTATCTTGTCGCTCTTCTGCCATTATTCTTTGGCAGATGCTAAGAGAACAGGTGTTCAAGGAAGGGGAAAAATGTTTCAGCCAGTTTTAATATTTACAAAACATGACAAATTTCTCAAAAATAAGTCAACACAATTTCTGACCTTTTACAAATGTTTATTTATTCATAGAAAAATATGTCAAGAATTCACAAAACTATTGTGAATGCCTGTCATTCATAATAATCTTCTGAATAAAAGGCGCGCACTTAAAAAAACAAGACTCAAATTCGTCTGCCAGCGACGAGTGTTCTTATTCAACTTCTTAACGTTGAATCTAATCCACGATCTCTCATTCGTAGGCTACTGAAAACTTCGTACCTGTAAGTGCAGAAATTTCAAATTTATGTTCACTTTCATCTTGGAAAATCTAATATGTTTTTTATACATTAAAATGTATTTATATTTAGGGCTATTTAATACTTCTCAATTTTTTAAGTTTGGTTGGATCGATTTCATTGGCTATTTTTGTCTTTTTGCTGATAATTTAAAGGTAATTGTTTACTTTAGTAATAAAATAGGTAAAGTATCTGTATCATACTTACAAATTATGCTTTAGAAGACTCAGAAACGAAACGTAATTTTAAATTATAATGTAAGATTTGGTTATGATACAATGTGAGAAGAATTCAGTTTCAATTCAAAATTTCTTTCTAAATGCGACTTTCATAGTTATAAATAATTTTTGATAAAGCTTATATTATATCACTAGGAGTCTTGGACTTATAATCATTTCAAAATAAAAAGGTATAAATATTCATTTGTTGATCACTGTCTTTCAATAGCAAATTTACTAAAAAAACTAAAAATATATGTTTGCAATCTGGAAATCCTTAGCTGCAATAATAATATAAATGCGTGCCAATGTAGAATAAAGCAAAAAAAAAAAAAATCTAAGAAGGATTGGAATTTTTTATCCAAATGGAATGCTTTCTGAGAAGCTTGCATCCAATCATATTCATATGAGTATATATACGGAATGTTCTATACGGAGAGAAATATTAAATTAATATCCGCTGAAACAGATGCAAGTTCCAAGAATATCCCCTGCTTTTATAGGTTAGAAGTTTTTTGTGGTATATGAGTCGAGTTACATAGTGAATGTTGACAATTTCTGTGCTACTGAATAAAAAGCAGGGTGAGAACTTTTTTATGGCTGTAAGTTACAAATAAATTAAGTTGCGACTTCTGAAAACCCAAATATTTTAAGTGAAATAAATGAAGCTTCAAGGGTGTTCTTCCAGAAGAGTAGTTAAAAATTGTATTTCGAATATTATATTTCGAAATAGGAAGAAAAATATTATAGCGTTTATAAGGTAAACATTAAATGGATGGGATATTGCCTCCGTGAAATCAAATTCTATTGCCCGACTTTAGATTTGGAGAATATGTCTATAATAAGGAACATTTTTCTTTTATTTCCTCACTTGCTGATGGAGATGAATCTTAACATGGCCTACAGCTTTATCCATTTGAGAAATCGGCTATGTCTCTGAGAATATAGTATTTTCTGTAGACATTTCAAAAGCTGTACAGTGCGTGGTTGGTACCATAATAAATACGTCTCACAATACTAGTATAAATATTATATATACTTCATCGTAAAGTATATATATATATATATATATATATAATATTATTTTTGAAGTAGAATCATGGCCGAAGAGAGAGAAGACGACACGAAGCGTTGGAGCCTCTCCCACAGATTTCATTTTAATTCTTTTAATTCATTTGATAATTTCTCACAGATAAATCCTGTAGGCTCTTAAAGTGTAATAATTTAATTTTTGAAGTAGAATAGTGGCCGAAAGAGAGAAGATGACACTTTGAATTTTTAACCGTTTTATTTCCATCCCGGGAGCCATAATTTATGTACAAGATTTGAGGAGAAGGCCCGTCCGTCCACAGAGCGATACAAAAGCTGATTAGCGTAAAAGATAGGGTTAATAATTTTCCAAGTGCCTACATACCGTGAGATTCCGATAAGGAGTCGAATCATAGGTAAGCAAGAGAATCATAGGCATCTTTTAGAAGAATTCGCTACGCTTGCCATATTTTATCCCTTCACTAGGAGCATGTCAAAGTTCAACTTTAGGTTTTTTTACAAATATTCTGTTAAATTAATTAAAAAGAAAAAGAGGAATGGTATCTGTAAATAAGAGAATATTTTAAAATGAAATTAATATGGGCTAGTTCACCAATAAGCTATCTATTTATGTGTAATGTGATATATATTCTTTGAATGCCCTTTTTTTCAGTCTAGCCATATTCAGTATCACTATATTTATCAGCTCTAACTCTAAAAAATTTTGTGGATGAGAAGCATCACTCAAATATGTTGAATTTTTCGAAAGCTGCTCGGTTTAACTCTTGCACTACACGCGTTTTAACTTTATTTTCTGCTTCTGGTTTATATTTTTATAATGTACAGTTATCTATTATTTCGTCTGTGTTCTTTCAAAGTTTTACATTTTACAGAAGCTTAAGCTTTGTATTTAAATACAATTTACAGCCACTGCGTTTCTTGCACAGTTGTGCCATTGGTGTCTGTTATATCAAAATAATCTAATGACCAACTAGGCCAACCATCAATATAAATTTAAATTGTGAATAAAACCTTCATGCTATGAATTTTTTGATTTAAAAAATGAAAGTAAACTAAAAATGATTAAGAAAAACAAGTTTTATTAAATTGTAATCATATTTTTCGTTTTAAAGAAGAATTAAAACCATCATTTTATATTTACAGATCGTTCGACGCATGCTTTGATTCTCAATCACATCTATCAATTCTCTTATTGAAAATATAATAAAAATGAGATTCGCCGTTCCTTGCGCTGTGATCTTTCTGCTCTTATTCGCCTGTGCTTTAGCTGAAACAGGTAAGTTTTAATATATATTTACAATCATCGCAATAAATGTCATAAGTTACAAAATAGTATATAATTTATTGAATTTAATACACTAAATGTGTGCACTTTTTAAAAAATCTGCTTTTGATATACAAATGCTCAACATGAATAATAACATTTAATAAACATGAAGCAATTTATGCAAATAAAATTATTAATGTACGTGTCACAAAAATCTCTCTTATAACTCATTGTCGAATGGCAACAATAAATGTAAACAGATCGTCATAAGAAAGCTTCAGAATATTTATTGAACATTTTTACAGATGTTTACAGTTTCATACAAGTTCCGATTTGCTAATTAAGGAACTGTAGAATATAGTCTGTAAACTGTAAAATATAGAGTAAATATACTGTCTCCGAAGAGGACTCGGCAGTTTTATTGACTCTCCGTCACCAAAAACTCCAATCATTCAGAGGAAAAAAGATGTACAAGAAATCAGAATTACAGAAGTGATCGTTAAAGTTAATCGAGTATCAAAATTGACTTAGCCACTGCTGGATGTGAATAATCCCTATGGTTTCCAAAATTAATATCTCCCAAAAATGATTTTTGCATTACCTTAAAATTTAAAATGATGGCGTGAATTTCATTACTTTACAGGTTTTTTTTAACATATGATTTAAATCTGTAACAATCTGTTTTGAATGTGAAGATGAACTTCAAACACATCCCTCAAAACACTCAATCGCTTTTTTTCGGCCAATGTTAAATTTTATATTTAAAAAATTGCTTCTTTTAGACATGAGCGCCAAGGCAAGAATTTTAGTTCCATTTTTATTTCGTTGCATGTACACTTTTCAATTTGCACCCTCAGTAATTTATAGTAGACTAGCCGCTTTTGGCGATCAACTATTTCGCCAGTATTAATGCTCGCTAAAATTTTCAATTAATTATTTGATGAAGCTTGGTTTCAAAATAGATTTTCAGCAAAATATTTTTAAGCTTCAAATTTCGATAGTTATGTAACTCACTCATACTAATATGTAGGTCTTCAGTAGTCTTATTCATTCTACAACGTATCTTTCTCTGTTTAATTTCCGTCAGCGCCGATAAAATTTCAACTTTAAATTAAAGGAGAAATGTCAATAAATGAACTTTTGAAAAAAGTATGTATTTTATTCAGTCTTTTGGAACTAAAGAATCATATTCTGCGAAATAATCTTGACACTTCAACTTTTAAATGAATAAATAGTTTCTGTCTTCTGCGATTAAATCTGAAAGATTTATGACATTTTTATATTACCGATTTAGAACAATCAACATTTTCATAATCATAGGCCATTCACTCTCTTTAAGACTGTCTATGAGGTTTTCTAAAATTGAAATTTTTTTTAAAATCGAAGAGTGATATTAAAATTTCATAAATTAGTCCGTTTAGGCGATTGATATAGTTGAATGGAGTGCAAACTCTTATTATTTAAAATATTAGTGTCTCAAGAATGTGAAGCCAGATGTGATAGTTTAGGTCCAACAGTTTCTAGGAAGAGCATTTTAAAAAAAAGTTTGCATTCTGCATCTCGCAGTTAGCTTTCTTATTACAACTATGTTGAAAAATTTTGAATCATTTTTACAATAAATATTTAAAAAAAAATGGTGATAACTCATCATTGTATATAACGGTATCTTATTATTTTTTTATAGCTGATGAGGAAACGTTTCCTTTAAGTGAATCGTTAGACGAATTGGAAGATGCCGAAAGTAGGATGACTTTATCTAAAGATGAATACAGGTAAGAGATCTGCCTTAATGAAAAAAAGAAGCATATGGTAATTAATGGGGTGTAGCTTTCAGAGTGTGATCAAAAACGATTGCTCTGATTATAGTGGTTGTGACGACAGGAGCTTTCGTATGCCGTTTTGCATAACAACTCGTTGTTTTACGCTGCGTGATCATGTGCAGCTTTAATTTTTACAAGATGGAGAGTGGATTCAGGAATTGATTCTGCTCATAGCATTTTCATATGAGCACAAATTATTCGACTTCAATAGTCTGAACTTCAAATAAAGTCTATGAAAAATGAATTGCAATATGATAAACCAAAAATTTCTTCCCAATGTTCACTTCCAGTCATTGTTTTATTAAATAATAATCATTATTTTATAATTACGATTAGCAAACTATTTGAAGAGAAAATTTTCTTGAAAGAGACATCAATCAGCTCAGTTTGTGGAAATGAAACATAAAAAAAAGCGTTAAACATCGGAAGAAATTCGCTGAAAATTTTATATTTCAGTTACTTTCTCTTAAATTTTTATCTCACTTTCGTTTTCGTTCTGACACAAAATTTTCAACACAAATTTTGAAAAAACAAAAGATTTTTTTTAAATAAAATATTTCAATTTTGAAATAATAATAACTATATCGAAAAAAATATCTCTACTAAATTACAAATTTTAATTCACTAAAAAATAAATTAATTTTGAAAAAGCTATCAATGCAATAACATTTTTTTAAAAAAAATCTACTCGTGTTTTTGTGAAATAAGAATGTGCATTAATAAATGAGACGCCACACAGTTTAATTGCGATTTTCACCTCATAAGAATTAAAAAAAAAAAGAGCTTCGAAGCAGATATACCTAAGATACGCATGTAAGGAGATCAGTTCTCATTCTTCATACTTCGCCATTTTTATGGAATGTACAACTGAAACTAAAGATACTTATTTGAACTGAAGCAGTAGTAAATTGTTTTGTTTATCTGTTTTGATGTGCAGTTAGATTTAAAGATTCCCTATTTATAATACTTCGAAGTTCAGTAATATTTATGGGTCTTTAGATATCAATAATTGCTTCAATGTCTTTTACTTTTGATGCTTTCTATTTTATATGAAGCGCATAATTAAAAAAAATTAACTTAAGAACTCTTAAAAATATGATAATCGGCAGAAAGTGAAACGATTAATTATAGAGAACATTCAGCGCAAACAAATCTACATTAAATTGAAAAGTTTAGCAAAATTAAATTAAATAGCTTTTTTTATGGAATGTACAACTGAAACTAAAGATACTTATTTGAACTGAAGCTGTAGTAAATTCTGTTTTGTTTATCTGTTTTGATGTGCAGTTAGATTTAAAGATTCCCTATTTATAATACTTCGAAGTTCAGTAATATTCATGGGTCTTTAGATATTAATAATTGCTTCAATGTCTTTTATTTTTGATGCTTTCTTTTTAATATGAAGTGCATGATTAAAAAATTAACTTAAGAACTCTTAAAAATATGATAATCGGCAGAAAATGAAACAAGTAATTATAGAGAACATTCAGTGCAAACAAATCTACATTAAATTGAAAAGTTTAGCAAAATTAAATTAAATAGCTTCTTTTATGAAGCGCAGTTTCATTAAGCGTCCTGAATAGAAAATCGTTTAAACTATCAAACCTTCCTTTGATAGAAGTACAAAATTTCTTTGTGCTGAATTTTCTGCAATTATGAAAATTTTATTTTATTCTTTAGTTGGTGGTTTCTTAAACTTCCAGGAATTCTAACGATATTTTTTTATTGATTTTACCGAAAATTATTCTACAAACAGCAAAAGGTGATCATCTTTCGCATATTTCTAAGGAATGAATATTGCTTTCTTTCTTTTTTTTCGAGAAGTAAATTTTCAAAGTTTTGCATGTCTGTCAAATTTGTTTTTAACTTTATCCGAAAGATTTTCATTTCAAAGGCGACGGTTTTTCAGATCCGATCAGTGCATACCACTTCACCATGACTGCACCAAGAATCGTCGTGGTTGCTGCCGAAGTGGGACGTTCAAATACAAATGTGTGTGCTTTTACAAAGCGGGGAACCACGCTCACCCCACAAATGAAGAAACGTGCTCTTGTCAGGAGAAATGGTATCTTCGCATGACGGAGCAATTCCTGGAGAAAGGACCCAAATTCTTTCGAATCGGCTGATTTGAAAAAAAAAAATATTCTTGAAGTAATTTTAAATAAAGAACTTATTTTAATGATGTATTTGATTCTGTGAATTTCATTCTGTTATTTGTAAAGTAACTGAAATATATACATTTGCATTTGTTGATTGAAAATGTGTAAATATGTATTAAGATTCGAAAGAAATAATCCCTTCCTCTGATCTGCGCTCTTTCATTCGGAAATGATGCCATAAAATTATCAAAACAAATGACACTTGAAAATAAACTCAGTACTGAAAAACCCTTAATCTTACTCTAGCTGTTTTTTCTAAGCCTTACATAAAAGTGTCACAAGAATCCTTTTAAGAAACGATCATTCAGGCCGTAATCCAAATATTTGTTTTTGCAAAATCATTGCATCCTTTCATATTTTAATATCCTGCTTAGCCTTCGTTGTCTATACGTCAATATTGTAATTCCTCAGCTATGGTTCATGGCATTGAATTGGAGAGTTTTTAGCAGTTACATTCTTTTGATGCAAACTGATGCCCCGAATCGGGTTTAATTTTTAAATACTCTTGGTATGTTATGGCTTCTAATAATTTCTTGTGTTCATTTCTTTTATTCGGTTCTAGAGTTTGCATGAAACTGTTAATGTTCTTTTATAGAAAGAAGGAACCATACCGTCGGGCTTCCTTTATAAAGTGATCGTGTGTGAGAAGTTGGGCGCCTTCGTACGTTTAACATTATTGTTTCTTCTTAAATGTAGCATGCAAAATTTAACATTTTCAAATTAGTGTTACAGAGAGCAAGCATTCAAACAATTCTTTTGTTTAAAAACTATGCAGCGAAAGCTGAAATGTAAAATCGACTATTCCCTTGCCTGCAACGTCATACTACGAAACTGTACATCAATTTGTATGCTTAAAATGGAAGCCTAATAATAAACCTCGGTAATAAATGATCTATTTTTTTGATTTTTTTTCGCTTTTTAGTGTAAAAACTTCTATGAAATATTCATAAAAATATTCCTGTACGTATTTTGGTGAAAAAATATATCCTACATAGCAGATTTTACAAGATTTGTTTATAAAATAAGGTTTAGTATAATGGAACAATTTCAGATGACATCATGATTGCAAGACAACATAGTTGAACAAAACACATGTCAACGAACATCCAGTGACGCGACTGTATTACAATATGTTTCGTTTCACTTTTTCTGCCTGGAAGATTGGAAGAGATTTCAAACCTATGTTGGTGCCCACAACAGATAAGTGAGCATAATGGATTGTAAAATGTTACAAATCATATAAAATGAAAAAAAAAATTTTTTTAAACATTTTTCTTCAATTGTTAAAAACTAGCACAAAGTGTTACTTTCGTCAGAAAGTTATGAATTATTAGCTTCTCCATAAGTATATAAACTATAATTTTATTCAACATATCTCTTACTACACAAAATTAATTTGCGAACCAAAAATATAGATAAAAATGCAAACTTTTATTTTATTTCAAACCTAACTGTGTCGATACATAGCATTCGTCGTGTTTGTCTTACTCATTTGGATAAATACAAATTTGGAAAATGAAATTGAAAAAATATTTCGTATAGAAACTTAATACAAAATAGGTTATACGTTATCTTAATATGCTTTTGTACTTTTATTAGTCAGAAATTTATAAATAACATTTTTGTGATTTAAAAAAAGAGTGTCCTGCATCTTTATTGACCTTTCTTACTTCGCAATGACTATTGTCATTATTAAATCCATGCGTGGGAATCCATCCTGACAAGGTTCACGGTGAGAGACGCGGCAAAAACTAGAATACGGGATGTAAATAAAAAATCAACAGGAGTAATCCCTGCAAAACTTTCCTTCTTCTCTTGTCTCTGATTAAAGCGATTTTTCCCTTCATATTCCTTCACAAAAATTTGGACGGAGGATGCTCGAATTTCACGCACATGAGCTATTGTGCGTCGTTGAGCAGCGAAGAAAGCCGAGTTTCCATTTTTTATCAATCGATTGAGGCCAAAATTGGCAGCAGAATTACAATATTATTGACAAAATAGTAATGTATGTATCTAACTTGTTGCAGCTTTGAGATATCGAATACAACCTACTTACATCCTGCTCTCTGAATAGACAGTTTGATAGATCTATTTCAAAATTTCATAGGATTAAGATTAAATAATTGATAGTATTAGATGATAAAGTGGATGTTGAATTAATGGTATTTTTGTACATACAGACATTTTTTCTTTGGATTTCGTACAAATCATGATCGAAGAATACAAATTTGGTATTTAAACTGCGTACAAATTTTTTTCCATCTAGCTCAAGTAATTTCGGAATAATTGTGATCATAGAAAAATGGACATAATTTCAAAAATGTGAATTTCGGGCAAAGAGAGGTCGAGTTTTTATTGTTAATAAAACCTCATCTTTTTTTTTAAACTTCTTATACAAGAAAGTAAAAAAAAAAAAATGAGGAAGCTGACACAGAAAACAAAGTGAAAAGTGCATCATCAATGTCGTAATGGCTGATGAAAGCATTTAAAATAATTTTGAACTGATGATATCATGTTTCCGTTTTTGTAAAAGCCTCATAATCATCATTATCGGGCTTCCGATCATTTGTCTCAGATATTTTAATACCAATTAAACAGCTTTGTTAAGTAAATATTTAATTAGACAGCTTTGTTAAGTAAA
>JAPMOR010115395.1:24971-36779 GCA_026543865.1 Argiope aurantia | reverse complement strand
AACTTGATTATTATGTAACTTGATTATTATAAAACTTGATTATTATGCAACTTGATTATTATAAAACTTGATTATTATGTAACTTGATTATTATGAAACTTGATTATTATAAAACGATTATTATAAAACTTGATTATTATGAAACTTGATTATTATAAAACTTGATTAATATAAAACTTGATTATTATGTAACTTGATTAATATGAAACTTGATTATTATAAAACTTGATTAATAATAATTACTAATTATTAATATTTTCTAATTATTTTAGGAAAATAGAAGTTATCTATAATGATGGTTTAGAAAATTTAATTTCAAAATCGTTTGAAACTTATTTTAAATTAATGTTTGCGATAAAATTAAATTTATGCTAAAATGAAAATTTAAAAAATTATTTTAGAATTTTTTTTTTCAGTTCTTTAATTCAGTGTATTATTTTCGGGAGAATCATTTCTTTTTATATTCTGTACATTCCTCGAATTTGCATATATAATCTAAATCCCTAGAGCAAGCAAGAAAAATGAAATTGCGAAAGACAGAAACTTGTAACAAAGAAAAAGAAATAATACATTATAATCAGAACGCATAAATAAATAGAAAAAATTAGATTGTTCTTAAAATCGCAATCATTCTTCATTCTGAAACAAATCTGTTGTCTAAGATTCTATGCCTTCTTTTTTAAAGACATAGAACAATGTATTCATTTAATTTCAAAAAAAGCATTATTGTACAACTATATTAATTTTCTATTTCTTTTTAAACCTATTTTAATTTTTTAAAATCTTTTTCGAATTTATATTAATGTTTATAACTTAATGCGATTGTAAAAGAAATTCATCTTTTTTTAAAAAATAAATCAGAGAAATGAGCTACAAAGTTTCATGAAACATTTCATGGGTAATAAGTGTAAAATAAAAATTAAAAAGATATTAATTCCTGGGAAGAAAATTTACTCTTTTTAGAAATTTTACTATAAATAGAATACTATAATATAATCTATTCATGTGGCCTATTGTGAAGTTAGAAGCATTACTTAATATCTCATTATTTTAAAAAAATATTTTATTCTTAAATTAATTACAGTTTTTGTGCATTCTTTTATTACATCCGCAAATAGGTAAAAATTTATTAGAGAATTAGCTGTCACTAATTTTTTCCTCGCTTTGTAAATTGAGAAAATATAGTAAAAATTCAGATTATGTTTTCATGATTCAAATTAATAAAATAAAATAAAAAAACGGTATTGATCAAAAATTCTCTCCCTCTTATGAATTTTTAAAATTTGGGAAGAAGGATTTTTGTGAACAGAATAATCAAACCTCAGTGATAAAAAGAGAGTTCCATCATGAATTGCATTATTAATTATTTTTATAAACATAAATTATTCCAATTGCAAACTCTAATGATCATCTTTCTCTGTAATATTTTCCAAGCTTCTACCGACCGCTGTGGCCTGGTAATAAAGTCTTGGCTTCGGAACCAGGTTTAAGACCCGATTCCGACTAAGAACCGTCGTGTAAGCGGGTCTGGTGCTGTTGTTGGGGCCAAACGTCTTCCCACTTGTGTGGTGCAAAAATTTGGAGAAGGTGGTGCCAGCTCAGGTGTCGTAATCGTCATGTGACCGGTTCAATATTTATTACGAGGTACGTCCCAAAATAGTTCTAGTTTTGCTTTAAAACAGGACGAATTTATTGAAAATTTTCTCTTTATATAGAAAAATAGTCGATTCTACAAAACTAACACCAAATTAAAAAAAAAAAACGATCAAAATAAAAAAATTTGCGTTGTCGCTAATTTTGGACAACTCAAACGACATTTTTGTTGGATCCATAATTTGTGTGAGAAAGAAAGCATAAAAATAAAGTTATTTATCGACCTCTTGTATTCTGTTCTTTGTTGTGTTGGGTTCGTTTTGGAGTTACATTTTCCTTATCTTATATCGATTGCAACGCTTCGAATTTCAACTAGCAGTCTTCGTTTCAGCTGATTTTTAAAAGAATGCCTTTTTTAGATTTTAATATATAAAAATATGAAGACGTAATGTCCTCTGTTTCAATCGCTAAGAAGTCACAAACTGGATAGTTTAATTTTAAACACTCAGTAATTATTCATTTTTTATAAATACTGGAAAGCACACATTATTTCAAATATTGTTTATCTATACTTATATAAAGCTCATTGTGTGTGTTGGCGCTCTACAGAAAAGACCACTTGACCTACAGCTACCAAATTTGGTACGTGTATACTTTGGAGATCGGGAATGTGCACCTGAGGTCCCGTTTTTGAAATTTTAATTATTAATTAAAAAACTAACTTTCTAAACAAAAAATTCTTCATTTCTTTCCCCACAGCCAAATGAATAAAGCTTCGATATTTTTCCCCAAACAGTAATGAGACTTAGGCTTAATATTTTTCGGACTATTATTTCAAACGATTCGGTTTATTTTCTTAATGTTTGATGTATTAAAAATTAAGCGTTGTAAATTAATCAATCTCTCAGATTCATTCTGAAGTACTTTTGAATTAAAATAAAACAGAATAAAGGAAATTAAAAATTTCTAATCTGCATAGCCTTACCCCAACTGGCGTAGAAAAATTCAAGTATTTGCGTTACCGTAACTGGCGTTGAAAATTCACGCATGCGCATTGTGTTCTGATTGTTTACATCTATTTTCAACGGAAGCGGGCCACAGAGAGGATATCTCTTTCTTTGTGAAGCGGTCTTGATTTAATTTTTTTTTTTTTAGTTGTATGCTTTTGTAATTAAATTGTATTTATGTTAGCTTAAGTTAATCGATTTTTAAGTATTTTTTTTTACCTGTTTTCGATTGATTATTTTAAACGATTCTGTTTATTTTCTTAGTGTTTGATGCATTTAAAATTAAATATTGTTAATTAATAGACCTGCTCATGATGAATCTGAAAAAATTTTACTGACAAATTCTTGAGATACTACATAAATTAAGAACGATATTCTTTAGTGTCCATAAGGTTTAAATACTCAGTGACTCTGTATTCAGTAATCATATTAAAAAAAAATGCTTTGTGTCAGTAAAAAATATTATTATATTAATTGCGGATTAATCATTTCCACTTTAATTTAAAGCATAAATTCTGCGGGAGCTAACAGAAAATTAGAGATACATATTACGTTATGACTGAAGGCCTTTATAATATTATGAGTAAATTGAAATTTGAAGTTTTAAAATATTTTAATGAAGAAGCTATTAAAGTAGGAATTACATAAAATATTTAATTATTAAAATTTTAACGAGCATTAAGTTTGGCGAACCGGCTGGTCACCAAAGGCAGCTAGTTTCGTAATAAAATATGCAACAACAGTTTATAAAATATCTACAACAGTAATTCAGTTTTTATTTCAAATTAATTATTTCCAAATTTCTTCTCGAACAAATTTTAAATTTTATTTTTATAAAAACAATTTTATTATTTTATTCTCGAAATATACTTCCGGTGATCATATTTGGGCAATTACATAATGTTATTAAAGGGAAGAATGTGAATTTCCGAATTAATAAATGACTCTTCATTGAATTTAGTATACAATTGGTTGATAAATTTGAAAAAAATGGTCATTTTATTTATAATCTAAAAATACCTCATTTTAAAATCGCAACATTTAGGAAGAAATCGATATATACTTCATTTGAATAATTTGGAAATAGGTAATTTTTATTTAAGAATCGGCATATAATTGTCGGTATAAATATCGAAATGATGTGAAAACATTTTTACAATAGGCCAATACACCTTTCCATATAATCGGTCTGGTATTAAATTTAACAATCCTTATTTATAGCAAATGGATAAAAAGAAATCTGATTTTTTTTATTTAGTATAAATTTAAAAATTTAATTTTGTGATAATTTCCAAAATAAGATTTTTTTTCTTTTGAATAATAAGGGATTATTGTTTCTATTTCGCATTTTGTGCTGTTAATTTTTTTTTTATACTGCTGGCATAGAAAAACAATTCATAGTATTAGAAATATTCCCATAAAATTCTATTAATATGTATATGTGCGTAACATTTTACTCATATATCAAGATGTTGTATTAAGTAAAATCAAATACAAAAATTGAAATGTTCTAAGCAGCTTACAAAACAAACTGGAAATGTTTTTTGAAGTATCATTTGAAATTGTTCTTTGAATTCAATTCTTTTTCTTTTGCCTTTCTTTCTGATTCTGAAGAATGTTCATCTGAATTTTCCAAGAATTTCAAAGACATTTTTACTTTTTGTAGAAAAATACATTTAATCTAAATTCCTTAGGGGAATTTTTTTGTTCAAGCTTTTATTTTTATGATAAGAACTTGCAAGTATTTAAGAGTATAGAACTAAGCAACAGAGAATTTTTTTTGTTTCTGAATGTACTATATCAAAGATATGAAAAGAAAATTTTTCATTCGCCTTATCATCCTATTATGTTTTATATTTTATGCATTTAGAATTAAAACTTGTTAAGGTAACATTGTTTTCTTTAATGACCTTTTCATTTAAGAAATTTTGAATAATATAGAAACAAAACTTAAAACTTCAATATAGTTCTACATTCTTGCAGACAATATAGATTACAAAAATATTAATAAGCATGATTTTGAAATAACACGCAATATTTGAAATCAGAAAATACTGAAAGAATTCTTTTTTAAATGTTTCAATGTTTGTATGAAGTGTCACTTCATACAAACATTGTTTTATAGGAAACAACTAATATTAGTATAGTAAAAATAGAAAAATAATATAACATCTTTCATTTTTTCTTCCTTTTTTTTTTCAAATCCAAGGAATGACGTCATTCATTCAAAACTATATTTACTTTTCTTTCTCTACTAATGAGGCTATTTTAATGGTATAAAAAGAAGCATATTTCGTAAGATAAATAAAAATGTATTCCGAATAGTATTATGCTCATTTACATTCAATTTAAAACACATTGTAACTTAAGATATAATTAGGAAATAAATTAATTCATTTTTATAGTTAACATTTATGTGATATTAGTATTCTTATGATATAATTTAATACTTAAAAAAATTCTTTAGCTATATTCTTAAATATTCGTGAAATTTGCATTTGGATATTTGTTTGCTTTAATAGCATTCTAAATGCTCCGAAAAAGAGGGATATCATTAACAAAAAAAATATTTTCTTTATAAAAGCAGGTGAAAAAATTCTTTGCTTTACAAATTTTGTAATTTAAAAAAGGTTCAAATTTTTAGCTAGAAAAAATTATTTTAATGCAAAAGTCAACATTCATTAAAATATCCTTTAAATTTAATCTTAAATATTTATTAAAAACGTTTCTAAATTTCATTTATTTATTCAAATTTCACAGTAAGTTTCATAATACTTATTTTCATTTAAATATTTTAAAAATGAAATATAATATTGCGGATGAATTTATTGATTGAAATTAACAATCTAACTTCGCTTTTATTAGTTACGTTACCTAAAAAATGTATAAATAGCATAAATTATGAAGCTTTAAGACCTCTTGAAATATAATAAAAAAATTCACATATTGTAAAAAAAAGAAAGCATACATTTTTAAATAGTCGCATTATATCTTGACATAATGTTTTTCATTACATGATGCATGCTATATCCATTCATTATAAAATACCCGTATTATAATTCCAATAATACTCTTATAAACATATTTTTTTAATAAATTCGTATATTAAATTTAACAAAACATCAGTTATACTGTAAAGTAATTCGTAAATTAATTTAATTAATAAAACAACATTTATTAGAATCTGAAAGAAAGCAATAATAAAGATGAACGAAAGAAATAAAATGCCTTTATTATTTTTTATTTAAATGTCAAAAGAAGCAAAAATTTGAATTAAAAATTATTTTTAATAGTACTTATTAGAATTATTATTATATATTTCCAAATTAATTATAAATTAAATATCATATAATGCTTTGTAAGCAATTGTGACATGTAGCATATATATAGTTGATTTAATAGTTATGTCCATAAATCGTACGGGCATCGAATTTTTGCTTCTCAGACTTATAAACTAAAATTAAATCCTTCACCGTAATTCGATGCAAAAATTATACAAACTCCACAAACACTTAAAATATTCTATGTATTATAAATAAATCAAGATTACACCACATTTATGAAACAATTGTAATAAAAATGTTATTCGTTTCATCCGTAACGACACGTCAATACATAAAAATTTCATTCCTTTTTATGTCTCAGAACATTTTGTGATACTTTGCTTAGTAATAGTATCTTTTTCATAACCATGAAAGATCTTTTTTATTTAGCAGAAGGCGTTTAGTACATGTATGAGATTTTGAATAGAATAGAGAGTTTCAGTGCAAGAGCACTTATGCCACAACAGTCTGGGGTCTTATTCGTATTCAGAGCAGCTTGAGGAGAGATTCTAAAACAATTTTTGCCACCTGCGCTCTTTCAGATGAAAGAGAAGTGAAGGATTTAAAGTATCCGTGAATAAATATAAACTCCGTATTTATGTCTTAATTTCTTTTCATGAATGTACCTTTATTTTTAAACCTTGTATATCTGGGTTTTTTGAAATGTTTAGAACTAGAAATATATAACTCGTATTCAATGCACATAGAAAGTAAAACACTTAAAAATAAAATTAAAAAAATGAAACTGAGATTTGGTCACACGGAAGGAAAAGAAGAAAATAAGTTCACAATAATTTAAATCAAAACGAAATATTTGTATTTTTGCTGAATTCTTGTTGAGAAAAGTATGCAAAAATAAAGGTGAACAGATATGTCATCACGCAGAGTTTAAAAGATAAGCGTTATGATGAAAAATGGAATAAGGCGAATATATGTAACAGGTTACGAAACAGCTATTACAGAAATGTAAAGTTTTCAAATAAGTCGAATATAACTTTTTAAGATTTGTTTCATCGCTTCTTGCTTTCAAAATATTTTCTAACTATATTTATACAAAAGTTTTCTATATCTTTTTTTTTAATTTTTAATTTCTTTAATTTAAAAAATAACTTATTTCTTGAATGAATGGAGCTAATAGAACAAATTCAAAATCTCGTTTTCCAGAAATTCTATGTTTATTATGTAAACAATTGCTTTTCTTTTATTTTAAGAAACTCTGTTATCCAAAATTCTGCTGTTCAATTTCTTTTTATATAAATTATTACAAAATTGATGCGCTCAACTTTGTAGACTTCATAAAATATCTGAAACTTTTGAGTATTATATTCTTTTGGTAAAACGACAGCATATTCAATGAAAATAAGAGATAGCAAATAAATTTTACAGCAATTAAAATTAGAAATATAATATGCGTTTTTATGGCTATTAAAAATTTCCTAAATTAATCGCGGAAGTTAAAAACAAGAAAAAAAACCTATGTTGAAATTTATTATTAATTTATTCTTATAAAAATTTATATTTTTATGATTATTTATTTATCAATCTATTATTCATACAGACTGAAGAAAAAAAATCAATTATTATGAAAGATAACTATTTTTACAATGATTAATTGTATTTTAAAATCATTTATAATTTCGATTTGTCATTTTTTTTCAACTTGGTGAAATAAATATTTTTCTTAGTTTACGCAACTGCTTAACATTTCAAGGTTTACTTACTTAGAATGTTACGTTTAAAACAATAATAGTTACTTAAACATTTAATTCAGAAATTTGTTACTATTGTGTTGATTGGTTGTACCTTAATTTTAATAAACTGAAATTATTTTGAAAATTGTCTGTATTTTTTTCTCTTTTTAAAGACGTTTTATCTTTTAGATATAGTTCATATTTAATAATGCTGAACTCTTTTGTTTTTAGTTAACTTTAAGATTCGAATACTTAAAGATAATTTCGTCTTAAATGGCATTTATTTTTGTTTTCCTGATTTATTTTCAATACTTCCAGGATATTAAAACCTTGCTAGAAAATTCAAATTTCAGTTTCAAAACGTGAGGAAAGTATTAATAAGATACAGATAAATGAAAAAAGCAAAACCATCACATGTGGATTTAATAATCATAACCATAAAAAGATCCCTCCCTTCCTCCTTAAGAATCCTAGACAAAATGAATTGTGAATATCAAGATATCATTAGGGACGATCATCAGACAAGGCTTAATCTTTCCACATCGATAAGTTTCTGTTTGTCTCTCAATCGTCGACATTTCCTCGACGTATAATGTACTTTGGAAAGAAGGGGGATTGGATGCGGTAATAAAAATCAAATATTGATTTCTCGATTTCGAATACTTTAAACAGTAATTGAAAGGCAATTAATTGGCTAATTTCACAATAGATTACTCACAATGCAATTAATTATTTTATAAAAATACAATATGTAAACTTCAGTAACGATTATCAAAAACTATTTATCTAAAAAATATAATCCTGTCGCTGCATAACTAGATCCAGTTATTATTACTGAAAAATATTTCGAACTGCGTTATTTAAGACATTGAAATAGTTACCGTTAAAGTGATTAATTCGTTATTATTAATATATATTCGATAGAAATGATTAATCAATTTATTTCATCGACATATATTATTAACATAAACTGAGATAAATATTAATAATAGCAGATTAATCTCATTGATATCGCTTATATATAATTTAACAGTTATGCATTTATAAATAAAAGAAGTATTGTAATTAGATTGAAAATTACGCAGTAAAAATACCCTAATACTTTATATAAATAATTAATTAAATTTTAAGAAAAATCTTTACATTTTAAGAAAAACATTTAACTATTTTTGATTCTCAAGAAGTATTTTAAATGTATGTATGCTGTTTATAATTATATACAAGTAACTGAGATTAAAGTAGTTTTATTAAAAAATGCAGGTTAAAAAGAATTACCTGTTTCCTTAAAAAATTTCTGAAATGCTTGAAAGTACCAAGATTGTTTTAAAAACATTTGATTCCTTTGTTTCCATGCTTTATACTTTAGTAAGTTAATCACTGACTCGGTTACTGAGATTCATTATATCAAACTTTTTACAAATGTTCCTTGTAATCAGAGATTTTAGTTCATCGTGTCAGGAATTATAAAATTAAGTGCGGAAATCTTATTTAATTCTACTTACACACATAGAAATTTTTTAATTAAATGCAGAGTTGAATAAAAGTTCTTTTTCACGATATTTTCAATTCTTTGTATCGAATGTACGTTGCAAATAGTTTTTTTGTCCATTTTAAGTTATTTTTCTATATAAGATAATTTTACCTATCTTAAGAAAAATTATATTAAAAGAAATTTTTTAATTTCCTATAGAATAAAATAAAGGTTCTGTATTTTCGATTCTTTGTACCGAATGTACGATTAAAACAGTTTTTCTGTTCCTATTCAGTTAGTTTTCCATATAAGATCATTTTTCCGACCTTTAGAAAAATTATATTAAAATTAAAAGCATACTTCATTTTAACGAATTACCTAAGATTCAGAAGTTCCGATATGCAATAAAGTAATACTTTGATAATGTATTTTATTCAATATATATTTCAGAATGAGAGAAAGAAAGCTTTATTATTTTCAGAACAAAAGTACTTTATCTTTTGGAGAATTTAGTTCTTGTGCAAATTTTAAATTTATCTGAAAACAAGCAGTGCCTTATGTCAGAAAAAGAATTTGGATTTATTCTTCACAACAAAGAACTGTATTATAGATGGTAGAACTATCTTCGAAAAATCCATAGCAATAATACAATAGCAATAAATCCATAGCAATAATACAATAGCAATAAATACATAGCAATAAAAGATTTTTTTCCAGCTCATATCTAAGACTCAAGATTCAAATCATCCAGTCTATCCTTTTATTTTCTTAAAAACTAAAATTTGAAATTCGTATTACTGCAAAATACAGTCTGGGAGGATGGACTAAATATTACTTCCTGAAGTTGAAAATCAAAAAATTCAGAAGGTTGTCAGGGTTTGTAAGGAATTTTTTAATAGATCAAATAAAAATGATGTGCAGCATATCTAAAATATATTATTAATAATAAACAAAAAATGTATCGAAAATTTCCTATAAAATATCCTATATTTCAATTATTAATGATCTACATATGCAAACAAATGAGACTAAAACCATGGAAATTGGTATAAGCTGTACGCAAAAAAAAAAAAAAAAAAAAAAAAAAAAAAAAAAAAAAAAAATCTTTACTTTCCATGGAATAGTTGTTAGTTTTCTTAATTTTGTTAAAATGTATTGTTTGAAATTAAACTAATGAAGAAAATCCACTATTTAAGGGAAATAATGATAAAGCGTTACAAAATGAAGAGGCTTTAGTAATAATGAGTCTTTCACAGCCTGCAATACACTGGCGGCATTGATATGCCTTCCCTACAATTTAGTTGTTAGACAACGAAATGGGAATAAACTCATTTCATAGAAGATGGCTTGTTCACGCAAATCTAACGATAGCGGAGAAATTCTCGACGCAGAAACCTGCCTACCGAGTTAGTCGTTTAGATGTTTTATCTGATTAATTTCGAGAGAGTGAATTAAGGAGTCAATTTGCTCCAAACCTTGCGACAGGTCTATTTTGTTAAGGTCGATCATTATCATCAATTAGAGTCAAATTGGTTGGTTGAATTTCTCACCAATAGCACAAGAATAAGCTCTCAGTATAAACTGAAGATCTCGGCTCTTCCTATTTCCAATCATTAAGAGCTTCTCCATGGACCACATGGAAGGTTGTGTGATCCCAAATAAATTCCAGACACAGCCTTGACTTTATCTCCTGTACAAGAACGCCTTTTAGCAATGTTCGATTTATGTTATCTGGTGCTTTGTTACCATTTTATTTTAGTTAGTGGATACTAAAATCTGAAACAAAGACATTTCATAGAGGCTGGCTTGTTCTAACACTCTAAAGATTTTGGAGAAACGCTTGAATTAGTCAGCGGGCTTTTGAGTTAGTCCTAAAGCTTTATCTTATTAACGATCTGATAACGAGAGTCAAACGTGGAATTAAGTTCTCGCTTTCTTGGTGGTTATAATGTTAGTGCAAGTTTGAATTGCCACAACACCAATGACCCCTTGAATTGAGGGGTAGAAGCCATTTCTCGTCCATTTTAGTGCTTCGATTAAGTGTCACAATATAAAGATTACTTCAGATGTTTTGATATGGAGATGTAGCGAATCGGCTTTTTTTTTTTGCATTTGAATAATATTATCGAACATCGTTCATGTAAACCCCACTTGTAACCTTTATATGCATTCATTGAATGATGAATTTCTGAAAGGTACTTGTACCTTTGTTTCTAGGGAGTTGTGCATTTGATGGCCTTTGGATATTAAAAATAGTCTAATATTTACTGAGTATCTCACAACTTTACGAAAAGTATTAGAAATGGTTGATTAATTTAAATATATCTCCTAAAGATTTTTTTTATATTCATATGCTGTATACTTATATACATACATAAATAAATATACTTTTTCAATATATGTATATGTGTGTGCGTGCGTGTGTTTGTGTGTGTGTGTACGTGTGTGTTGTGTTTGTGTGTATGTAAACATCATTTTTTTTGAAGCAGAGTCGTGGCCGGAGGTAGAAAAGACACTTTGAATTTTTAACTCCGTTTTATTTCCATGCTCAAAGGCATAATTTTTTGTACAAGAATAATCGACCAGCACAACACGAAATGAGGAAAAAGCTAATTTTCTACACGTTTGATTAAGTCAGGAATCAGGAATAACTCGGAGCATGGGAATCGCTGACGAAAGCAGTTTTATAGAACTTTCTGTTGCATTAATTGTGTGTATATATA